>CATLJX010000037.1:0-79698 GCA_949987645.1 Tachina grossa
TAATAATAATAATAATAATAATAATAATAATAATAATAATAATAATAATAATAATAATAATAATAATAATAATAATAATAATAATAATAATAATAATAATAATAATAATAATAATAATAATAATAATAATAATAATAATAATAATAATAATAATAATAATAATAATAATAATAATAATAATAATAATAATAATAATAATAATAATAATAATAATAATAATAATAATAATAATAATAATAATAATAATAATAATAATAATAATAATAATAATAATAATAATAATAATAATAATAATAATAATAATAATAATAATAATAATAATAATAATAATAATAATAATAATAATAATAATAATAATAATAATAATAATAATAATAATAATAATAATAATAATAATAATAATAATAATAATAATAATAATAATAATAATAATAATAATAATAATAATAATAATAATAATAATAATAATAATAATAATAATAATAATAATAATAATAATAATAATAATAATAATAATAATAATAATAATAATAATAATAATAATAATAATAATAATAATAATAATAATAATAATAATAATAATAATAATAATAATAATAATAATAATAATAATAATAATAATAATAATAATAATAATAATAATAATAATAATAATAATAATAATAATAATAATAATAATAATAATAATAATAATAATAATAATAATAATAATAATAATAATAATAATAATAATAATAATAATAATAATAATAATAATAATAATAATAATAATAATAATAATAATAATAATAATAATAATAATAATAATAATAATAATAATAATAATAATAATAATAATAATAATAATAATAATAATAATAATAATAATAATAATAATAATAATAATAATAATAATAATAATAATAATAATAATAATAATAATAATAATAATAATAATAATAATAATAATAATAATAATAATAATAATAATAATAATAATAATAATAATAATAATAATAATAATAATAATAATAATAATAATAATAATAATAATAATAATAATAATAATAATAATAATAATAATAATAATAATAATAATAATAATAATAATAATAATAATAATAATAATAATAATAATAATAATAATAATAATAATAATAATAATAATAATAATAATAATAATAATAATAATAATAATAATAATAATAATAATAATAATAATAATAATAATAATAATAATAATAATAATAATAATAATAATAATAATAATAATAATAATAATAATAATAATAATAATAATAATAATAATAATAATAATAATAATAATAATAATAATAATAATAATAATAATAATAATAATAATAATAATAATAATAATAATAATAATAATAATAATAATAATAATAATAATAATAATAATAATAATAATAATAATAATAATAATAATAATAATAATAATAATAATAATAATAATAATAATAATAATAATAATAATAATAATAATAATAATAATAATAATAATAATAATAATAATAATAATAATAATAATAATAATAATAATAATAATAATAATAATAATAATAATAATAATAATAATAATAATAATAATAATAATAATAATAATAATAATAATAATAATAATAATAATAATAATAATAATAATAATAATAATAATAATAATAATAATAATAATAATAATAATAATAATAATAATAATAATAATAATAATAATAATAATAATAATAATAATAATAATAATAATAATAATAATAATAATAATAATAATAATAATAATAATAATAATAATAATAATAATAATAATAATAATAATAATAATAATAATAATAATAATAATAATAATAATAATAATAATAATAATAATAATAATAATAATAATAATAATAATAATAATAATAATAATAATAATAATAATAATAATAATAATAATAATAATAATAATAATAATAATAATAATAATAATAATAATAATAATAATAATAATAATAATAATAATAATAATAATAATAATAATAATAATAATAATAATAATAATAATAATAATAATAATAATAATAATAATAATAATAATAATAATAATAATAATAATAATAATAATAATAATAATAATAATAATAATAATAATAATAATAATAATAATAATAATAATAATAATAATAATAATAATAATAATAATAATAATAATAATAATAATAATAATAATAATAATAATAATAATAATAATAATAATAATAATAATAATAATAATAATAATAATAATAATAATAATAATAATAATAATAATAATAATAATAATAATAATAATAATAATAATAATAATAATAATAATAATAATAATAATAATAATAATAATAATAATAATAATAATAATAATAATAATAATAATAATAATAATAATAATAATAATAATAATAATAATAATAATAATAATAATAATAATAATAATAATAATAATAATAATAATAATAATAATAATAATAATAATAATAATAATAATAATAATAATAATAATAATAATAATAATAATAATAATAATAATAATAATAATAATAATAATAATAATAATAATAATAATAATAATAATAATAATAATAATAATAATAATAATAATAATAATAATAATAATAATAATAATAATAATAATAATAATAATAATAATAATAATAATAATAATAATAATAATAATAATAATAATAATAATAATAATAATAATAATAATAATAATAATAATAATAATAATAATAATAATAATAATAATAATAATAATAATAATAATAATAATAATAATAATAATAATAATAATAATAATAATAATAATAATAATAATAATAATAATAATAATAATAATAATAATAATAATAATAATAATAATAATAATAATAATAATAATAATAATAATAATAATAATAATAATAATAATAATAATAATAATAATAATAATAATAATAATAATAATAATAATAATAATAATAATAATAATAATAATAATAATAATAATAATAATAATAATAATAATAATAATAATAATAATAATAATAATAATAATAATAATAATAATAATAATAATAATAATAATAATAATAATAATAATAATAATAATAATAATAATAATAATAATAATAATAATAATAATAATAATAATAATAATAATAATAATAATAATAATAATAATAATAATAATAATAATAATAATAATAATAATAATAATAATAATAATAATAATAATAATAATAATAATAATAATAATAATAATAATAATAATAATAATAATAATAATAATAATAATAATAATAATAATAATAATAATAATAATAATAATAATAATAATAATAATAATAATAATAATAATAATAATAATAATAATAATAATAATAATAATAATAATAATAATAATAATAATAATAATAATAATAATAATAATAATAATAATAATAATAATAATAATAATAATAATAATAATAATAATAATAATAATAATAATAATAATTTTTTTTTTTTTTTTTTTCTCTTTATTGATCATTTAATATTAATACATTTCATTAGGATAAACCCCGCGAAGCAAAAGCTTGTCTGCAGGAGAATTTTGCATAATAAATTGTAAACTATTTCTGATCAATTAAATTTTAAGATGTATGTTCATGCATTAAAAAAAAAATAACAAATTATTTCATGAGTTGATTTCAAACAAATAAAATTATTTCTTTTTGAATAAGTTTAATTCATTGTATGCTTAAAAAATAATTTTTAATAAGTTTTTTCCTTTTGAGCTTATGAGTAATGTGCAGCATGTTTTTCGGCATCGCATTGAATATGTTCGGTAGGGCTACGTACAAAGTGTTTTTTCCGTAACTGTTGTGAAAGCTAGCAACTTTGAAACGGCCATCTGTTCTTCTTCTTGTACGGTATTGGTGATCAATTTCCCTGAGGAATTTCGGTTCATTGTAGAATTCTATTGCTAAAGTTGTTCTGTATAAATTCTTAACATTTAAAACTTTTAGCTTTTTAGGTAAACTGTCGTTGAATACGTTAATGTTGTTGTTATTGGTGTTGTAGCTTGTGTGTTCATTGTTATTACTGTTGACGACATTGGTGTTGCTGCTGCTGTTGTTACTGACTCTGCTGATGACATTTGCGTTGTTGTTTATGTTTATGTTGTTTGCTACATTGTTGTTGGTATTTGTGTTGTTTTCATTGATGTTGTTGTTGTTCATACTGATAGTGAGGCTATTGCTGTTGGTGTTGTTGATGCTCGTAATTCTGATGGCGGTGCTATTGGAGTTATTGTTGTTGTTGTGGTTGTTGTTGATGATGATGTTGTTGCTGTTGTTATTGTTGATGTTGATATAGTTGTTGTTATTGTTATTTCTTGTGTTGTAGTTGTCGTTGATGATGTCATTACTGTTTATGTTTGTATTGTTATTTGAGTTGGTGTTGTTCTGTACGTTGTAATTTATGCTGTTGTTATTAAAGGGGTGTCTGTTGAAGCTGTAGTTATTGTTGTTAATAATGTTTCTGCTGCTCATATAATTATAATTGTTGCCGTTGTTAATACTATTTCTAGATCTGCTATTTAAGTAATAATTTTGGCTTTTATAGAGTATTTTTAGTACGCGATTCTGTGTAGTTTGCAGCTGTCTGCAATGCGTAGCACTTCCCCAAGCGGCTATTCCATGTCTTAAATATGATTCTGCTATAGAGAAATAAGCCTGACGAAGAACGTTGTAAGTGGCACAGTTGCTCAGATGATACAGCATAAATGCAGATTTTCGCAGCTTTCTTTGCAGGTAATCGACGTGCGTGTTCCATTTGAAGTTGTTGTCTACATATACACCTAAATACTTGTAGGTTCTCACTGACTCAATATACGTGTTGCAAGATTCACAGCGACTGATATTATTGTGTAGGCAGTTTGGCTCATGAAACTTAATATTTATGGTAGTGTCAGATATATGTGGCGGTTTTATATGCATGATTTTTGTTTTTTTGGCGTTTATAACCAAACCATTGTCATGACACCATTTAGCAATTGTATTAAGTTGATTTTGCATTCTTTCTATGGCACTTTGTAGGCTTACACTTGATACTACAATTGCTGTGTCGTCTGCATAGGCAAAAGGTATACTATCGTTAAGACAGTTAAGCATGTCATTTGCGTAAATTAGGTAGAGTATTGGTCCAAGTTTTGATCCTTGTGGTACTCCAAACTCTACTTCTTGCTCATCACTAAGGTCATTGTTTATTTTTACTCTAAATTTTCTAGAGTCCAGATAGTTTCTAAACCATTTTAGCTCATTTCCTCTTATACCATTTTTCTCCAGTATTTGCAAAAGTCTGCAGTGTGACATCGTGTCGAACGCTTTACTAAAGTCAATAAATATAACCAGACATTGTTGTTTCTTACTCAGGCAGTCGTTGATGTAATTTGAAAAGTTCCCTAGCAAACTATTAATATTTTTTTCTTTTTGAAACCCGTATTGATTTTTATTAAGTATGTTGTATTTTTTTAGAAAACTATTAAGGCGTCTAATAACAATTTCCTCTAATATTTTTTCTACAACAGGTAGGATTGAAATCGGCCTGTAGCTATTATAATCAGTTTTATTTCCATTTTTATATATTGGTCTTATAAGGGATATTTTTAAGTTGTTTGGTACCGTGGAGTTGTTCAGACTAGAATTGACCATCTGAGTTACTATCGGCGCAAGAATACGAGAATTGTTTTTAATATCCCTTGGCCTTATACCGTCAAAACCGGCTCCTTTCTTTCCGTTTAAGCTGTTAAGTATATTAAATATTTCTTCTTCACTAGCGTCTTCAAATACGATTGAATTTTGTACCGTTGTTTCGTTGCTGCTCATTGTTTTTATATCACATTTGTGAATTATTTGCTTTACATTTTCATTAAAATTTTTTGCAAAGTCGTTCAATACATTTTCTAAATTGTCTTTTTTAAAGTTTTGTAAAATAAAACTGTCTATATTGTTTGTTTTTTTACCAATAATTTCATTAATTAGTTGCCATGTTGCACGAAGATTATTTCTATTTTCAATAAATTTATTTCTATAATAATTATTCTTTGAATAAATAATTTATTTATGTAATTTCTATATTGTTTATAGTTTCTTTCGTGATAGATATTATTTTTGTTTTTTTGCCACTTTTTATAAAGTTTATCCCGAATATCGCACTTTTTTATAAGATCGTCACTTATCCATTGGTTTTGTGATCTAGGCTTGCTTATTTTATTACCTGATTCGGATTTTTTATAAATTTCTTTAAACTTTTCATAAATGTTTCTATATATTTCATTTGTGTTTGTGTTTTGACACGTTAAAGCACCCCAATTTGTTTCTCTTATTATTTTATTAAATTTTTTATTGTTTATTCCCGAACACTGATTATGGTTATTGTATGTATCCGTACCCTGGTTTTTTTCTTCTTTAACATTATTTATACTGCAGAAAAGAGAGTAGTGGTCAGATATTGTTGTTGTTATCACTGCTGCATTTACATTTGTACTTGCTTGTTTATATTTGATAAACAAGTGATCGATACAGGTGCTGGTATTTTTGTTTATATTTTCCCTCGTTATTTCTTGTATCATACACTCAAGGCCATTCGACATATAAACATTCATGTAGTTTGTTGTTGTTATGTTATCTTTTTTTATGTCGATATTCATATCACCAACAACTATTATCTCCTGTTTGTTATTTATTTTGCTTAAGATTCCTTCAAATTCCTCTAGAAAGTGATTAACATTTTGGGAGGGGGGACGATAAATTGAGATGATGGACATTAAATTGTTGTTGAAGTTTATATCTAATTGCATATGTTCAAAAGATTGTGTATGGGAAGAAATTTGACTGAAGTTTATTGTTTCTCTTATGTAAATTGCAATACCTCCACCAGTTTTGTTATTACCCTCATTGTCTTTTCTGTTTAAAAAAAGAGAGTTAAACCCATTAATGCCGTATAGGTTTATTTCGCCATCTGTTATATTTGTTTCGACAAGAACTATTATTTGTATGTATTTTATTGTATTATTTATTGAGGCAAGAAACATTGGAAAATTTAGACGTAACGATCGAATATTCATATAGATAAGCGATAAAGGATAACTTAGTAGCTCTTGATTTATTTCATTAAAGCTGTTTAAAGTTTTGTTATGATTATTCATATTTTTATATTTTTATGTTTTACAAATTGGTGAAATTTCAATTGAAATGTAATTTATTTTGTTATTTTTGTTTTATATAGGTATATACATGTGATAATATAAGGATGAAAAAGTCTTATTTTTAATAACGAAAAATAACTTAAAACGATAATTTATATTATGCTTTCATTTGTAATTGTATCGATATCAGCATTGTTTTTAATAACAATTGCGGGTGAGTTTTCAATTTTTCGGGCTAAAATATTGCCATTTTTGACCCAAACAAATTTCCACTTGCATTCCTTTGCTTTTATTTTGGTTTGCCACAGTAGTCTACGGTTGTAAGGGGTTAACTGGTCGTTTACATAAACGTATTTGTTTTTATCATTTAAAGTTTCGTTATCATCAGCACTGTTGTTGTTATTATTACATATTACGCTTTGATTTATTCTATGAGCACGAATTTTGCTAAGCAACTCTATCTTTTTCTCCATTGAAGAGAATTCAACAATTATTTTGTTTTGGTTGTTTTTTAAACGATAAGCTGAGCTGATGTCAGTTTGTGTGACCTCCACTTCTAGAGAAGCAGCAATTTTTTTTACAACAACAGCTGCACCAATATCTTTATTTTGCACATTGTTGATTTCTATATTTTTTCTTATGACTTGTTGTTCTAGATGATTGATGCGCCTATCCATTTCGCTTATTGCTTTCTCATTTCTACTGTTTTTTTCGTTAAGGTCAGTGACCTGATTAGCTAGAATAGAGATGTTATTTGAAATTGTTGCTAGTGCATTTTGAATTTCTTCTTTTATTTGTGTTTGTGTATTATTCATATTTAATGTAAGTTGTTGGATTGATGTTTTAATTTCATTTACGTCTGTTTGAAGGCCGCATAATTTGTTATTTATTGTGTTTATTGAATGATATTCTCTAAAACGTTTTGCATCTTCTTCACTCTGATTATCATCTACAATACCACGGATAATTGCTTCATCAGCATCACGTTTTTGTCTTTGTTGAACAATGTCCCCGCTTGAATTATCACCTCTCTTACCATCATCTTGTGGGAGGTTTGGTAATTTATTTTTTCTGCAAATATGACACTTGCAAATGTTCTTTTTTTCGTTAGTCATTGCATCATAGGTCGATTTGCTCACAGAGGCACAGGGGGAAAAGTGATAATTTGACTTGCAATTCAAACATTTTACATAGTCTCCTGAATTTGGGAGAGAGTTTTTACATTCGCCACAACGAGCACTCATATTACACCAATAAATATTTTGTTTTTGTATTTTTGTAATAAAGAAAATAATATTAATTTGTGTTGTAGAAAATATTTTATGCTTTTGGATAATTTAAATTTCACTTTGAAAATATATGTAGATATTTTATTATTTGTAGGAGTTAGGTAATCTTTTGTTTTATAAGCGTACACTTATATATTACTTTTTGTAAATTAATTTGTACAGCACCAAAGTAATTAAGTTAACTATCAGAACAATACCGCTAACACGTCCGTTCGCTACGAAAGTTGAACTGATAATAATAATAATAATAATAATAATAATAATAATAATAATAATAATAATAATAATAATAATAATAATAATAATAATAATAATAATAATAATAATAATAATAATAATAATAATAATAATAATAATAATAATAATAATAATAATAATAATAATAATAATAATAATAATAATAATAATAATAATAATAATAATAATAATAATAATAATAATAATAATAATAATAATAATAATAATAATAATAATAATAATAATAATAATAATAATAATAATAATAATAATAATAATAATAATAATAATAATAATAATAATAATAATAATAATAATAATAATAATAATAATAATAATAATAATAATAATAATAATAATAATAATAATAATAATAATAATAATAATAATAATAATAATAATAATAATAATAATAATAATAATAATAATAATAATAATAATAATAATAATAATAATAATAATAATAATAATAATAATAATAATAATAATAATAATAATAATAATAATAATAATAATAATAATAATAATAATAATAATAATAATAATAATAATAATAATAATAATAATAATAATAATAATAATAATAATAATAATAATAATAATAATAATAATAATAATAATAATAATAATAATAATAATAATAATAATAATAATAATAATAATAATAATAATAATAATAATAATAATAATAATAATAATAATAATAATAATAATAATAATAATAATAATAATAATAATAATAATAATAATAATAATAATAATAATAATAATAATAATAATAATAATAATAATAATAATAATAATAATAATAATAATAATAATAATAATAATAATAATAATAATAATAATAATAATAATAATAATAATAATAATAATAATAATAATAATAATAATAATAATAATAATAATAATAATAATAATAATAATAATAATAATAATAATAATAATAATAATAATAATAATAATAATAATAATAATAATAATAATAATAATAATAATAATAATAATAATAATAATAATAATAATAATAATAATAATAATAATAATAATAATAATAATAATAATAATAATAATAATAATAATAATAATAATAATAATAATAATAATAATAATAATAATAATAATAATAATAATAATAATAATAATAATAATAATAATAATAATAATAATAATAATAATAATAATAATAATAATAATAATAATAATAATAATAATAATAATAATAATAATAATAATAATAATAATAATAATAATAATAATAATAATAATAATAATAATAATAATAATAATAATAATAATAATAATAATAATAATAATAATAATAATAATAATAATAATAATAATAATAATAATAATAATAATAATAATAATAATAATAATAATAATAATAATAATAATAATAATAATAATAATAATAATAATAATAATAATAATAATAATAATAATAATAATAATAATAATAATAATAATAATAATAATAATAATAATAATAATAATAATAATAATAATAATAATAATAATAATAATAATAATAATAATAATAATAATAATAATAATAATAATAATAATAATAATAATAATAATAATAATAATAATAATAATAATAATAATAATAATAATAATAATAATAATAATAATAATAATAATAATAATAATAATAATAATAATAATAATAATAATAATAATAATAATAATAATAATAATAATAATAATAATAATAATAATAATAATAATAATAATAATAATAATAATAATAATAATAATAATAATAATAATAATAATAATAATAATAATAATAATAATAATAATAATAATAATAATAATAATAATAATAATAATAATAATAATAATAATAATAATAATAATAATAATAATAATAATAATAATAATAATAATAATAATAATAATAATAATAATAATAATAATAATAATAATAATAATAATAATAATAATAATAATAATAATAATAATAATAATAATAATAATAATAATAATAATAATAATAATAATAATAATAATAATAATAATAATAATAATAATAATAATAATAATAATAATAATAATAATAATAATAATAATAATAATAATAATAATAATAATAATAATAATAATAATAATAATAATAATAATAATAATAATAATAATAATAATAATAATAATAATAATAATAATAATAATAATAATAATAATAATAATAATAATAATAATAATAATAATAATAATAATAATAATAATAATAATAATAATAATAATAATAATAATAATAATAATAATAATAATAATAATAATAATAATAATAATAATAATAATAATAATAATAATAATAATAATAATAATAATAATAATAATAATAATAATAATAATAATAATAATAATAATAATAATAATAATAATAATAATAATAATAATAATAATAATAATAATAATAATAATAATAATAATAATAATAATAATAATAATAATAATAATAATAATAATAATAATAATAATAATAATAATAATAATAATAATAATAATAATAATAATAATAATAATAATAATAATAATAATAATAATAATAATAATAATAATAATAATAATAATAATAATAATAATAATAATAATAATAATAATAATAATAATAATAATAATAATAATAATAATAATAATAATAATAATAATAATAATAATAATAATAATAATAATAATAATAATAATAATAATAATAATAATAATAATAATAATAATAATAATAATAATAATAATAATAATAATAATAATAATAATAATAATAATAATAATAATAATAATAATAATAATAATAATAATAATAATAATAATAATAATAATAATAATAATAATAATAATAATAATAATAATAATAATAATAATAATAATAATAATAATAATAATAATAATAATAATAATAATAATAATAATAATAATAATAATAATAATAATAATAATAATAATAATAATAATAATAATAATAATAATAATAATAATAATAATAATAATAATAATAATAATAATAATAATAATAATAATAATAATAATAATAATAATAATAATAATAATAATAATAATAATAATAATAATAATAATAATAATAATAATAATAATAATAATAATAATAATAATAATAATAATAATAATAATAATAATAATAATAATAATAATAATAATAATAATAATAATAATAATAATAATAATAATAATAATAATAATAATAATAATAATAATAATAATAATAATAATAATAATAATAATAATAATAATAATAATAATAATAATAATAATAATAATAATAATAATAATAATAATAATAATAATAATAATAATAATAATAATAATAATAATAATAATAATAATAATAATAATAATAATAATAATAATAATAATAATAATAATAATAATAATAATAATAATAATAATAATAATAATAATAATAATAATAATAATAATAATAATAATAATAATAATAATAATAATAATAATAATAATAATAATAATAATAATAATAATAATAATAATAATAATAATAATAATAATAATAATAATAATAATAATAATAATAATAATAATAATAATAATAATAATAATAATAATAATAATAATAATAATAATAATAATAATAATAATAATAATAATAATAATAATAATAATAATAATAATAATAATAATAATAATAATAATAATAATAATAATAATAATAATAATAATAATAATAATAATAATAATAATAATAATAATAATAATAATAATAATAATAATAATAATAATAATAATAATAATAATAATAATAATAATAATAATAATAATAATAATAATAATAATAATAATAATAATAATAATAATAATAATAATAATAATAATAATAATAATAATAATAATAATAATAATAATAATAATAATAATAATAATAATAATAATAATAATAATAATAATAATAATAATAATAATAATAATAATAATAATAATAATAATAATAATAATAATAATAATAATAATAATAATAATAATAATAATAATAATAATAATAATAATAATAATAATAATAATAATAATAATAATAATAATAATAATAATAATAATAATAATAATAATAATAATAATAATAATAATAATAATAATAATAATAATAATAATAATAATAATAATAATAATAATAATAATAATAATAATAATAATAATAATAATAATAATAATAATAATAATAATAATAATAATAATAATAATAATAATAATAATAATAATAATAATAATAATAATAATAATAATAATAATAATAATAATAATAATAATAATAATAATAATAATAATAATAATAATAATAATAATAATAATAATAATAATAATAATAATAATAATAATAATAATAATAATAATAATAATAATAATAATAATAATAATAATAATAATAATAATAATAATAATAATAATAATAATAATAATAATAATAATAATAATAATAATAATAATAATAATAATAATAATAATAATAATAATAATAATAATAATAATAATAATAATAATAATAATAATAATAATAATAATAATAATAATAATAATAATAATAATAATAATAATAATAATAATAATAATAATAATAATAATAATAATAATAATAATAATAATAATAATAATAATAATAATAATAATAATAATAATAATAATAATAATAATAATAATAATAATAATAATAATAATAATAATAATAATAATAATAATAATAATAATAATAATAATAATAATAATAATAATAATAATAATAATAATAATAATAATAATAATAATAATAATAATAATAATAATAATAATAATAATAATAATAATAATAATAATAATAATAATAATAATAATAATAATAATAATAATAATAATAATAATAATAATAATAATAATAATAATAATAATAATAATAATAATAATAATAATAATAATAATAATAATAATAATAATAATAATAATAATAATAATAATAATAATAATAATAATAATAATAATAATAATAATAATAATAATAATAATAATAATAATAATAATAATAATAATAATAATAATAATAATAATAATAATAATAATAATAATAATAATAATAATAATAATAATAATAATAATAATAATAATAATAATAATAATAATAATAATAATAATAATAATAATAATAATAATAATAATAATAATAATAATAATAATAATAATAATAATAATAATAATAATAATAATAATAATAATAATAATAATAATAATAATAATAATAATAATAATAATAATAATAATAATAATAATAATAATAATAATAATAATAATAATAATAATAATAATAATAATAATAATAATAATAATAATAATAATAATAATAATAATAATAATAATAATAATAATAATAATAATAATAATAATAATAATAATAATAATAATAATAATAATAATAATAATAATAATAATAATAATAATAATAATAATAATAATAATAATAATAATAATAATAATAATAATAATAATAATAATAATAATAATAATAATAATAATAATAATAATAATAATAATAATAATAATAATAATAATAATAATAATAATAATAATAATAATAATAATAATAATAATAATAATAATAATAATAATAATAATAATAATAATAATAATAATAATAATAATAATAATAATAATAATAATAATAATAATAATAATAATAATAATAATAATAATAATAATAATAATAATAATAATAATAATAATAATAATAATAATAATAATAATAATAATAATAATAATAATAATAATAATAATAATAATAATAATAATAATAATAATAATAATAATAATAATAATAATAATAATAATAATAATAATAATAATAATAATAATAATAATAATAATAATAATAATAATAATAATAATAATAATAATAATAATAATAATAATAATAATAATAATAATAATAATAATAATAATAATAATAATAATAATAATAATAATAATAATAATAATAATAATAATAATAATAATAATAATAATAATAATAATAATAATAATAATAATAATAATAATAATAATAATAATAATAATAATAATAATAATAATAATAATAATAATAATAATAATAATAATAATAATAATAATAATAATAATAATAATAATAATAATAATAATAATAATAATAATAATAATAATAATAATAATAATAATAATAATAATAATAATAATAATAATAATAATAATAATAATAATAATAATAATAATAATAATAATAATAATAATAATAATAATAATAATAATAATAATAATAATAATAATAATAATAATAATAATAATAATAATAATAATAATAATAATAATAATAATAATAATAATAATAATAATAATAATAATAATAATAATAATAATAATAATAATAATAATAATAATAATAATAATAATAATAATAATAATAATAATAATAATAATAATAATAATAATAATAATAATAATAATAATAATAATAATAATAATAATAATAATAATAATAATAATAATAATAATAATAATAATAATAATAATAATAATAATAATAATAATAATAATAATAATAATAATAATAATAATAATAATAATAATAATAATAATAATAATAATAATAATAATAATAATAATAATAATAATAATAATAATAATAATAATAATAATAATAATAATAATAATAATAATAATAATAATAATAATAATAATAATAATAATAATAATAATAATAATAATAATAATAATAATAATAATAATAATAATAATAATAATAATAATAATAATAATAATAATAATAATAATAATAATAATAATAATAATAATAATAATAATAATAATAATAATAATAATAATAATAATAATAATAATAATAATAATAATAATAATAATAATAATAATAATAATAATAATAATAATAATAATAATAATAATAATAATAATAATAATAATAATAATAATAATAATAATAATAATAATAATAATAATAATAATAATAATAATAATAATAATAATAATAATAATAATAATAATAATAATAATAATAATAATAATAATAATAATAATAATAATAATAATAATAATAATAATAATAATAATAATAATAATAATAATAATAATAATAATAATAATAATAATAATAATAATAATAATAATAATAATAATAATAATAATAATAATAATAATAATAATAATAATAATAATAATAATAATAATAATAATAATAATAATAATAATAATAATAATAATAATAATAATAATAATAATAATAATAATAATAATAATAATAATAATAATAATAATAATAATAATAATAATAATAATAATAATAATAATAATAATAATAATAATAATAATAATAATAATAATAATAATAATAATAATAATAATAATAATAATAATAATAATAATAATAATAATAATAATAATAATAATAATAATAATAATAATAATAATAATAATAATAATAATAATAATAATAATAATAATAATAATAATAATAATAATAATAATAATAATAATAATAATAATAATAATAATAATAATAATAATAATAATAATAATAATAATAATAATAATAATAATAATAATAATAATAATAATAATAATAATAATAATAATAATAATAATAATAATAATAATAATAATAATAATAATAATAATAATAATAATAATAATAATAATAATAATAATAATAATAATAATAATAATAATAATAATAATAATAATAATAATAATAATAATAATAATAATAATAATAATAATAATAATAATAATAATAATAATAATAATAATAATAATAATAATAATAATAATAATAATAATAATAATAATAATAATAATAATAATAATAATAATAATAATAATAATAATAATAATAATAATAATAATAATAATAATAATAATAATAATAATAATAATAATAATAATAATAATAATAATAATAATAATAATAATAATAATAATAATAATAATAATAATAATAATAATAATAATAATAATAATAATAATAATAATAATAATAATAATAATAATAATAATAATAATAATAATAATAATAATAATAATAATAATAATAATAATAATAATAATAATAATAATAATAATAATAATAATAATAATAATAATAATAATAATAATAATAATAATAATAATAATAATAATAATAATAATAATAATAATAATAATAATAATAATAATAATAATAATAATAATAATAATAATAATAATAATAATAATAATAATAATAATAATAATAATAATAATAATAATAATAATAATAATAATAATAATAATAATAATAATAATAATAATAATAATAATAATAATAATAATAATAATAATAATAATAATAATAATAATAATAATAATAATAATAATAATAATAATAATAATAATAATAATAATAATAATAATAATAATAATAATAATAATAATAATAATAATAATAATAATAATAATAATAATAATAATAATAATAATAATAATAATAATAATAATAATAATAATAATAATAATAATAATAATAATAATAATAATAATAATAATAATAATAATAATAATAATAATAATAATAATAATAATAATAATAATAATAATAATAATAATAATAATAATAATAATAATAATAATAATAATAATAATAATAATAATAATAATAATAATAATAATAATAATAATAATAATAATAATAATAATAATAATAATAATAATAATAATAATAATAATAATAATAATAATAATAATAATAATAATAATAATAATAATAATAATAATAATAATAATAATAATAATAATAATAATAATAATAATAATAATAATAATAATAATAATAATAATAATAATAATAATAATAATAATAATAATAATAATAATAATAATAATAATAATAATAATAATAATAATAATAATAATAATAATAATAATAATAATAATAATAATAATAATAATAATAATAATAATAATAATAATAATAATAATAATAATAATAATAATAATAATAATAATAATAATAATAATAATAATAATAATAATAATAATAATAATAATAATAATAATAATAATAATAATAATAATAATAATAATAATAATAATAATAATAATAATAATAATAATAATAATAATAATAATAATAATAATAATAATAATAATAATAATAATAATAATAATAATAATAATAATAATAATAATAATAATAATAATAATAATAATAATAATAATAATAATAATAATAATAATAATAATAATAATAATAATAATAATAATAATAATAATAATAATAATAATAATAATAATAATAATAATAATAATAATAATAATAATAATAATAATAATAATAATAATAATAATAATAATAATAATAATAATAATAATAATAATAATAATAATAATAATAATAATAATAATAATAATAATAATAATAATAATAATAATAATAATAATAATAATAATAATAATAATAATAATAATAATAATAATAATAATAATAATAATAATAATAATAATAATAATAATAATAATAATAATAATAATAATAATAATAATAATAATAATAATAATAATAATAATAATAATAATAATAATAATAATAATAATAATAATAATAATAATAATAATAATAATAATAATAATAATAATAATAATAATAATAATAATAATAATAATAATAATAATAATAATAATAATAATAATAATAATAATAATAATAATAATAATAATAATAATAATAATAATAATAATAATAATAATAATAATAATAATAATAATAATAATAATAATAATAATAATAATAATAATAATAATAATAATAATAATAATAATAATAATAATAATAATAATAATAATAATAATAATAATAATAATAATAATAATAATAATAATAATAATAATAATAATAATAATAATAATAATAATAATAATAATAATAATAATAATAATAATAATAATAATAATAATAATAATAATAATAATAATAATAATAATAATAATAATAATAATAATAATAATAATAATAATAATAATAATAATAATAATAATAATAATAATAATAATAATAATAATAATAATAATAATAATAATAATAATAATAATAATAATAATAATAATAATAATAATAATAATAATAATAATAATAATAATAATAATAATAATAATAATAATAATAATAATAATAATAATAATAATAATAATAATAATAATAATAATAATAATAATAATAATAATAATAATAATAATAATAATAATAATAATAATAATAATAATAATAATAATAATAATAATAATAATAATAATAATAATAATAATAATAATAATAATAATAATAATAATAATAATAATAATAATAATAATAATAATAATAATAATAATAATAATAATAATAATAATAATAATAATAATAATAATAATAATAATAATAATAATAATAATAATAATAATAATAATAATAATAATAATAATAATAATAATAATAATAATAATAATAATAATAATAATAATAATAATAATAATAATAATAATAATAATAATAATAATAATAATAATAATAATAATAATAATAATAATAATAATAATAATAATAATAATAATAATAATAATAATAATAATAATAATAATAATAATAATAATAATAATAATAATAATAATAATAATAATAATAATAATAATAATAATAATAATAATAATAATAATAATAATAATAATAATAATAATAATAATAATAATAATAATAATAATAATAATAATAATAATAATAATAATAATAATAATAATAATAATAATAATAATAATAATAATAATAATAATAATAATAATAATAATAATAATAATAATAATAATAATAATAATAATAATAATAATAATAATAATAATAATAATAATAATAATAATAATAATAATAATAATAATAATAATAATAATAATAATAATAATAATAATAATAATAATAATAATAATAATAATAATAATAATAATAATAATAATAATAATAATAATAATAATAATAATAATAATAATAATAATAATAATAATAATAATAATAATAATAATAATAATAATAATAATAATAATAATAATAATAATAATAATAATAATAATAATAATAATAATAATAATAATAATAATAATAATAATAATAATAATAATAATAATAATAATAATAATAATAATAATAATAATAATAATAATAATAATAATAATAATAATAATAATAATAATAATAATAATAATAATAATAATAATAATAATAATAATAATAATAATAATAATAATAATAATAATAATAATAATAATAATAATAATAATAATAATAATAATAATAATAATAATAATAATAATAATAATAATAATAATAATAATAATAATAATAATAATAATAATAATAATAATAATAATAATAATAATAATAATAATAATAATAATAATAATAATAATAATAATAATAATAATAATAATAATAATAATAATAATAATAATAATAATAATAATAATAATAATAATAATAATAATAATAATAATAATAATAATAATAATAATAATAATAATAATAATAATAATAATAATAATAATAATAATAATAATAATAATAATAATAATAATAATAATAATAATAATAATAATAATAATAATAATAATAATAATAATAATAATAATAATAATAATAATAATAATAATAATAATAATAATAATAATAATAATAATAATAATAATAATAATAATAATAATAACAATTAAATTTTAAGATGTATGTTCATGCATTAAAAAAAAAATAACAAATTATTTCATGAGTTGATTTCAAACAAATAAAATTATTTCTTTTTGAATAAGTTTAATTCATTGTATGCTTAAAAAATAATTTTTAATAAGTTTTTTCCTTTTGAGCTTATGAGTAATGTGCAGCATGTTTTTCGGCATCGCATTGAATATGTTCGGTAGGGCTACGTACAAAGTGTTTTTTCCGTAACTGTTGTGAAAGCTAGCAACTTTGAAACGGCCATCTGTTCTTCTTCTTGTACGGTATTGGTGATCAATTTCCCTGAGGAATTTCGGTTCATTGTAGAATTCTATTGCTAAAGTTGTTCTGTATAAATTCTTAACATTTAAAACTTTTAGCTTTTTAGGTAAACTGTCGTTGAATACGTTAATGTTGTTGTTATTGGTGTTGTAGCTTGTGTGTTCATTGTTATTACTGTTGACGACATTGGTGTTGCTGCTGCTGTTGTTACTGACTCTGCTGATGACATTTGCGTTGTTGTTTATGTTTATGTTGTTTGCTACATTGTTGTTGGTATTTGTGTTGTTTTCATTGATGTTGTTGTTGTTCATACTGATAGTGAGGCTATTGCTGTTGGTGTTGTTGATGCTCGTAATTCTGATGGCGGTGCTATTGGAGTTATTGTTGTTGTTGTGGTTGTTGTTGATGATGATGTTGTTGCTGTTGTTATTGTTGATGTTGATATAGTTGTTGTTATTGTTATTTCTTGTGTTGTAGTTGTCGTTGATGATGTCATTACTGTTTATGTTTGTATTGTTATTTGAGTTGGTGTTGTTCTGTACGTTGTAATTTATGCTGTTGTTATTAAAGGGGTGTCTGTTGAAGCTGTAGTTATTGTTGTTAATAATGTTTCTGCTGCTCATATAATTATAATTGTTGCCGTTGTTAATACTATTTCTAGATCTGCTATTTAAGTAATAATTTTGGCTTTTATAGAGTATTTTTAGTACGCGATTCTGTGTAGTTTGCAGCTGTCTGCAATGCGTAGCACTTCCCCAAGCGGCTATTCCATGTCTTAAATATGATTCTGCTATAGAGAAATAAGCCTGACGAAGAACGTTGTAAGTGGCACAGTTGCTCAGATGATACAGCATAAATGCAGATTTTCGCAGCTTTCTTTGCAGGTAATCGACGTGCGTGTTCCATTTGAAGTTGTTGTCTACATATACACCTAAATACTTGTAGGTTCTCACTGACTCAATATACGTGTTGCAAGATTCACAGCGACTGATATTATTGTGTAGGCAGTTTGGCTCATGAAACTTAATATTTATGGTAGTGTCAGATATATGTGGCGGTTTTATATGCATGATTTTTGTTTTTTTGGCGTTTATAACCAAACCATTGTCATGACACCATTTAGCAATTGTATTAAGTTGATTTTGCATTCTTTCTATGGCACTTTGTAGGCTTACACTTGATACTACAATTGCTGTGTCGTCTGCATAGGCAAAAGGTATACTATCGTTAAGACAGTTAAGCATGTCATTTGCGTAAATTAGGTAGAGTATTGGTCCAAGTTTTGATCCTTGTGGTACTCCAAACTCTACTTCTTGCTCATCACTAAGGTCATTGTTTATTTTTACTCTAAATTTTCTAGAGTCCAGATAGTTTCTACACCATTTTAGCTCATTTCCTCTTATACCATTTTTCTCCAGTATTTGCAAAAGTCTGCAGTGTGACATCGTGTCGAACGCTTTACTAAAGTCAATAAATATAACCAGACATTGTTGTTTCTTACTCAGGCAGCCGTTGATGTAATTTGAAAAGTTCCCTAGCAAACTATTAATATTTTTTTCTTTTTGAAACCCGTATTGATTTTTATTAAGTATGTTGTATTTTTTTAGAAAACTATTAAGGCGTCTAATAACAATTTCCTCTAATATTTTTTCTAAAACAGGTAGGATTGAAATCGGCCTGTAGCTATTATAATCAGTTTTATTTCCATTTTTATATATTGGTCTTATAAGGGATATTTTTAAGTTGTTTGGTACCGTGGAGTTGTTCAGACTAGAATTGACCATCTGAGTTACTATCGGCGCAAGAATACGAGAATTGTTTTTAATATCCCTTGGCCTTATACCGTCAAAACCGGCTCCTTTCTTTCCGTTTAAGCTGTTAAGTATATTAAATATTTCTTCTTCACTAGCGTCTTCAAATACGATTGAATTTTGTACCGTTGTTTCGTTGCTGCTCATTGTTTTTATATCACATTTGTGAATTATTTGCTTTACATTTTCATTAAAATTTTTTGCAAAGTCGTTCAATACATTTTCTAAATTGTCTTTTTTAAAGTTTTGTAAAATAAAACTGTCTATATTGTTTGTTTTTTTACCAATAATTTCATTAATTAGTTGCCATGTTGCACGAAGATTATTTCTATTTTCAATAAATTTATTTCTATAATAATTATTCTTTGAATAAATAATTTCTTTATTTATGTAATTTCTATATTGTTTATAGTTTCTTTCGTGATAGATATTATTTTTGTTTTTTTGCCACTTTTTATAAAGTTTATCCCGAATATCGCACTTTTTTATAAGATCGTCACTTATCCATTGGTTTTGTGATCTAGGCTTGCTTATTTTATTACCTGATTCGGATTTTTTATAAATTTCTTTAAACTTTTCATAAATGTTTCTATATATTTCATTTGTGTTTGTGTTTTGACACGTTAAAGCACCCCAATTTGTTTCTCTTATTATTTTATTAAATTTTTTATTGTTTATTCCCGAACACTGATTATGGTTATTGTATGTATCCGTACCCTGGTTTTTTTCTTCTTTAACATTATTTATACTGCAGAAAAGAGAGTAGTGGTCAGATATTGTTGTTGTTATCACTGCTGCATTTACATTTGTACTTGCTTGTTTATATTTGATAAACAAGTGATCGATACAGGTGCTGGTATTTTTGTTTATATTTTCCCTCGTTATTTCTTGTATCATACACTCAAGGCCATTCGACATATAAACATTCATGTAGTTTGTTGTTGTTATGTTATCTTTTTTTATGTCGATATTCATATCACCAACAACTATTATCTCCTGTTTGTTATTTATTTTGCTTAAGATTCCTTCAAATTCCTCTAGAAAGTGATTAACATTTTGGGAGGGGGGA
This sequence comes from Tachina grossa, assembly GCA_949987645.1. Classification (NCBI taxonomy): domain Eukaryota; kingdom Metazoa; phylum Arthropoda; class Insecta; order Diptera; family Tachinidae; genus Tachina; species Tachina grossa. The sequence goes on from CATLJX010000037.1 coordinate 23,570, forward strand.
CGATAAATTGAGATGATGGACATTAAATTGTTGTTGAAGTTTATATCTAATTGCATATGTTCAAAAGATTGTGTATGGGAAGAAATTTGACTGAAGTTTATTGTTTCTCTTATGTAAATTGCAATACCTCCACCAGTTTTGTTATTACCCTCATTGTCTTTTCTGTTTAAAAAAAGAGAGTTAAACCCATTAATGCCGTATAGGTTTATTTCGCCATCTGTTATATTTGTTTCGACAAGAACTATTATTTGTATGTATTTTATTGTATTATTTATTGAGGCAAGAAACATTGGAAAATTTAGACGTAACGATCGAATATTCATATAGATAAGCGATAAAGGATAACTTAGTAGCTCTTGATTTATTTCATTAAAGCTGTTTAAAGTTTTGTTATGATTATTCATATTTTTATATTTTTATGTTTTACAAATTGGTGAAATTTCAATTGAAATGTAATTTATTTTGTTATTTTTGTTTTATATAGGTATATACATGTGATAATATAAGGATGAAAAAGTCTTATTTTTAATAACGAAAAATAACTTAAAACGATAATTTATATTATGCTTTCATTTGTAATTGTATCGATATCAGCATTGTTTTTAATAACAATTGCGGGTGAGTTTTCAATTTTTCGGGCTAAAATATTGCCATTTTTGACCCAAACAAATTTCCACTTGCATTCCTTTGCTTTTATTTTGGTTTGCCACAGTAGTCTACGGTTGTAAGGGGTTAACTGGTCGTTTACATAAACGTATTTGTTTTTATCATTTAAAGTTTCGTTATCATCAGCACTGTTGTTGTTATTATTACATATTACGCTTTGATTTATTCTATGAGCACGAATTTTGCTAAGCAACTCTATCTTTTTCTCCATTGAAGAGAATTCAACAATTATTTTGTTTTGGTTGTTTTTTAAACGATAAGCTGAGCTGATGTCAGTTTGTGTGACCTCCACTTCTAGAGAAGCAGCAATTTTTTTTACAACAACAGCTGCACCAATATCTTTATTTTGCACATTGTTGATTTCTATATTTTTTCTTATGACTTGTTGTTCTAGATGATTGATGCGCCTATCCATTTCGCTTATTGCTTTCTCATTTCTACTGTTTTTTTCGTTAAGGTCAGTGACCTGATTAGCTAGAATAGAGATGTTATTTGAAATTGTTGCTAGTGCATTTTGAATTTCTTCTTTTATTTGTGTTTGTGTATTATTCATATTTAATGTAAGTTGTTGGATTGATGTTTTAATTTCATTTACGTCTGTTTGAAGGCCGCATAATTTGTTATTTATTGTGTTTATTGAATGATATTCTCTAAAACGTTTTGCATCTTCTTCACTCTGATTATCATCTACAATACCACGGATAATTGCTTCATCAGCATCACGTTTTTGTCTTTGTTGAACAATGTCCCCGCTTGAATTATCACCTCTCTTACCATCATCTTGTGGGAGGTTTGGTAATTTATTTTTTCTGCAAATATGACACTTGCAAATGTTCTTTTTTTCGTTAGTCATTGCATCATAGGTCGATTTGCTCACAGAGGCACAGGGGGAAAAGTGATAATTTGACTTGCAATTCAAACATTTTACATAGTCTCCTGAATTTGGGAGAGAGTTTTTACATTCGCCACAACGAGCACTCATATTACACCAATAAATATTTTGTTTTTGTATTTTTGTAATAAAGAAAATAATATTAATTTGTGTTGTAGAAAATATTTTATGCTTTTGGATAATTTAAATTTCACTTTGAAAATATATGTAGATATTTTATTATTTGTAGGAGTTAGGTAATCTTTTGTTTTATAAGCGTACACTTATATATTACTTTTTGTAAATTAATTTGTACAGCACCAAAGTAATTAAGTTAACTATCAGAACAATACCGCTAACACGTCCGTTCGCTACGAAAGTTGAACTGATAATAATAATAATAATAATAATAATAATAATAATAATAATAATAATAATAATAATAATAATAATAATAATAATAATAATAATAATAATAATAATAATAATAATAATAATAATAATAATAATAATAATAATAATAATAATAATAATAATAATAATAATAATAATAATAATAATAATAATAATAATAATAATAATAATAATAATAATAATAATAATAATAATAATAATAATAATAATAATAATAATAATAATAATAATAATAATAATAATAATAATAATAATAATAATAATAATAATAATAATAATAATAATAATAATAATAATAATAATAATAATAATAATAATAATAATAATAATAATAATAATAATAATAATAATAATAATAATAATAATAATAATAATAATAATAATAATAATAATAATAATAATAATAATAATAATAATAATAATAATAATAATAATAATAATAATAATAATAATAATAATAATAATAATAATAATAATAATAATAATAATAATAATAATAATAATAATAATAATAATAATAATAATAATAATAATAATAATAATAATAATAATAATAATAATAATAATAATAATAATAATAATAATAATAATAATAATAATAATAATAATAATAATAATAATAATAATAATAATAATAATAATAATAATAATAATAATAATAATAATAATAATAATAATAATAATAATAATAATAATAATAATAATAATAATAATAATAATAATAATAATAATAATAATAATAATAATAATAATAATAATAATAATAATAATAATAATAATAATAATAATAATAATAATAATAATAATAATAATAATAATAATAATAATAATAATAATAATAATAATAATAATAATAATAATAATAATAATAATAATAATAATAATAATAATAATAATAATAATAATAATAATAATAATAATAATAATAATAATAATAATAATAATAATAATAATAATAATAATAATAATAATAATAATAATAATAATAATAATAATAATAATAATAATAATAATAATAATAATAATAATAATAATAATAATAATAATAATAATAATAATAATAATAATAATAATAATAATAATAATAATAATAATAATAATAATAATAATAATAATAATAATAATAATAATAATAATAATAATAATAATAATAATAATAATAATAATAATAATAATAATAATAATAATAATAATAATAATAATAATAATAATAATAATAATAATAATAATAATAATAATAATAATAATAATAATAATAATAATAATAATAATAATAATAATAATAATAATAATAATAATAATAATAATAATAATAATAATAATAATAATAATAATAATAATAATAATAATAATAATAATAATAATAATAATAATAATAATAATAATAATAATAATAATAATAATAATAATAATAATAATAATAATAATAATAATAATAATAATAATAATAATAATAATAATAATAATAATAATAATAATAATAATAATAATAATAATAATAATAATAATAATAATAATAATAATAATAATAATAATAATAATAATAATAATAATAATAATAATAATAATAATAATAATAATAATAATAATAATAATAATAATAATAATAATAATAATAATAATAATAATAATAATAATAATAATAATAATAATAATAATAATAATAATAATAATAATAATAATAATAATAATAATAATAATAATAATAATAATAATAATAATAATAATAATAATAATAATAATAATAATAATAATAATAATAATAATAATAATAATAATAATAATAATAATAATAATAATAATAATAATAATAATAATAATAATAATAATAATAATAATAATAATAATAATAATAATAATAATAATAATAATAATAATAATAATAATAATAATAATAATAATAATAATAATAATAATAATAATAATAATAATAATAATAATAATAATAATAATAATAATAATAATAATAATAATAATAATAATAATAATAATAATAATAATAATAATAATAATAATAATAATAATAATAATAATAATAATAATAATAATAATAATAATAATAATAATAATAATAATAATAATAATAATAATAATAATAATAATAATAATAATAATAATAATAATAATAATAATAATAATAATAATAATAATAATAATAATAATAATAATAATAATAATAATAATAATAATAATAATAATAATAATAATAATAATAATAATAATAATAATAATAATAATAATAATAATAATAATAATAATAATAATAATAATAATAATAATAATAATAATAATAATAATAATAATAATAATAATAATAATAATAATAATAATAATAATAATAATAATAATAATAATAATAATAATAATAATAATAATAATAATAATAATAATAATAATAATAATAATAATAATAATAATAATAATAATAATAATAATAATAATAATAATAATAATAATAATAATAATAATAATAATAATAATAATAATAATAATAATAATAATAATAATAATAATAATAATAATAATAATAATAATAATAATAATAATAATAATAATAATAATAATAATAATAATAATAATAATAATAATAATAATAATAATAATAATAATAATAATAATAATAATAATAATAATAATAATAATAATAATAATAATAATAATAATAATAATAATAATAATAATAATAATAATAATAATAATAATAATAATAATAATAATAATAATAATAATAATAATAATAATAATAATAATAATAATAATAATAATAATAATAATAATAATAATAATAATAATAATAATAATAATAATAATAATAATAATAATAATAATAATAATAATAATAATAATAATAATAATAATAATAATAATAATAATAATAATAATAATAATAATAATAATAATAATAATAATAATAATAATAATAATAATAATAATAATAATAATAATAATAATAATAATAATAATAATAATAATAATAATAATAATAATAATAATAATAATAATAATAATAATAATAATAATAATAATAATAATAATAATAATAATAATAATAATAATAATAATAATAATAATAATAATAATAATAATAATAATAATAATAATAATAATAATAATAATAATAATAATAATAATAATAATAATAATAATAATAATAATAATAATAATAATAATAATAATAATAATAATAATAATAATAATAATAATAATAATAATAATAATAATAATAATAATAATAATAATAATAATAATAATAATAATAATAATAATAATAATAATAATAATAATAATAATAATAATAATAATAATAATAATAATAATAATAATAATAATAATAATAATAATAATAATAATAATAATAATAATAATAATAATAATAATAATAATAATAATAATAATAATAATAATAATAATAATAATAATAATAATAATAATAATAATAATAATAATAATAATAATAATAATAATAATAATAATAATAATAATAATAATAATAATAATAATAATAATAATAATAATAATAATAATAATAATAATAATAATAATAATAATAATAATAATAATAATAATAATAATAATAATAATAATAATAATAATAATAATAATAATAATAATAATAATAATAATAATAATAATAATAATAATAATAATAATAATAATAATAATAATAATAATAATAATAATAATAATAATAATAATAATAATAATAATAATAATAATAATAATAATAATAATAATAATAATAATAATAATAATAATAATAATAATAATAATAATAATAATAATAATAATAATAATAATAATAATAATAATAATAATAATAATAATAATAATAATAATAATAATAATAATAATAATAATAATAATAATAATAATAATAATAATAATAATAATAATAATAATAATAATAATAATAATAATAATAATAATAATAATAATAATAATAATAATAATAATAATAATAATAATAATAATAATAATAATAATAATAATAATAATAATAATAATAATAATAATAATAATAATAATAATAATAATAATAATAATAATAATAATAATAATAATAATAATAATAATAATAATAATAATAATAATAATAATAATAATAATAATAATAATAATAATAATAATAATAATAATAATAATAATAATAATAATAATAATAATAATAATAATAATAATAATAATAATAATAATAATAATAATAATAATAATAATAATAATAATAATAATAATAATAATAATAATAATAATAATAATAATAATAATAATAATAATAATAATAATAATAATAATAATAATAATAATAATAATAATAATAATAATAATAATAATAATAATAATAATAATAATAATAATAATAATAATAATAATAATAATAATAATAATAATAATAATAATAATAATAATAATAATAATAATAATAATAATAATAATAATAATAATAATAATAATAATAATAATAATAATAATAATAATAATAATAATAATAATAATAATAATAATAATAATAATAATAATAATAATAATAATAATAATAATAATAATAATAATAATAATAATAATAATAATAATAATAATAATAATAATAATAATAATAATAATAATAATAATAATAATAATAATAATAATAATAATAATAATAATAATAATAATAATAATAATAATAATAATAATAATAATAATAATAATAATAATAATAATAATAATAATAATAATAATAATAATAATAATAATAATAATAATAATAATAATAATAATAATAATAATAATAATAATAATAATAATAATAATAATAATAATAATAATAATAATAATAATAATAATAATAATAATAATAATAATAATAATAATAATAATAATAATAATAATAATAATAATAATAATAATAATAATAATAATAATAATAATAATAATAATAATAATAATAATAATAATAATAATAATAATAATAATAATAATAATAATAATAATAATAATAATAATAATAATAATAATAATAATAATAATAATAATAATAATAATAATAATAATAATAATAATAATAATAATAATAATAATAATAATAATAATAATAATAATAATAATAATAATAATAATAATAATAATAATAATAATAATAATAATAATAATAATAATAATAATAATAATAATAATAATAATAATAATAATAATAATAATAATAATAATAATAATAATAATAATAATAATAATAATAATAATAATAATAATAATAATAATAATAATAATAATAATAATAATAATAATAATAATAATAATAATAATAATAATAATAATAATAATAATAATATAATAATAATAATAATAATAATAATAATAATAATAATAATAATAATAATAATAATAATAATAATAATAATAATAATAATAATAATAATAATAATAATAATAATAATAATAATAATAATAATAATAATAATAATAATAATAATAATAATAATAATAATAATAATAATAATAATAATAATAATAATAATAATAATAATAATAATAATAATAATAATAATAATAATAATAATAATAATAATAATAATAATAATAATAATAATAATAATAATAATAATAATAATAATAATAATAATAATAATAATAATAATAATAATAATAATAATAATAATAATAATAATAATAATAATAATAATAATAATAATAATAATAATAATAATAATAATAATAATAATAATAATAATACTAATAATAATAATAATAATAATAATAATAATAATAATAATAATAATAATAATAATAATAATAATAATAATAATAATAATAATAATAATAATAATAATAATAATAATAATAATAATAATAATAATAATAATAATAATAATAATAATAATAATAATAATAATAATAATAATAATAATAATAATAATAATAATAATAATAATAATAATAATAATAATAATAATAATAATAATAATAATAATAATAATAATAATAATAATAATAATAATAATAATAATAATAATAATAATAATAATAATAATAATAATAATAATAATAATAATAATAATAATAATAATAATAATAATAATAATAATAATAATAATAATAATAATAATAATAATAATAATAATAATAATAATAATAATAATAATAATAATAATAATAATAATAATAATAATAATAATAATAATAATAATAATAATAATAATAATAATAATAATAATAATAATAATAATAATAATAATAATAATAATAATAATAATAATAATAATAATAATAATAATAATAATAATAATAATAATAATAATAATAATAATAATAATAATAATAATAATAATAATAATAATAATAATAATAATAATAATAATAATAATAATAATAATAATAATAATAATAATAATAATAATAATAATAATAATAATAATAATAATAATAATAATAATAATAATAATAATAATAATAATAATAATAATAATAATAATAATAATAATAATAATAATAATAATAATAATAATAATAATAATAATAATAATAATAATAATAATAATAATAATAATAATAATAATAATAATAATAATAATAATAATAATAATAATAATAATAATAATAATAATAATAATAATAATAATAATAATAATAATAATAATAATAATAATAATAATAATAATAATAATAATAATAATAATAATAATAATAATAATAATAATAATAATAATAATAATAATAATAATAATAATAATAATAATAATAATAATAATAATAATAATAATAATAATAATAATAATAATAATAATAATAATAATAATAATAATAATAATAATAATAATAATAATAATAATAATAATAATAATAATAATAATAATAATAATAATAATAATAATAATAATAATAATAATAATAATAATAATAATAATAATAATAATAATAATAATAATAATAATAATAATAATAATAATAATAATAATAATAATAATAATAATAATAATAATAATAATAATAATAATAATAATAATAATAATAATAATAATAATAATAATAATAATAATAATAATAATAATAATAATAATAATAATAATAATAATAATAATAATAATAATAATAATAATAATAATAATAATAATAATAATAATAATAATAATAATAATAATAATAATAATAATAATAATAATAATAATAATAATAATAATAATAATAATAATAATAATAATAATAATAATAATAATAATAATAATAATAATAATAATAATAATAATAATAATAATAATAATAATAATAATAATAATAATAATAATAATAATAATAATAATAATAATAATAATAATAATAATAATAATAATAATAATAATAATAATAATAATAATAATAATAATAATAATAATAATAATAATAATAATAATAATAATAATAATAATAATAATAATAATAATAATAATAATAATAATAATAATAATAATAATAATAATAATAATAATAATAATAATAATAATAATAATAATAATAATAATAATAATAATAATAATAATAATAATAATAATAATAATAATAATAATAATAATAATAATAATAATAATAATAATAATAATAATAATAATAATAATAATAATAATAATAATAATAATAATAATAATAATAATAATAATAATAATAATAATAATAATAATAATAATAATAATAATAATAATAATAATAATAATAATAATAATAATAATAATAATAATAATAATAATAATAATAATAATAATAATAATAATAATAATAATAATAATAATAATAATAATAATAATAATAATAATAATAATAATAATAATAATAATAATAATAATAATAATAATAATAATAATAATAATAATAATAATAATAATAATAATAATAATAATAATAATAATAATAATAATAATAATAATAATAATAATAATAATAATAATAATAATAATAATAATAATAATAATAATAATAATAATAATAATAATAATAATAATAATAATAATAATAATAATAATAATAATAATAATAATAATAATAATAATAATAATAATAATAATAATAATAATAATAATAATAATAATAATAATAATAATAATAATAATAATAATAATAATAATAATAATAATAATAATAATAATAATAATAATAATAATAATAATAATAATAATAATAATAATAATAATAATAATAATAATAATAATAATAATAATAATAATAATAATAATAATAATAATAATAATAATAATAATAATAATAATAATAATAATAATAATAATAATAATAATAATAATAATAATAATAATAATAATAATAATAATAATAATAATAATAATAATAATAATAATAATAATAATAATAATAATAATAATAATAATAATAATAATAATAATAATAATAATAATAATAATAATAATAATAATAATAATAATAATAATAATAATAATAATAATAATAATAATAATAATAATAATAATAATAATAATAATAATAATAATAATAATAATAATAATAATAATAATAATAATAATAATAATAATAATAATATAATAATAATAATAATAATAATAATAATAATAATAATAATAATAATAATAATAATAATAATAATAATAATTAATAAATAATAATAATAATAATAATAATAATAATAATAATAATAATAATAATAATAATAATAATAATAATAATAATAATAATAATAATAATAATAATAATAATAATAATAATAATAATAATAATAATAATAATAATAATAATAATAATAATAATAATAATAATAATAATAATAATAATAATAATAATAATAATAATAATAATAATAATAATAATAATAATAATAATAATAATAATAATAATAATAATAATAATAATAATAATAATAATAATAATAATAATAATAATAATAATAATAATAATAATAATAATAATAATAATAATAATAATAATAATAATAATAATAATAATAATAATAATAATAATAATAATAATAATAATAATAATAATAATAATAATAATAATAATAATAATAATAATAATAATAATAATAATAATAATAATAATAATAATAATAATAATAATAATAATAATAATAATAATAATAATAATAATAATAATAATAATAATAATAATAATAATAATAATAATAATAATAATAATAATAATAATAATAATAATAATAATAATAATAATAATAATAATAATAATAATAATAATAATAATAATAATAATAATAATAATAATAATAATAATAATAATAATAATAATAATAATAATAATAATAATAATAATAATAATAATAATAATAATAATAATAATAATAATAATAATAATAATAATAATAATAATAATAATAATAATAATAATAATAATAATAATAATAATAATAATAATAATAATAATAATAATAATAATAATAATAATAATAATAATAATAATAATAATAATAATAATAATAATAATAATAATAATAATAATAATAATAATAATAATAATAATAATAATAATAATAATAATAATAATAATAATAATAATAATAATAATAATAATAATAATAATAATAATAATAATAATAATAATAATAATAATAATAATAATAATAATAATAATAATAATAATAATAATAATAATAATAATAATAATAATAATAATAATAATAATAATAATAATAATAATAATAATAATAATAATAATAATAATAATAATAATAATAATAATAATAATAATAATAATAATAATAATAATAATAATAATAATAATAATAATAATAATAATAATAATAATAATAATAATAATAATAATAATAATAATAATAATAATAATAATAATAATAATAATAATAATAATAATAATAATAATAATAATAATAATAATAATAATAATAATAATAATAATAATAATAATAATAATAATAATAATAATAATAATAATAATAATAATAATAATAATAATAATAATAATAATAATAATAATAATAATAATAATAATAATAATAATAATAATAATAATAATAATAATAATAATAATAATAATAATAATAATAATAATAATAATAATAATAATAATAATAATAATAATAATAATAATAATAATAATAATAATAATAATAATAATAATAATAATAATAATAATAATAATAATAATAATAATAATAATAATAATAATAATAATAATAATAATAATAATAATAATAATAATAATAATAATAATAATAATAATAATAATAATAATAATAATAATAATAATAATAATAATAATAATAATAATAATAATAATAATAATAATAATAATAATAATAATAATAATAATAATAATAATAATAATAATAATAATAATAATAATAATAATAATAATAATAATAATAATAATAATAATAATAATAATAATAATAATAATAATAATAATAATAATAATAATAATAATAATAATAATAATAATAATAATAATAATAATAATAATAATAATAATAATAATAATAATAATAATAATAATAATAATAATAATAATAATAATAATAATAATAATAATAATAATAATAATAATAATAATAATAATAATAATAATAATAATAATAATAATAATAATAATAATAATAATAATAATAATAATAATAATAATAATAATAATAATAATAATAATAATAATAATAATAATAATAATAATAATAATAATAATAATAATAATAATAATAATAATAATAATAATAATAATAATAATAATAATAATAATAATAATAATAATAATAATAATAATAATAATAATAATAATAATAATAATAATAATAATAATAATAATAATAATAATAATAATAATAATAATAATAATAATAATAATAATAATAATAATAATAATAATAATAATAATAATAATAATAATAATAATAATAATAATAATAATAATAATAATAATAATAATAATAATAATAATAATAATAATAATAATAATAATAATAATAATAATAATAATAATAATAATAATAATAATAATAATAATAATAATAATAATAATAATAATAATAATAATAATAATAATAATAATAATAATAATAATAATAATAATAATAATAATAATAATAATAATAATAATAATAATAATAATAATAATAATAATAATAATAATAATAATAATAATAATAATAATAATAATAATAATAATAATAATAATAATAATAATAATAATAATAATAATAATAATAATAATATTTTTTTTTTTTTTTTTTCTCTTTATTGATCATTTAATATTAATACATTTCATTAGGATAAACCCCGCGAAGCAAAAGCTTGTCTGCAGGAGAATTTTGCATAATAAATTGTAAACTATTTCTGATCAATTAAATTTTAAGATGTATGTTCATGCATTAAAAAAAAAATAACAAATTATTTCATGAGTTGATTTCAAACAAATAAAATTATTTCTTTTTGAATAAGTTTAATTCATTGTATGCTTAAAAAATAATTTTTAATAAGTTTTTTCCTTTTGAGCTTATGAGTAATGTGCAGCATGTTTTTCGGCATCGCATTGAATATGTTCGGTAGGGCTACGTACAAAGTGTTTTTTCCGTAACTGTTGTGAAAGCTAGCAACTTTGAAACGGCCATCTGTTCTTCTTCTTGTACGGTATTGGTGATCAATTTCCCTGAGGAATTTCGGTTCATTGTAGAATTCTATTGCTAAAGTTGTTCTGTATAAATTCTTAACATTTAAAACTTTTAGCTTTTTAGGTAAACTGTCGTTGAATACGTTAATGTTGTTGTTATTGGTGTTGTAGCTTGTGTGTTCATTGTTATTACTGTTGACGACATTGGTGTTGCTGCTGCTGTTGTTACTGACTCTGCTGATGACATTTGCGTTGTTGTTTATGTTTATGTTGTTTGCTACATTGTTGTTGGTATTTGTGTTGTTTTCATTGATGTTGTTGTTGTTCATACTGATAGTGAGGCTATTGCTGTTGGTGTTGTTGATGCTCGTAATTCTGATGGCGGTGCTATTGGAGTTATTGTTGTTGTTGTGGTTGTTGTTGATGATGATGTTGTTGCTGTTGTTATTGTTGATGTTGATATAGTTGTTGTTATTGTTATTTCTTGTGTTGTAGTTGTCGTTGATGATGTCATTACTGTTTATGTTTGTATTGTTATTTGAGTTGGTGTTGTTCTGTACGTTGTAATTTATGCTGTTGTTATTAAAGGGGTGTCTGTTGAAGCTGTAGTTATTGTTGTTAATAATGTTTCTGCTGCTCATATAATTATAATTGTTGCCGTTGTTAATACTATTTCTAGATCTGCTATTTAAGTAATAATTTTGGCTTTTATAGAGTATTTTTAGTACGCGATTCTGTGTAGTTTGCAGCTGTCTGCAATGCGTAGCACTTCCCCAAGCGGCTATTCCATGTCTTAAATATGATTCTGCTATAGAGAAATAAGCCTGACGAAGAACGTTGTAAGTGGCACAGTTGCTCAGATGATACAGCATAAATGCAGATTTTCGCAGCTTTCTTTGCAGGTAATCGACGTGCGTGTTCCATTTGAAGTTGTTGTCTACATATACACCTAAATACTTGTAGGTTCTCACTGACTCAATATACGTGTTGCAAGATTCACAGCGACTGATATTATTGTGTAGGCAGTTTGGCTCATGAAACTTAATATTTATGGTAGTGTCAGATATATGTGGCGGTTTTATATGCATGATTTTTGTTTTTTTGGCGTTTATAACCAAACCATTGTCATGACACCATTTAGCAATTGTATTAAGTTGATTTTGCATTCTTTCTATGGCACTTTGTAGGCTTACACTTGATACTACAATTGCTGTGTCGTCTGCATAGGCAAAAGGTATACTATCGTTAAGACAGTTAAGCATGTCATTTGCGTAAATTAGGTAGAGTATTGGTCCAAGTTTTGATCCTTGTGGTACTCCAAACTCTACTTCTTGCTCATCACTAAGGTCATTGTTTATTTTTACTCTAAATTTTCTAGAGTCCAGATAGTTTCTAAACCATTTTAGCTCATTTCCTCTTATACCATTTTTCTCCAGTATTTGCAAAAGTCTGCAGTGTGACATCGTGTCGAACGCTTTACTAAAGTCAATAAATATAACCAGACATTGTTGTTTCTTACTCAGGCAGTCGTTGATGTAATTTGAAAAGTTCCCTAGCAAACTATTAATATTTTTTTCTTTTTGAAACCCGTATTGATTTTTATTAAGTATGTTGTATTTTTTTAGAAAACTATTAAGGCGTCTAATAACAATTTCCTCTAATATTTTTTCTACAACAGGTAGGATTGAAATCGGCCTGTAGCTATTATAATCAGTTTTATTTCCATTTTTATATATTGGTCTTATAAGGGATATTTTTAAGTTGTTTGGTACCGTGGAGTTGTTCAGACTAGAATTGACCATCTGAGTTACTATCGGCGCAAGAATACGAGAATTGTTTTTAATATCCCTTGGCCTTATACCGTCAAAACCGGCTCCTTTCTTTCCGTTTAAGCTGTTAAGTATATTAAATATTTCTTCTTCACTAGCGTCTTCAAATACGATTGAATTTTGTACCGTTGTTTCGTTGCTGCTCATTGTTTTTATATCACATTTGTGAATTATTTGCTTTACATTTTCATTAAAATTTTTTGCAAAGTCGTTCAATACATTTTCTAAATTGTCTTTTTTAAAGTTTTGTAAAATAAAACTGTCTATATTGTTTGTTTTTTTACCAATAATTTCATTAATTAGTTGCCATGTTGCACGAAGATTATTTCTATTTTCAATAAATTTATTTCTATAATAATTATTCTTTGAATAAATAATTTCTTTATTTATGTAATTTCTATATTGTTTATAGTTTCTTTCGTGATAGATATTATTTTTGTTTTTTTGCCACTTTTTATAAAGTTTATCCCGAATATCGCACTTTTTTATAAGATCGTCACTTATCCATTGGTTTTGTGATCTAGGCTTGCTTATTTTATTACCTGATTCGGATTTTTTATAAATTTCTTTAAACTTTTCATAAATGTTTCTATATATTTCATTTGTGTTTGTGTTTTGACACGTTAAAGCACCCCAATTTGTTTCTCTTATTATTTATATTATATTATTTATTATATAATAATAATAATAATAATAATAATAATAATAATAATAATAATAATAATAATAATAATAATAATAATAATAATAATAATAATAATAATAATAATAATAATAATAATAATAATAATAATAATAATAATAATAATAATAATAATAATAATAATAATAATAATAATAATAATAATAATAATAATAATAATAATAATAATAATAATAATAATAATAATAATAATAATAATAATAATAATAATAATAATAATAATAATAATAATAATAATAATAATAATAATAATAATAATAATAATAATAATAATAATAATAATAATAATAATAATAATAATAATAATAATAATAATAATAATAATAATAATAATAATAATAATAATAATAATAATAATAATAATAATAATAATAATAATAATAATAATAATAATAATAATAATAATAATAATAATAATAATAATAATAATAATAATAATAATAATAATAATAATAATAATAATAATAATAATAATAATAATAATAATAATAATAATAATAATAATAATAATAATAATAATAATAATAATAATAATAATAATAATAATAATAATAATAATAATAATAATAATAATAATAATAATAATAATAATAATAATAATAATAATAATAATAATAATAATAATAATAATAATAATAATAATAATAATAATAATAATAATAATAATAATAATAATAATAATAATAATAATAATAATAATAATAATAATAATAATAATAATAATAATAATAATAATAATAATAATAATAATAATAATAATAATAATAATAATAATAATAATAATAATAATAATAATAATAATAATAATAATAATAATAATAATAATAATAATAATAATAATAATAATAATAATAATAATAATAATAATAATAATAATAATAATAATAATAATAATAATAATAATAATAATAATAATAATAATAATAATAATAATAATAATAATAATAATAATAATAATAATAATAATAATAATAATAATAATAATAATAATAATAATAATAATAATAATAATAATAATAATAATAATAATAATAATAATAATAATAATAATAATAATAATAATAATAATAATAATAATAATAATAATAATAATAATAATAATAATAATAATAATAATAATAATAATAATAATAATAATAATAATAATAATAATAATAATAATAATAATAATAATAATAATAATAATAATAATAATAATAATAATAATAATAATAATAATAATAATAATAATAATAATAATAATAATAATAATAATAATAATAATAATAATAATAATAATAATAATAATAATAATAATAATAATAATAATAATAATAATAATAATAATAATAATAATAATAATAATAATAATAATAATAATAATAATAATAATAATAATAATAATAATAATAATAATAATAATAATAATAATAATAATAATAATAATAATAATAATAATAATAATAATAATAATAATAATAATAATAATAATAATAATAATAATAATAATAATAATAATAATAATAATAATAATAATAATAATAATAATAATAATAATAATAATAATAATAATAATAATAATAATAATAATAATAATAATAATAATAATAATAATAATAATAATAATAATAATAATAATAATAATAATAATAATAATAATAATAATAATAATAATAATAATAATAATAATAATAATAATAATAATAATAATAATAATAATAATAATAATAATAATAATAATAATAATAATAATAATAATAATAATAATAATAATAATAATAATAATAATAATAATAATAATAATAATAATAATAATAATAATAATAATAATAATAATAATAATAATAATAATAATAATAATAATAATAATAATAATAATAATAATAATAATAATAATAATAATAATAATAATAATAATAATAATAATAATAATAATAATAATAATAATAATAATAATAATAATAATAATAATAATAATAATAATAATAATAATAATAATAATAATAATAATAATAATAATAATAATAATAATAATAATAATAATAATAATAATAATAATAATAATAATAATAATAATAATAATAATAATAATAATAATAATAATAATAATAATAATAATAATAATAATAATAATAATAATAATAATAATAATAATAATAATAATAATAATAATAATAATAATAATAATAATAATAATAATAATAATAATAATAATAATAATAATAATAATAATAATAATAATAATAATAATAATAATAATAATAATAATAATAATAATAATAATAATAATAATAATAATAATAATAATAATAATAATAATAATAATAATAATAATAATAATAATAATAATAATAATAATAATAATAATAATAATAATAATAATAATAATAATAATAATAATAATAATAATAATAATAATAATAATAATAATAATAATAATAATAATAATAATAATAATAATAATAATAATAATAATAATAATAATAATAATAATAATAATAATAATAATAATAATAATAATAATAATAATAATAATAATAATAATAATAATAATAATAATAATAATAATAATAATAATAATAATAATAATAATAATAATAATAATAATAATAATAATAATAATAATAATAATAATAATAATAATAATAATAATAATAATAATAATAATAATAATAATAATAATAATAATAATAATAATAATAATAATAATAATAATAATAATAATAATAATAATAATAATAATAATAATAATAATAATAATAATAATAATAATAATAATAATAATAATAATAATAATAATAATAATAATAATAATAATAATAATAATAATAATAATAATAATAATAATAATAATAATAATAATAATAATAATAATAATAATAATAATAATAATAATAATAATAATAATAATAATAATAATAATAATAATAATAATAATAATAATAATAATAATAATAATAATAATAATAATAATAATAATAATAATAATAATAATAATAATAATAATAATAATAATAATAATAATAATAATAATAATAATAATAATAATAATAATAATAATAATAATAATAATAATAATAATAATAATAATAATAATAATAATAATAATAATAATAATAATAATAATAATAATAATAATAATAATAATAATAATAATAATAATAATAATAATAATAATAATAATAATAATAATAATAATAATAATAATAATAATAATAATAATAATAATAATAATAATAATAATAATAATAATAATAATAATAATAATAATAATAATAATAATAATAATAATAATAATAATAATAATAATAATAATAATAATAATAATAATAATAATAATAATAATAATAATAATAATAATAATAATAATAATAATAATAATAATAATAATAATAATAATAATAATAATAATAATAATAATAATAATAATAATAATAATAATAATAATAATAATAATAATAATAATAATAATAATAATAATAATAATAATAATAATAATAATAATAATAATAATAATAATAATAATAATAATAATAATAATAATAATAATAATAATAATAATAATAATAATAATAATAATAATAATAATAATAATAATAATAATAATAATAATAATAATAATAATAATAATAATAATAATAATAATAATAATAATAATAATAATAATAATAATAATAATAATAATAATAATAATAATAATAATAATAATAATAATAATAATAATAATAATAATAATAATAATAATAATAATAATAATAATAATAATAATAATAATAATAATAATAATAATAATAATAATAATAATAATAATAATAATAATAATAATAATAATAATAATAATAATAATAATAATAATAATAATAATAATAATAATAATAATAATAATAATAATAATAATAATAATAATAATAATAATAATAATAATAATAATAATAATAATAATAATAATAATAATAATAATAATAATAATAATAATAATAATAATAATAATAATAATAATAATAATAATAATAATAATAATAATAATAATAATAATAATAATAATAATAATAATAATAATAATAATAATAATAATAATAATAATAATAATAATAATAATAATAATAATAATAATAATAATAATAATAATAATAATAATAATAATAATAATAATAATAATAATAATAATAATAATAATAATAATAATAATAATAATAATAATAATAATAATAATAATAATAATAATAATAATAATAATAATAATAATAATAATAATAATAATAATAATAATAATAATAATAATAATAATAATAATAATAATAATAATAATAATAATAATAATAATAATAATAATAATAATAATAATAATAATAATAATAATAATAATAATAATAATAATAATAATAATAATAATAATAATAATAATAATAATAATAATAATAATAATAATAATAATAATAATAATAATAATAATAATAATAATAATAATAATAATAATAATAATAATAATAATAATAATAATAATAATAATAATAATAATAATAATAATAATAATAATAATAATAATAATAATAATAATAATAATAATAATAATAATAATAATAATAATAATAATAATAATAATAATAATAATAATAATAATAATAATAATAATAATAATAATAATAATAATAATAATAATAATAATAATAATAATAATAATAATAATAATAATAATAATAATAATAATAATAATAATAATAATAATAATAATAATAATAATAATAATAATAATAATAATAATAATAATAATAATAATAATAATAATAATAATAATAATAATAATAATAATAATAATAATAATAATAATAATAATAATAATAATAATAATAATAATAATAATAATAATAATAATAATAATAATAATAATAATAATAATAATAATAATAATAATAATAATAATAATAATAATAATAATAATAATAATAATAATAATAATAATAATAATAATAATAATAATAATAATAATAATAATAATAATAATAATAATAATAATAATAATAATAATAATAATAATAATAATAATAATAATAATAATAATAATAATAATAATAATAATAATAATAATAATAATAATAATAATAATAATAATAATAATAATAATAATAATAATAATAATAATAATAATAATAATAATAATAATAATAATAATAATAATAATAATAATAATAATAATAATAATAATAATAATAATAATAATAATAATAATAATAATAATAATAATAATAATAATAATAATAATAATAATAATAATAATAATAATAATAATAATAATAATAATAATAATAATAATAATAATAATAATAATAATAATAATAATAATAATAATAATAATAATAATAATAATAATAATAATAATAATAATAATAATAATAATAATAATAATAATAATAATAATAATAATAATAATAATAATAATAATAATAATAATAATAATAATAATAATAATAATAATAATAATAATAATAATAATAATAATAATAATAATAATAATAATAATAATAATAATAATAATAATAATAATAATAATAATAATAATAATAATAATAATAATAATAATAATAATAATAATAATAATAATAATAATAATAATAATAATAATAATAATAATAATAATAATAATAATAATAATAATAATAATAATAATAATAATAATAATAATAATAATAATAATAATAATAATAATAATAATAATAATAATAATAATAATAATAATAATAATAATAATAATAATAATAATAATAATAATAATAATAATAATAATAATAATAATAATAATAATAATAATAATAATAATAATAATAATAATAATAATAATAATAATAATAATAATAATAATAATAATAATAATAATAATAATAATAATAATAATAATAATAATAATAATAATAATAATAATAATAATAATAATAATAATAATAATAATAATAATAATAATAATAATAATAATAATAATAATAATAATAATAATAATAATAATAATAATAATAATAATAATAATAATAATAATAATAATAATAATAATAATAATAATAATAATAATAATAATAATAATAATAATAATAATAATAATAATAATAATAATAATAATAATAATAATAATAATAATAATAATAATAATAATAATAATAATAATAATAATAATAATAATAATAATAATAATAATAATAATAATAATAATAATAATAATAATAATAATAATAATAATAATAATAATAATAATAATAATAATAATAATAATAATAATAATAATAATAATAATAATAATAATAATAATAATAATAATAATAATAATAATAATAATAATAATAATAATAATAATAATAATAATAATAATAATAATAATAATAATAATAATAATAATAATAATAATAATAATAATAATAATAATAATAATAATAATAATAATAATAATAATAATAATAATAATAATAATAATAATAATAATAATAATAATAATAATAATAATAATAATAATAATAATAATAATAATAATAATAATAATAATAATAATAATAATAATAATAATAATAATAATAATAATAATAATAATAATAATAATAATAATAATAATAATAATAATAATAATAATAATAATAATAATAATAATAATAATAATAATAATAATAATAATAATAATAATAATAATAATAATAATAATAATAATAATAATAATAATAATAATAATAATAATAATAATAATAATAATAATAATAATAATAATAATAATAATAATAATAATAATAATAATAATAATAATAATAATAATAATAATAATAATAATAATAATAATAATAATAATAATAATAATAATAATAATAATAATAATAATAATAATAATAATAATAATAATAATAATAATAATAATAATAATAATAATAATAATAATAATAATAATAATAATAATAATAATAATAATAATAATAATAATAATAATAATAATAATAATAATAATAATAATAATAATAATAATAATAATAATAATAATAATAATAATAATAATAATAATAATAATAATAATAATAATAATAATAATAATAATAATAATAATAATAATAATAATAATAATAATAATAATAATAATAATAATAATAATAATAATAATAATAATAATAATAATAATAATAATAATAATAATAATAATAATAATAATAATAATAATAATAATAATAATAATAATAATAATAATAATAATAATAATAATAATAATAATAATAATAATAATAATAATAATAATAATAATAATAATAATAATAATAATAATAATAATAATAATAATAATAATAATAATAATAATAATAATAATAATAATAATAATAATAATAATAATAATAATAATAATAATAATAATAATAATAATAATAATAATAATAATAATAATAATAATAATAATAATAATAATAATAATAATAATAATAATAATAATAATAATAATAATAATAATAATAATAATAATAATAATAATAATAATAATAATAATAATAATAATAATAATAATAATAATAATAATAATAATAATAATAATAATAATAATAATAATAATAATAATAATAATAATAATAATAATAATAATAATAATAATAATAATAATAATAATAATAATAATAATAATAATAATAATAATAATAATAATAATAATAATAATAATAATAATAATAATAATAATAATAATAATAATAATAATAATAATAATAATAATAATAATAATAATAATAATAATAATAATAATAATAATAATAATAATAATAATAATAATAATAATAATAATAATAATAATAATAATAATAATAATAATAATAATAATAATAATAATAATAATAATAATAATAATAATAATAATAATAATAATAATAATAATAATAATAATAATAATAATAATAATAATAATAATAATAATAATAATAATAATAATAATAATAATAATAATAATAATAATAATAATAATAATAATAATAATAATAATAATAATAATAATAATAATAATAATAATAATAATAATAATAATAATAATAATAATAATAATAATAATAATAATAATAATAATAATAATAATAATAATAATAATAATAATAATAATAATAATAATAATAATAATAATAATAATAATAATAATAATAATAATAATAATAATAATAATAATAATAATAATAATAATAATAATAATAATAATAATAATAATAATAATAATAATAATAATAATAATAATAATAATAATAATAATAATAATAATAATAATAATAATAATAATAATAATAATAATAATAATAATAATAATAATAATAATAATAATAATAATAATAATAATAATAATAATAATAATAATAATAATAATAATAATAATAATAATAATAATAATAATAATAATAATAATAATAATAATAATAATAATAATAATAATAATAATAATAATAATAATAATAATAATAATAATAATAATAATAATAATAATAATAATAATAATAATAATAATAATAATAATAATAATAATAATAATAATAATAATAATAATAATAATAATAATAATAATAATAATAATAATAATAATAATAATAATAATAATAATAATAATAATAATAATAATAATAATAATAATAATAATAATAATAATAATAATAATAATAATAATAATAATAATAATAATAATAATAATAATAATAATAATAATAATAATAATAATAATAATAATAATAATAATAATAATAATAATAATAATAATAATAATAATAATAATAATAATAATAATAATAATAATAATAATAATAATAATAATAATAATAATAATAATAATAATAATAATAATAATAATAATAATAATAATAATAATAATAATAATAATAATAATAATAATAATAATAATAATAATAATAATAATAATAATAATAATAATAATAATAATAATAATAATAATAATAATAATAATAATAATAATAATAATAATAATAATAATAATAATAATAATAATAATAATAATAATAATAATAATAATAATAATAATAATAATAATAATAATAATAATAATAATAATAATAATAATAATAATAATAATAATAATAATAATAATAATAATAATAATAATAATAATAATAATAATAATAATAATAATAATAATAATAATAATAATAATAATAATAATAATAATAATAATAATAATAATAATAATAATAATAATAATAATAATAATAATAATAATAATAATAATAATAATAATAATAATAATAATAATAATAATAATAATAATAATAATAATAATAATAATAATAATAATAATAATAATAATAATAATAATAATAATAATAATAATAATAATAATAATAATAATAATAATAATAATAATAATAATAATAATAATAATAATAATAATAATAATAATAATAATAATAATAATAATAATAATAATAATAATAATAATAATAATAATAATAATAATAATAATAATAATAATAATAATAATAATAATAATAATAATAATAATAATAATAATAATAATAATAATAATAATAATAATAATAATAATAATAATAATAATAATAATAATAATAATAATAATAATAATAATAATAATAATAATAATAATAATAATAATAATAATAATAATAATAATAATAATAATAATAATAATAATAATAATAATAATAATAATAATAATAATAATAATAATAATAATAATAATAATAATAATAATAATAATAATAATAATAATAATAATAATAATAATAATAATAATAATAATAATAATAATAATAATAATAATAATAATAATAATAATAATAATAATAATAATAATAATAATAATAATAATAATAATAATAATAATAATAATAATAATAATAATAATAATAATAATAATAATAATAATAATAATAATAATAATAATAATAATAATAATAATAATAATAATAATAATAATAATAATAATAATAATAATAATAATAATAATAATAATAATAATAATAATAATAATAATAATAATAATAATAATAATAATAATAATAATAATAATAATAATAATAATAATAATAATAATAATAATAATAATAATAATAATAATAATAATAATAATAATAATAATAATAATAATAATAATAATAATAATAATAATAATAATAATAATAATAATAATAATAATAATAATAATAATAATAATAATAATAATAATAATAATAATAATAATAATAATAATAATAATAATAATAATAATAATAATAATAATAATAATAATAATAATAATAATAATAATAATAATAATAATAATAATAATAATAATAATAATAATAATAATAATAATAATAATAATAATAATAATAATAATAATAATAATAATAATAATAATAATAATAATAATAATAATAATAATAATAATAATAATAATAATAATAATAATAATAATAATAATAATAATAATAATAATAATAATAATAATAATAATAATAATAATAATAATAATAATAATAATAATAATAATAATAATAATAATAATAATAATAATAATAATAATAATAATAATAATAATAATAATAATAATAATAATAATAATAATAATAATAATAATAATAATAATAATAATAATAATAATAATAATAATAATAATAATAATAATAATAATAATAATAATAATAATAATAATAATAATAATAATAATAATAATAATAATAATAATAATAATAATAATAATAATAATAATAATAATAATAATAATAATAATAATAATAATAATAATAATAATAATAATAATAATAATAATAATAATAATAATAATAATAATAATAATAATAATAATAATAATAATAATAATAATAATAATAATAATAATAATAATAATAATAATAATAATAATAATAATAATAATAATAATAATAATAATAATAATAATAATAATAATAATAATAATAATAATAATAATAATAATAATAATAATAATAATAATAATAATAATAATAATAATAATAATAATAATAATAATAATAATAATAATAATAATAATAATAATAATAATAATAATAATAATAATAATAATAATAATAATAATAATAATAATAATAATAATAATAATAATAATAATAATAATAATAATAATAATAATAATAATAATAATAATAATAATAATAATAATAATAATAATAATAATAATAATAATAATAATAATAATAATAATAATAATAATAATAATAATAATAATAATAATAATAATAATAATAATAATAATAATAATAATAATAATAATAATAATAATAATAATAATAATAATAATAATAATAATAATAATAATAATAATAATAATAATAATAATAATAATAATAATAATAATAATAATAATAATAATAATAATAATAATAATAATAATAATAATAATAATAATAATAATAATAATAATAATAATAATAATAATAATAATAATAATAATAATAATAATAATAATAATAATAATAATAATAATAATAATAATAATAATAATAATAATAATAATAATAATAATAATAATAATAATAATAATAATAATAATAATAATAATAATAATAATAATAATAATAATAATAATAATAATAATAATAATAATAATAATAATAATAATAATAATAATAATAATAATAATAATAATAATAATAATAATAATAATAATAATAATAATAATAATAATAATAATAATAATAATAATAATAATAATAATAATAATAATAATAATAATAATAATAATAATAATAATAATAATAATAATAATAATAATAATAATAATAATAATAATAATAATAATAATAATAATAATAATAATAATAATAATAATAATAATAATAATAATAATAATAATAATAATAATAATAATAATAATAATAATAATAATAATAATAATAATAATAATAATAATAATAATAATAATAATAATAATAATAATAATAATAATAATAATAATAATAATAATAATAATAATAATAATAATAATAATAATAATAATAATAATAATAATAATAATAATAATAATAATAATAATAATAATAATAATAATAATAATAATAATAATAATAATAATAATAATAATAATAATAATAATAATAATAATAATAATAATAATAATAATAATAATAATAATAATAATAATAATAATAATAATAATAATAATAATAATAATAATAATAATAATAATAATAATAATAATAATAATAATAATAATAATAATAATAATAATAATAATAATAATAATAATAATAATAATAATAATAATAATAATAATAATAATAATAATAATAATAATAATAATAATAATAATAATAATAATAATAATAATAATAATAATAATAATAATAATAATAATAATAATAATAATAATAATAATAATAATAATAATAATAATAATAATAATAATAATAATAATAATAATAATAATAATAATAATAATAATAATAATAATAATAATAATAATAATAATAATAATAATAATAATAATAATAATAATAATAATAATAATAATAATAATAATAATAATAATAATAATAATAATAATAATAATAATAATAATAATAATAATAATAATAATAATAATAATAATAATAATAATAATAATAATAATAATAATAATAATAATAATAATAATAATAATAATAATAATAATAATAATAATAATAATAATAATAATAATAATAATAATAATAATAATAATAATAATAATAATAATAATAATAATAATAATAATAATAATAATAATAATAATAATAATAATAATAATAATAATAATAATAATAATAATAATAATAATAATAATAATAATAATAATAATAATAATAATAATAATAATAATAATAATAATAATAATAATAATAATAATAATAATAATAATAATAATAATAATAATAATAATAATAATAATAATAATAATAATAATAATAATAATAATAATAATAATAATAATAATAATAATAATAATAATAATAATAATAATAATAATAATAATAATAATAATAATAATAATAATAATAATAATAATAATAATAATAATAATAATAATAATAATAATAATAATAATAATAATAATAATAATAATAATAATAATAATAATAATAATAATAATAATAATAATAATAATAATAATAATAATAATAATAATAATAATAATAATAATAATAATAATAATAATAATAATAATAATAATAATAATAATAATAATAATAATAATAATAATAATAATAATAATAATAATAATAATAATAATAATAATAATAATAATAATAATAATAATAATAATAATAATAATAATAATAATAATAATAATAATAATAATAATAATAATAATAATAATAATAATAATAATAATAATAATAATAATAATAATAATAATAATAATAATAATAATAATAATAATAATAATAATAATAATAATAATAATAATAATAATAATAATAATAATAATAATAATAATAATAATAATAATAATAATAATAATAATAATAATAATAATAATAATAATAATAATAATAATAATAATAATAATAATAATAATAATAATAATAATAATAATAATAATAATAATAATAATAATAATAATAATAATAATAATAATAATAATAATAATAATAATAATAATAATAATAATAATAATAATAATAATAATAATAATAATAATAATAATAATAATAATAATAATAATAATAATAATAATAATAATAATAATAATAATAATAATAATAATAATAATAATAATAATAATAATAATAATAATAATAATAATAATAATAATAATAATAATAATAATAATAATAATAATAATAATAATAATAATAATAATAATAATAATAATAATAATAATAATAATAATAATAATAATAATAATAATAATAATAATAATAATAATAATAATAATAATAATAATAATAATAATAATAATAATAATAATAATAATAATAATAATAATAATAATAATAATAATAATAATAATAATAATAATAATAATAATAATAATAATAATAATAATAATAATAATAATAATAATAATAATAATAATAATAATAATAATAATAATAATAATAATAATAATAATAATAATAATAATAATATTTTTTTTTTTTTTTTTTTTTTTTTGCGGGTAAGGAGGAAAATGTATTCTTGCATTCACGAAGGATCGTCATCCAGCGTGATATGTCGGGCTCGCCGATTTTCGGAATACCGACTAAAAACCCCCTCTTCACCTTTCGGAAATGAGTTCCACCCCGGAACCGTTTTGACATTACTTCGGGATGGTTTCCTATTTGGCACATTTTTGCCACCATCTTCGTTGTGGTCTGCGTCCGGACCCCCGCTATTTTAATTTTATACGTGTCTACGTTTCTGCATCTAGATCCGGTTTTTTGGACCGTAAGATGTGTTCGCAGTACTTTGATACTTCTTGCCAGTTTCTCTCGCTTGCTATCATGATGTCAGTGATATTTCTGATTGTCAGTGTGCCGACTAAATTTTCTAGTTCAGTTCGTTTTTCAGACCAGTGCGTGCAGTTGAAAAAAGTGTGTTCCGCGTCATCTATTGTCTCATCGTTCTCATACAAACAGAATGGCGTGCTGCATTTCCCTACTTTGTGTAGGTACTTTCGATAGTATCCATGACCTGATAACATCTGAGTCAGGTAGTAGTTTACTTCTCCGTGTTTTCTTGTCATCCATTTGCTAATATCTGGAATAAGCATTGCTGTCCATCTACCATCTGTGCTGTTATTCCATCTTGTTTGCCAGGCCTGAATGGTCTGTCGCCTGATACTATCTTCGTCTATGGGTCCTGTGTTTGCTTCTCGCCTTGCTGCCCATAGCTCCTTTCGTTCCATTGCGCAGAGGTCTATCGGCACAATCCCTGCTATTACCAGAACTGCTGCAGCTGATACAGTGCGGTATGCCGATGTTATACGTAATGCAGCTGTTCTTTGCACTGTCAGTAAGGTTTTAGCTATTTTCTTTATCTTTGTTTTAGCCCCCCAGATCTCGCATCCGTAAAGAAGGATACTGTTACTCGCTTCCATCAGCAGCTTACGCCTGGTCGGTAGGGGTCCTCCTATGTTTGCCATTAAACGGCTCAAATTCGCATTTGTTCTGCCAGCCTTATTTGCAGCGTAACGTATCTGACCCGAATATGTCAATTTTGGATCAAGTCGTATGCCCAGATAGCTTATAGCAGTCTTAGTAGTTAGAATTTCTTCACCGATACTAAAGTCAATCTCTACCGGAATGTGTCGCCTGGTGAGAAGTAAAAGTTCTGTTTTTTGCGTGGCCAATTGTAACCCATGTGCGCCTAGCCATGTTTTCGTCCTTATCATGACCTGTCGTAATTTTCGCTTTATATCTTCTATATTTCTGGCTGTGATTACAGCTGCAATATCGTCTGCGTAACCTACTAGAAATGTGCCCTGTGGCATTTCAGCCCTCAGTATTCCATCGTAGCTAATATTCCACAAATCTGGACCTAGGATAGATCCCTGTGCTGCTCCAGATGTCACTTGCATCTTTCTCTTGCCTTCGATTGTGTCATATATAAGCTCCCTATCCTTGAGGTAGTTCCTTATCATTTGGAGCAAATATTCTGGAATGCGAAAATTTTCCTCCAATGATTTCAGGACATCTGGCCACCTGAGACTATTGAAAGCATTCTTCACGTCAAGTGTGGCGAGAAGAACTAGTGGTCTTGTAAAGTGGTTTCGCTTCTGAGCAGCTTCAACTACATCTACTACGTCTTTTATAGCTCCTACCGTAGACCTGCCTGGTCTAAAGCCGTACTGCCTTTCCGAGAGTCCTCCTTGGGTACATATAGCGTCATTTAACCGCGGTTTTATGAGTCTTTCTAGCAGCTTACCTGCGGTGTCGAGCATGCAAAGCGGTCTGTATGCTGATGGGGATCCCTGGTCTCCTTTCCCCTTGCTTATGAGTACTAGTCGTTGCTTCTTCCATACTTCTGGGAATATACCTTCCTTCAAACAGCTGTTATACATATTTGTTAAGATTTCAGGTCGTTTGAGAGCTATTTCTTTCATTACTTCTGCGGGAATTCCATCAGGGCCAGGAGCCTTATTATTTTTAAGTTTGCTGGCAGCAACTATTAACTCTTCTGTCGTGAACAGTGGAATATCGATATTTTCCTCAGTATTTGGCCTGCTTTCCAGAATCTCATTTGTGGGAAAAAGAGACGTTACTATATTTTTCATAATTTTTTCGTCCATAAGAGGTGTTGAGCTTTTTGTGCCAAGTTTCCCCATCACTATTTTATATCCGGTTCCCCAAGGGTTTTTGTTTATATCCTCCCTCAGTTCTTCCCACAGTTTTTTCTTACTAGCAGCGATTGCCACTTTGAGTCTTTTCCGCGCCTCTTTGTATTCTGATCTTTCAGTTTCAGCTTCACCTCGAAGCCTTGCTCTAGTGAATTTCCTTCTTTGTCGGAGACAGTCTCGTCGCGTGTTTGCAATTTCCTCGTTCCACCAATAAACTGGTTCTTTCCCTCTGTTTCCATTTTTTATTTTAGGCATGGATTTATCGCATGCCTTTTTGATAATTTTCATAACCCGGTTGACGGTGGCAACCGCGTCAGGTGATGGTTGTGCATCATTTGAGTGTCTGTCTATTTCCGTTAGTAGAGTGGATCTATCCAGCTTTCTTACGTTCCATTTACGAGTGGTCATTCTTTGTTGTGTTACGTGTCCGTTTCTCGTTCCTGGTCTAGCGAATGTATATGAAATGTATTGATGGTCGCTTGCTGTATACGTTTCCAATACTCTCCATCTTATTACCATGTGGGCTATTCTTTCAGATACCAAGGTTATGTCCGGAATAGTACCTTGGCAGCCTGGGCGCCTAAAAGTAGGTGTATTTCCGGTGTTTGCAACGGTGAGTCCTGTTCTGGCTATCATTTGCACTATTTTCCTGCCTCTGGAGTCTGTTATTTGCATTCCCCATTCTGCGGCTCGGGCATTAAAATCGCCAGCTACAATGACGTTTCCTTCGATCTCCCGTATTCTATCTTCAATTTCGTCTAACTTCTCTTGAAACTCTTCTATGCTATCGCTAGGAGTGAGGTAACAACTTATGAGTGTTATGTCGTCGAGCTGTATCCATACGAAACAATTTCCTTTTCCACTTCTCCTCGGGTGTATATTTCTTGTGCCTGGAATCCATATTGCTGATGTGGCAGTGTCATCTTCTAGCCAGTATCCGTTATTTCTCCTTTTGTATTGCTCACTGATGATGGCAATGTCCGCTTCTTGTTCGATTAATATTTGTGGCAGGAGTGCATCTGCCACTTTTCCTCTATGCATATTTAATTGAAGTATCTTCATCATGCCTTTCTAGCCGCATTACAACCTTTTGACCCTGGAGCATGGTCTACTGGATTTTTTCCTTCTTCTAAGCATAGACAGCATTTCGGTGGATTTTTGCACTGCTTCAAGATGTGTCCTTCTTCGCCGCATCTGATACACAAACCCATCCCTTTCCTGTCCGGAATAATAATAATAATAATAATAATAATAATAATTAATAATAATAATAATAATAATAATAATAATAATAATAATAATAATAATAATAATAATAATAATAATAATAATAATAATAATAATAATAATAATAATAATAATAATAATAATAATAATAATAATAATAATAATAATAATAATAATAATAATAATAATAATAATAATAATAATAATAATAATAATAATAATAATAATAATAATATAATAATAATAATAATAATAATAATAATAATAATAATAATAATAATAATAATAATAATAATAATAATAATAATAATAATAATAATAATAATAATAATAATAATAATAATAATAATAATAATAATAATAATAATAATAATAATAATAATAATAATAATAATAATAATAATAATAATAATAATAATAATAATAATAATAATAATAATAATAATAATAATAATAATAATAATAATAATAATAATAATAATAATAATAATAATAATAATAATAATAATAATAATAATAATAATAATAATAATAATAATAATAATAATAATAATAATAATAATAATAATAATAATAATAATAATAATAATAATAATAATAATAATAATAATAATAATAATAATAATAATAATAATAATAATAATAATAATAATAATAATAATAATAATAATAATAATAATAATAATAATAATAATAATAATAATAATAATAATAATAATAATAATAATAATAATAATAATAATAATAATAATAATAATAATAATAATAATAATAATAATAATAATAATAATAATAATAATAATAATAATAATAATAATAATAATAATAATAATAATAATAATAATAATAATAATAATAATAATAATAATAATAATAATAATAATAATAATAATAATAATAATAATAATAATAATAATAATAATAATAATAATAATAATAATAATAATAATAATAATAATAATAATAATAATAATAATAATAATAATAATAATAATAATAATAATAATAATAATAATAATAATAATAATAATAATAATAATAATAATAATAATAATAATAATAATAATAATAATAATAATAATAATAATAATAATAATAATAATAATAATAATAATAATAATAATAATAATAATAATAATAATAATAATAATAATAATAATAATAATAATAATAATAATAATAATAATAATAATAATAATAATAATAATAATAATAATAATAATATAATATAATAATAATAATAATAATAATAATAATAATAATAATAATAATAATAATAATAATAATAATAATAATAATAATAATAATAATAATAATAATAATAATAATAATAATAATAATAATAATAATAATAATAATAATAATAATAATAATAATAATAAATAATAATAATAATAATAATAATAATAATAATAATAATAATAATAATAATAATAATAAAATAATAATAATAATAATAATAATAATAATAATAATAATAATAATAATAATAATAATAATAATAATAATAATAATAATAATAATAATAATAATAATAATAATAATAATAATAATAATAATAATAATAATAATAATAATAATAATAATAATAATAATAATAATAATAATAATAATAATAATAATAATAATAATAATAATAATAATAATAATAATAATAATAATAATAATAATAATAATAATAATAATAATAATAATAATAATAATAATAATAATAATAATAATAATAATAATAATAATAATAATAATAATAATAATAATAATAATAATAATAATAATAATAATAATAATAATAATAATAATAATAATAATAATAATAATAATAATAATATAATAATAATAATAATAATAATAATAATAATAATAATAATAATAATAATAATAATAATAATAATAATA
Source organism: Tachina grossa (assembly GCA_949987645.1). Taxonomy (NCBI): domain Eukaryota; kingdom Metazoa; phylum Arthropoda; class Insecta; order Diptera; family Tachinidae; genus Tachina; species Tachina grossa. Next base: position 58,945 of record CATLJX010000037.1, read on the forward strand.
ATAATAATAATAATAATAATAATAATAATAATAATAATAATAATAATAATAATAATATTAATAATAATAATAATAATAATAATAATAATAATAATAATAATAATAATAATAATAATAATAATAATAATAATAATAATAATAATAATAATAATAATAATAATAATAATAATAATAATAATAATAATAATAATAATAATAATAATAATAATAATAATAATAATAATAATAATAATAATAATAATAATAATAATAATAATAATAATAATAATAATAATAATAATAATAATAATAATAATAATAATAATAATAATAATAATAATAATAATAATAATAATAATAATAATAATAATAATAATAATAATAATAATAATAATAATAATAATAATAATAATAATAATAATAATAATAATAATAATAATAATAATAATAATAATAATAATAATAATAATAATATAATAATAATAATAATAATAATAATAATAATAATAATAATAATAATAATAATAATAATAATAATAATAATAATAATAATAATAATAATAATAATAATAATAATAATAATAATAATAATAATAATAATAATAATAATAATAATAATAATAATAATAATAATAATAATAATAATAATAATAATAATAATAATAATAATAATAATAATAATAATAATAATAATAATAATAATAATAATAATAATAATAATAATAATAATAATAATAATAATAATAATAATAATAATAATAATAATAATAATAATAAATAATAATAATAATAATAATAATAATAATAATAATAATAATAATAATAATAATAATAATAATAATAATAATAATAATAATAATAATAATAATAATAATAATAATAATAATAATAATAATAATAATAATAATAATAATAATAATAATAATAATAATAATAATAATAATAATAATAATAATAATAATAATAATAATAATAATAATAATAATAATAATAATAATAATAATAATAATAATAATAATAATAATAATAATAATAATAATAATAATAATAATAATAATAATAATAATAATAATAATAATAATAATAATAATAATAATAATAATAATAATAATAATAATAATAATAATAATAATAATAATAATAATAATAATAATAATAATAATAATAATAATAATAATAATAATAATAATAATAATAATAATAATAATAATAATAATAATAATAATAATAATAATAATAATAATAATAATAATAATAATAATAATAATAATAATAATAATAATAATAATAATAATAATAATAATAATAATAATAATAATAATAATAATAATAATAATAATAATAATAATAATAATAATAATAATAATAATAATAATAATAATAATAATAATAATAATAATAATAATAATAATAATAATAATAATAATAATAATAATAATAATAATAATAATAATAATAATAATAATAATAATAATAATAATAATAATAATAATAATAATAATAATAATAATAATAATAATAATAATAATAATAATAATAATAATAATAATAATAATAATAATAATAATAATAATAATAATAATAATAATAATAATAATAATAATAATAATAATAATAATAATAATAATAATAATAATAATAATAATAATAATAATAATAATAATAATAATAATAATAATAATAATAATAATAATAATAATAATAATAATAATAATAATAATAATAATAATAATAATAATAATAATAATAATAATAATAATAATAATAATAATAATAATAATAATAATAATAATAATAATAATAATAATAATAATAATAATAATAATAATAATAATAAAATAATAATAATAATAATAATAATAATAATAATAATAATAATAATAATAATAATAATAATAATAATAATAATAATAATAATAATAATAATAATAATAATAATAATAATAATAATAATAATAATAATAATAATAATAATAATAATAATAATAATAATAATAATAATAATAATAATAATAATAATAATAATAATAATAATAATAATAATAATAATAATAATAATAATAATAATAATAATAATAATAATAATAATAATAATAATAATAATAATAATAATAATAATAATAATAATAATAATAATAATAATAATAATAATAATAATAATAATAATAATAATAATAATAATAATAATAATAATAATAATAATAATAATAATAATAATAATAATAATAATAATAATAATAATAATAATAATAATAATAATAATAATAATAATAATAATAATAATAATAATAATAATAATAATAATAATAATAATAATAATAATAATAATAATAATAATAATAATAATAATAATAATAATAATAATAATAATAATAATAATAATAATAATAATAATAATAATAATAATAATAATAATAATAATAATAATAATAATAATAATAATAATAATAATAATAATAATAATAATAATAATAATAATAATAATAATAATAATAATAATAATAATAATAATAATAATAATAATAATAATAATAATAATAATAATAATAATAATAATAATAATAATAATAATAATAATAATAATAATAATAATAATAATAATAATAATAATAATAATAATAATAATAATAATAATAATAATAATAATAATAATAATAATAATAATAATAATAATAATAATAATAATAATAATAATAATAATAATAATAATAATAATAATAATAATAATAATAATAATAATAATAATAATAATAATAATAATAATAATAATAATAATAATAATAATAATAATAATAATAATAATAATAATAATAATAATAATAATAATAATAATAATAATAATAATAATAATAATAATAATAATAATAATAATAATAATAATAATAATAATAATAATAATAATAATAATAATAATAATAATAATAATAATAATAATAATAATAATAATAATAATAATAATAATAATAATAATAATAATAATAATAATAATAATAATAATAATAATAATAATAATAATAATAATAATAATAATAATAATAATAATAATAATAATAATAATAATAATAATAATAATAATAATAATAATAATAATAATAATAATAATAATAATAATAATAATAATAATAATAATAATAATAATAATAATAATAATAATAATAATAATAATAATAATAATAATAATAATAATAATAATAATAATAATAATAATAATAATAATAATAATAATAATAATAATAATAATAATAATAATAATAATAATAATAATAATAATAATAATAATAATAATAATAATAATAATAATAATAATAATAATAATAATAATAATAATAATAATAATAATAATAATAATAATAATAATAATAATAATAATAATAATAATAATAATAATAATAATAATAATAATAATAATAATAATAATAATAATAATAATAATAATAATAATAATAATAATAATAATAATAATAATAATAATAATAATAATAATAATAATAATAATAATAATAATAATAATAATAATAATAATAATAATAATAATAATAATAATAATAATAATAATAATAATAATAATAATAATAATAATAATAATAATAATAATAATAATAATAATAATAATAATAATAATAATAATAATAATAATAATAATAATAATAATAATAATAATAATAATAATAATAATAATAATAATAATAATAATAATAATAATAATAATAATAATAATAATAATAATAATAATAATAATAATAATAATAATAATAATAATAATAATAATAATAATAATAATAATAATAATAATAATAATAATAATAATAATAATAATAATAATAATAATAATAATAATAATAATAATAATAATAATAATAATAATAATAATAATAATAATAATAATAATAATAATAATAATAATAATAATAATAATAATAATAATAATAATAATAATAATAATAATAATAATAATAATAATAATAATAATAATAATAATAATAATAATAATAATAATAATAATAATAATAATAATAATAATAATAATAATAATAATAATAATAATAATAATAATAATAATAATAATAATAATAATAATAATAATAATAATAATAATAATAATAATAATAATAATAATAATAATAATAATAATAATAATAATAATAATAATAATAATAATAATAATAATAATAATAATAATAATAATAATAATAATAATAATAATAATAATAATAATAATAATAATAATAATAATAATAATAATAATAATAATAATAATAATAATAATAATAATAATAATAATAATAATAATAATAATAATAATAATAATAATAATAATAATAATAATAATAATAATAATAATAATAATAATAATAATAATAATAATAATAATAATAATAATAATAATAATAATAATAATAATAATAATAATAATAATAATAATAATAATAATAATAATAATAATAATAATAATAATAATAATAATAATAATAATAATAATAATAATAATAATAATAATAATAATAATAATAATAATAATAATAATAATAATAATAATAATAATAATAATAATAATAATAATAATAATAATAATAATAATAATAATAATAATAATAATAATAATAATAATAATAATAATAATAATAATAATAATAATAATAATAATAATAATAATAATAATAATAATAATAATAATAATAATAATAATAATAATAATAATAATAATAATAATAATAATAATAATAATAATAATAATAATAATAATAATAATAATAATAATAATAATAATAATAATAATAATAATAATAATAATAATAATAATAATAATAATAATAATAATAATAATAATAATAATAATAATAATAATAATAATAATAATAATAATAATAATAATAATAATAATAATAATAATAATAATAATAATAATAATAATAATAATAATAATAATAATAATAATAATAATAATAATAATAATAATAATAATAATAATAATAATAATAATAATAATAATAATAATAATAATAATAATAATAATAATAATAATAATAATAATAATAATAATAATAATAATAATAATAATAATAATAATAATAATAATAATAATAATAATAATAATAATAATAATAATAATAATAATAATAATAATAATAATAATAATAATAATAATAATAATAATAATAATAATAATAATAATAATAATAATAATAATAATAATAATAATAATAATAATAATAATAATAATAATAATAATAATAATAATAATAATAATAATAATAATAATAATAATAATAATAATAATAATAATAATAATAATAATAATAATAATAATAATAATAATAATAATAATAATAATAATAATAATAATAATAATAATAATAATAATAATAATAATAATAATAATAATAATAATAATAATAATAATAATAATAATAATAATAATAATAATAATAATAATAATAATAATAATAATAATAATAATAATAATAATAATAATAATAATAATAATAATAATAATAATAATAATAATAATAATAATAATAATAATAATAATAATAATAATAATAATAATAATAATAATAATAATAATAATAATAATAATAATAATAATAATAATAATAATAATAATAATAATAATAATAATAATAATAATAATAATAATAATAATAATAATAATAATAATAATAATAATAATAATAATAATAATAATAATAATAATAATAATAATAATAATAATAATAATAATAATAATAATAATAATAATAATAATAATAATAATAATAATAATAATAATAATAATAATAATAATAATAATAATAATAATAATAATAATAATAATAATAATAATAATAATAATAATAATAATAATAATAATAATAATAATAATAATAATAATAATAATAATAATAATAATAATAATAATAATAATAATAATAATAATAATAATAATAATAATAATAATAATAATAATAATAATAATAATAATTTTTTTTTTTTTTTTTTTTTTTTTGGGTCCAAGATGGGAAAATGGTTTATGCATGATGCGCGGATCGTCATCCACACCTTATGCCGGGCTCCGTATAAAGTGACGTATACCGGCTAAAAACCCACCTTGTGGCTTCTGGGATGTGTTGCCCACCTGGGAACTGCTGTGGCATTACTTCCAGGTGGATCCCTCTAGGATCTTAAGATCAGCCTCTTCTATTCACCCGCGTCCAGGCCCCCACTGTTGTTATAGCTGTCATTGTGTTGACTGCCATTATACTCGGGCGAGCTTTGCATTCTATCGAGATCTTTTTTCTTTGAACGAAGCACTTGTTCACTGTATTTGGCTATCGCTTCCCAGGCTTCTACGTGGTCTGTCATTTTGTCGACAAGATTATCTACCGTGACTATACCAATCTGCGCTTCTAGTCGTTCGCGGCTTATGGACCAGCGTTGACAAAAAAAGAACGTATGCTCTGCGTCGTCAACTACTTCTGTTTCTTCATACATACAGAATGGCGTACTACATTTTCTCATTTTGTACAGATAATTCCTGAAATATCCGTGTCCAGACAGCAATTGTGTCAGGTAATAATTCACCTCTCCATGTTTTCTAGATATCCACTTTTGTATATCGGGGATGAGTTTGGCCGTCCACCTACCATTTCTGTCTTCATTCCATCGAGACTGCCAGTCCTCTATGGTTTCGCGTCTGACGTCTGGTAGGGATAATGTGTCTGCAAGTGTTCTCCTTGCAGTGAAAATCTTGAAGCGTTCTGCTGCGTGAAGGTCGATTGGTATCATTCCGGCTATTATAAAGACAGCAGCTGCCGACACCGTTCGATATGCCGATGTTACTCGTAGCGCTGCTGTCCTCTGCACCGCGAGCAATGCTTTTGCCCTCTTTTTTGTTTTTAGCGTTTCTGCCCAAATTTCACATCCATATAGTAGGATGCTGTTGCAAGCCTCCATCAGCAGCTTCCTCTTGCATGGAAGGGGCCCTCCAACGTTCGCCATTAGCCTGCTCAGTTGGGCTGTTATCTTGGCAGCTTTTATGGTAGCGTATTGTATCTGTTGCGAGTACGTCAGCTTTGAATCCAGCCTTATTCCCAGGTAGTTTACGCATCTTTTTGTCATCATTTCAACGTCGTCAAAGCGCATTGTTATCTCCGTGGGGATCTGTCGCCTTGTGAGAAGTAGAAGCTCTGTTTTTTGCGTAGCTAGCTCTAGTCCGTGTGTGCTTAGCCAAGCCTTCGTTCGAATCATCACTTGTCGCAGTCTTCTCTGAGCATCTTCCGTGTTCCTCGCTGTGATAACTGCGGCAATGTCATCTGCGTAACCGATTAGGAAGGTGTCTTCTGGCATTTCTATTCTTAGAATCTCATCATAGCTTGCATTCCACAGGTCAGGTCCTAAAATGGATCCCTGTGCCGCTCCCGAAGTGACAGACATCCTCTTCGTACCTTGACTCGTATCATATATAAGAACTCTGTGTTTTAAATAGTCTCTGATCATCCTCATTAGATATTCTGGTACTGAGAAATTTTCCTTTAGAGCTTTCAGTACGTCTACCCATCTCAGGCTGTTAAAAGCGTTCTTTACGTCGAGTGTTGCAAGGAGAACTATGGGTCTGGTAAAGTGGTTCCTCCGTTGAGCAACTTTGACAACGTCTGATATTTCCTTTATAGCGTCTATGGTGGACCTTCCTGGTCGAAAGCCATGTTGCCTTTCTGATAGGCCCCCACTGCTGCGGATAGCTTCCTCCAGCCGAGGTTTAATGAGCCTCTCCAATAGTTTACCTGCTGTGTCCAGCATACAGAGTGGCCTGTAAGAAGATGGCATTTGGGGGTCGCCTTTGCCTTTGCTTATGAGCACTAGCTTCTGTTGTTTCCAGGTCTCCGGAAATACGCCTTCTCTCAAGCAACTATTGTACATTCGCAAGAGTAGTTCTGGTCGCGTAATTGCTATCTCCTTTAAAACTTCAGCCGGTATACCATCTGGGCCAGGCGATTTTTTAGTTTTTAAGCTTTGCGCAGCAGCTTTGAGTTCCTCTGTTGTAAACGGAGTGTATGTTACGGCTCTTTGGGTTTCATTGCTCTCTTCAATTAACTCGTGCGTAGGAAAAAGTGTTTTTACTATATTATCCATAAGTTTTTCATCCATTTCCTGGACAGGATTTTTCATCCCCAGCTTTTTCATAACTAGTTTGTAGCCAAGTCCCCATGGATTTCTGTTCACGTCTTCTCTCAGTTCTTCAAATTGTTTCCGTTTGCTGATCTGTATTGCTCTGCCCAATTGTTTTTTCGCTTCCTTGTAGTCAGCGTGTTCCACCTCTGCTATACCTCTCCGTCTAGCTCTAGTATATTTGCGTCGCTGTCGTATGCAGTCGCGTCTTAGCTCTTCTATGGTGTTGTTCCACCAATAAACTGCAGCTTTATGCTCGTTTCGTTTCTTCATTTTCGGCATCGCTTTATTGCAGCTCGTCTGGATGATGTGCATTACTTTGTTAACAGTATCTGTGGTGTCTTCCTGTGCTTCGAGTCTATCTGCTTGTGTGTTGACCTCTGAAAGGAGTATAGATTTGTCTAGTTTGTTTACGTTCCATCTGCGGGTGCTAACGTTTGTGCTTCTTGGGTGCCTAGAGGTGTTTGCTTCCAGTGTATAAGATATATATTGGTGATCACTGGCCGTATATATTTCGAGAACCTTCCAATTCAAGACTCGTCTAGCTATTCGGTCCGATACCATTGTTACATCTGGGATTGTACCTTCGCACTGTGGTCGTCTGAAGGTTGGGACACTGCCAATATTGGCAATTGTGAGTCCAGTTCTTGCTGCCAGCTGGAGTACTCTTCTACCTCTTGCATTCGTGGTTTGCATTCCCCATTCCACTGCTCTGGAGTTTAAATCACCAGCCACTAGAAAGTCTCCATTTCGGTCTCGTATAGCGTCCTCTATTGCATCCAGCTTTTCTTGAAAGCTATCAATGTTGTCACTCGGAGTTAAGTAGCAACTTACTAATGTTATTCCTTCTATCTGTACCCACACAAAACCATTTCCTTTACCGGTATCTTGCGCTTTTAATCTCTTACCATGGGGTATCCATATAGCGGCCGTTCCTGAGTCGTCGTCAAACCATAGGCCACTCTGCTTCGCTGCGTATTGTTCGCTGATGATTGCGAGGTCTACTTTCTGCTCAATAATTATTTGGGGCAGGAGAGCATCTGCCACTTTTCCTCTATGCATGTTTAACTGCAAGATTTTCATTTTGTGCTCTTTTTACTAGTTTTACAGCTTCTTGACCCGGGTAGGTGATCTGTCGGGGTCTTTCCGTCTTGAGAACATATACAACATTTTGGGATAATAATAATAATAATAATAATAATAATAATAATAATAATAATAATAATAATAATAATAATAATAATAATAATAATAATAATAATAATAATAATAATAATAATAATAATAATAATAATAATAATAATAATAATGATAATAATAATAATAATAATAATAATAATAATAATAATAATAATAATAATAATAATAATAATAATAATAATAATAATAATAATAATAATAATAATAATAATAATAATAATAATAATAATAATAATAATAATAATAGTAATAGTAATAATAATAATAATAATAATAATAATAATAATAATAATAATAATAATAATAATAATAATAATAATAATAATAATAATAATAATAATAATAATAATAATAATAATAATAATAATAATAATAATAATAATAATAATAATAATAATAATAATAATAATAATAATAATAATAATAATAATAATAATAATAATAATAATAATAATAATAATAATAATAATAATAATAATAATAATAATAATAATAATAATAATAATAATAATAATAATAATAATAATAATAATAATAATAATAATAATAATAATAATAATAATAATAATAATAATAATAATAATAATAATAATAATAATAATAATAATAATAATAATAATAATAATAATAATAATAATAATAATAATAATAATAATAATAATAATAATAATAATAATAATAATAATAATAATAATAATAATAATAATAATAATAATAATAATAATAATAATAATAATAATAATAATAATAATAATAATAATAATAATAATAATAATAATAATAATAATAATAATAATAATAATAATAATAATAATAATAATAATAATAATAATAATAATAATAATAATAATAATAATAATAATAATAATAATAATAATAATAATAATAATAATAATAATAATAATAATAATAATAATAATAATAATAATAATAATAATAATAATAATAATAATAATAATAATAATAATAATAATAATAATAATAATAATAATAATAATAATAATAATAATAATAATAATAATAATAATAATAATAATAATAATAATAATAATAATAATAATAATAATAATAATAATAATAATAATAATAATAATAATAATAATAATAATAATAATAATAATAATAATAATAATAATAATAATAATAATAATAATAATAATAATAATAATAATAATAATAATAATAATAATAATAATAATAATAATAATAATAATAATAATAATAATAATAATAATAATAATAATAATAATAATAATAATAATAATAATAATAATAATAATAATAATAATAATAATAATAATAATAATAATAATAATAATAATAATAATAATAATAATAATAATAATAATAATAATAATAATAATAATAATAATAATAATAATAATAATAATAATAATAATAATAATAATAATAATAATAATAATAATAATAATAATAATAATAATAATAATAATAATAATAATAATAATAATAATAATAATAATAATAATAATAATAATAATAATAATAATAATAATAATAATAATAATAATAATAATAATAATAATAATAATAATAATAATAATAATAATAATAATAATAATAATAATAATAATAATAATAATAATAATAATAATAATAATAATAATAATAATAATAATAATAATAATAATAATAATAATAATAATAATAATAATAATAATAATAATAATAATAATAATAATAATAATAATAATAATAATAATAATAATAATAATAATAATAATAATAATAATAATAATAATAATAATAATAATAATAATAATAATAATAATAATAATAATAATAATAATAATAATAATAATAATAATAATAATAATAATAATAATAATAATAATAATAATAATAATAATAATAATAATAATAATAATAATAATAATAATAATAATAATAATAATAATAATAATAATAATAATAATAATAATAATAATAATAATAATAATAATAATAATAATAATAATAATAATAATAATAATAATAATAATAATAATAATAATAATAATAATAATAATAATAATAATAATAATAATAATAATAATAATAATAATAATAATAATAATAATAATAATAATAATAATAATAATAATAATAATAATAATAATAATAATAATAATAATAATAATAATAATAATAATAATAATAATAATAATAATAATAATAATAATAATAATAATAATAATAATAATAATAATAATAATAATAATAATAATAATAATAATAATAATAATAATAATAATAATAATAATAATAATAATAATAATAATAATAATAATAATAATAATAATAATAATAATAATAATAATAATAATAATAATAATAATAATAATAATAATAATAATAATAATAATAATAATAATAATAATAATAATAATAATAATAATAATAATAATAATAATAATAATAATAATAATAATAATAATAATAATAATAATAATAATAATAATAATAATAATAATAATAATAATAATAATAATAATAATAATAATAATAATAATAATAATAATAATAATAATAATAATAATAATAATAATAATAATAATAATAATAATAATAATAATAATAATAATAATAATAATAATAATAATAATAATAATAATAATAATAATAATAATAATAATAATAATAATAATAATAATAATAATAATAATAATAATAATAATAATAATAATAATAATAATAATAATAATAATAATAATAATAATAATAATAATAATAATAATAATAATAATAATAATAATAATAATAATAATAATAATAATAATAATAATAATAATAATAATAATAATAATAATAATAATAATAATAATAATAATAATAATAATAATAATAATAATAATAATAATAATAATAATAATAATAATAATAATAATAATAATAATAATAATAATAATAATAATAATAATAATAATAATAATAATAATAATAATAATAATAATAATAATAATAATAATAATAATAATAATAATAATAATAATAATAATAATAATAATAATAATAATAATAATAATAATAATAATAATAATAATAATAATAATAATAATAATAATAATAATAATAATAATAATAATAATAATAATAATAATAATAATAATAATAATAATAATAATAATAATAATAATAATAATAATAATAATAATAATAATAATAATAATAATAATAATAATAATAATAATAATAATAATAATAATAATAATAATAATAATAATAATAATAATAATAATAATAATAATAATAATAATAATAATAATAATAATAATAATAATAATAATAATAATAATAATAATAATAATAATAATAATAATAATAATAATAATAATAATAATAATAATAATAATAATAATAATAATAATAATAATAATAATAATAATAATAATAATAATAATAATAATAATAATAATAATAATAATAATAATAATAATAATAATAATAATAATAATAATAATAATAATAATAATAATAATAATAATAATAATAATAATAATAATAATAATAATAATAATAATAATAATAATAATAATAATAATAATAATAATAATAATAATAATAATAATAATAATAATAATAATAATAATAATAATAATAATAATAATAATAATAATAATAATAATAATAATAATAATAATAATAATAATAATAATAATAATAATAATAATAATAATAATAATAATAATAATAATAATAATAATAATAATAATAATAATAATAATAATAATAATAATAATAATAATAATAATAATAATAATAATAATAATAATAATAATAATAATAATAATAATAATAATAATAATAATAATAATAATAATAATAATAATAATAATAATAATAATAATAATAATAATAATAATAATAATAATAATAATAATAATAATAATAATAATAATAATAATAATAATAATAATAATAATAATAATAATAATAATAATAATAATAATAATAATAATAATAATAATAATAATAATAATAATAATAATAATAATAATAATAATAATAATAATAATAATAATAATAATAATAATAATAATAATAATAATAATAATAATAATAATAATAATAATAATAATAATAATAATAATAATAATAATAATAATAATAATAATAATAATAATAATAATAATAATAATAATAATAATAATAATAATAATAATAATAATAATAATAATAATAATAATAATAATAATAATAATAATAATAATAATAATAATAATAATAATAATAATAATAATAATAATAATAATAATAATAATAATAATAATAATAATAATAATAATAATAATAATAATAATAATAATAATAATAATAATAATAATAATAATAATAATAATAATAATAATAATAATAATAATAATAATAATAATAATAATAATAATAATAATAATAATAATAATAATAATAATAATAATAATAATAATAATAATAATAATAATAATAATAATAATAATAATAATAATAATAATAATAATAATAATAATAATAATAATAATAATAATAATAATAATAATAATAATAATAATAATAATAATAATAATAATAATAATAATAATAATAATAATAATAATAATAATAATAATAATAATAATAATAATAATAATAATAATAATAATAATAATAATAATAATAATAATAATAATAATAATAATAATAATAATAATAATAATAATAATAATAATAATAATAATAATAATAATAATAATAATAATAATAATAATAATAATAATAATAATAATAATAATAATAATAATAATAATAATAATAATAATAATAATAATAATAATAATAATAATAATAATAATAATAATAATAATAATAATAATAATAATAATAATAATAATAATAATAATAATAATAATAATAATAATAATAATAATAATAATAATAATAATAATAATAATAATAATAATAATAATAATAATAATAATAATAATAATAATAATAATAATAATAATAATAATAATAATAATAATAATAATAATAATAATAATAATAATAATAATAATAATAATAATAATAATAATAATAATAATAATAATAATAATAATAATAATAATAATAATAATAATAATAATAATAATAATAATAATAATAATAATAATAATAATAATAATAATAATAATAATAATAATAATAATAATAATAATAATAATAATAATAATAATAATAATAATAATAATAATAATAATAATAATAATAATAATAATAATAATAATAATAATAATAATAATAATAATAATAATAATAATAATAATAATAATAATAATAATAATAATAATAATAATAATAATAATAATAATAATAATAATAATAATAATAATAATAATAATAATAATAATAATAATAATAATAATAATAATAATAATAATAATAATAATAATAATAATAATAATAATAATATAATAATAATAATAATAATAATAATAATAATAATAATAATAATAATAATAATAATAATAATAATAATAATAATAATAATAATAATAATAATAATAATAATAATAATAATAATAATAATAATAATAATAATAATAATAATAATAATAATAATAATAATAATAATAATAATAATAATAATAATAATAATAATAATAATAATAATAATAATAATAATAATAATAATAATAATAATAATAATAATAATAATAATAATAATAATAATAATAATAATAATAATAATAATAATAATAATAATAATAATAATAATAATAATAATAATAATAATAATAATAATAATAATAATAATAATAATAATAATAATAATAATAATAATAATAATAATAATAATAATAATAATAATAATAATAATAATAATAATAATAATAATAATAATAATAATAATAATAATAATAATAATAATAATAATAATAATAATAATAATAATAATAATAATAATAATAATAATAATAATAATAATAATAATAATAATAATAATAATAATAATAATAATAATAATAATAATAATAATAATAATAATAATAATAATAATAATAATAATAATAATAATAATAATAATAATAATAATAATAATAATAATAATAATAATAATAATAATAATAATAATAATAATAATAATAATAATAATAATAATAATAATAATAATAATAATAATAATAATAATAATAATAATAATAATAATAATAATAATAATAATAATAATAATAATAATAATAATAATAATAATAATAATAATAATAATAATAATAATAATAATAATAATAATAATAATAATAATAATAATAATAATAATAATAATAATAATAATAATAATAATAATAATAATAATAATAATAATAATAATAATAATAATAATAATAATAATAATAATAATAATAATAAATAATAATAATAATAATAATAATAATAATAATAATAATAATAATAATAATAATAATAATAATAATAATAATAATAATAATAATAATAATAATAATAATAATAATAATAATAATAATAATAATAATAATAATAATAATAATAATAATAATAATAATAATAATAATAATAATAATAATAATAATAATAATAATAATAATAATAATAATAATAATAATAATAATAATAATAATAATAATAATAATAATAATAATAATAATAATAATAATAATAATAATAATAATAATAATAATAATAATAATAATAATAATAATAATAATAATAATAATAATAATAATAATAATAATAATAATAATAATAATAATAATAATAATAATAATAATAATAATAATAATAATAATAATAATAATAATAATAATAATAATAATAATAATAATAATAATAATAATAATAATAATAATAATAATAATAATAATAATAATAATAATAATAATAATAATAATAATAATAATAATAATAATAATAATAATAATAATAATAATAATAATAATAATAATAATAATAATAATAATAATAATAATAATAATAATAATAATAATAATAATAATAATAATAATAATAATAATAATAATAATAATAATAATAATAATAATAATAATAATAATAATAATAATAATAATAATAATAATAATAATAATAATAATAATAATAATATAATAATAATAATAATAATAATAATAATAATAATAATAATAATAATAATAATAATAATAATAATAATAATAATAATAATAATAATAATAATAATAATAATAATAATAATAATAATAATAATAATAATAATAATAATAATAATAATAATAATAATAATAATAATAATAATAATAATAATAATAATAATAATAATAATAATAATAATAATAATAATAATAATAATAATAATAATAATAATAATAATAATAATAATAATAATAATATAATAATAATAATAATAATAATAATAATAATAATAATAATAATAATAATAATAATAATAATAATAATAATAATAATAATAATAATAATATAATAATAATAATAATAATAATAATAATAATAATAATAATAATAATAATAATAATAATAATAATAATAATAATAATAATAATAATAATAATAATAATAATAATAATAATAATATAATAATAATAATAATAATAATAATAATAATAATAATAATAATAATAATAATAATAATAATAATAATAATAATAATAATAATAATAATAATAATAATAATAATAATAATAATAATAATAATAATAATAATAATAATAATAATAATAATAATAATAATAATAATAATAATAATAATAATAATAATAATAATAATAATAATAATAATAATAATAATAATAATAATAATAATAATAATAATAATAATAATAATAATAATAATAATAATAATAATAATAATAATAATAATAATAATAATAATAATAATAATAATAATAATAATAATAATAATAATAATAATAATAATAATAATAATAATAATAATAATAATAATAATAATAATAATAATAATAATAATAATAATAATAATAATAATAATAATAATAATAATAATAATAATAATAATAATAATAATAATAATAATAATAATAATAATAATAATAATAATAATAATAATAATAATAATAATAATAATAATAATAATAATAATAATAATAATATAATAATAATAATAATAATAATATAATAATAATAATAATAATAATAATAATAATAATAATATAATAATAATAATAATAATAATAATAATAATAATAATAATAATAATAATAATAATAATAATAATAATAATAATAATAATAATAATAATAATAATAATAATAATAATAATAATAATAATAATAATAATAATAATAATAATAATAATAATAATAATAATAATAATAATAATAATAATAATAATAATAATAATAATAATAATAATAATAATAATAATAATAATAATAATAATAATAATAATAATAATAATAATAATAATAATAATAATAATAATAATAATAATAATAATAATAATAATAATAATAATAATAATAATAATAATAATAATAATAATAATAATAATAATAATAATAATAATAATAATAATAATAATAATAATAATAATAATAATAATAATAATAATAATAATAATAATAATAATAATAATAATAATAATAATAATAATAATAATAATAATAATAATAATAATAATAATAATAATAATAATAATAATAATAATAATAATAATAATAATAATAATAATAATAATAATAATAATAATAATAATAATAATAATAATAATAATAATAATAATAATAATAATAATAATAATAATAATAATAATAATAATAATAATAATAATAATAATAATAATAATAATAATAATAATAATAATAATAATAATAATAATAATAATAATAATAATAATAATAATAATAATAATAATAATAATAATAATAATAATAATAATAATAATAATAATAATAATAATAATAATAATAATAATAATAATAATAATAATAATAATAATAATAATAATAATAATAATAATAATAATAATAATAATAATAATAATAATAATAATAATAATAATAATAATAATAATAATAATAATAATAATAATAATAATAATAATAATAATAATAATAATAATAATAATAATAATAATAATAATAATAATAATAATAATAATAATAATAATAATAATAATAATAATAATAATAATAATAATAATAATAATAATAATAATAATAATAATAATAATAATAATAATAATAATAATAATAATAATAATAATAATAATAATAATAATAATAATAATAATAATAATAATAATAATAATAATAATAATAATAATAATAATAATAATAATAATAATAATAATAATAATAATAATAATAATAATAATAATAATAATAATAATAATAATAATAATAATAATAATAATAATAATAATAATAATAATAATAATAATAATAATAATAATAATAATAATAATAATAATAATAATAATAATAATAATAATAATAATAATAATAATAATAATAATAATAATAATAATAATAATAATAATAATAATAATAATAATAATAATAATAATAATAATAATAATAATAATAATAATAATAATAATAATAATAATAATAATAATAATAATAATAATAATAATAATAATAATAATAATAATAATAATAATAATAATAATAATAATAATAATAATAATAATAATAATAATAATAATAATAATAATAATAATAATAATAATAATAATAATAATAATAATAATATAATAATAATAATAATAATAATAATAATAATAATAATAATAATAATAATAATAATAATAATAATAATAATAATAATAATAATAATAATAATAATAATAATAATAATAATAATAATAATAATAATAATAATAATAATAATAATAATAATAATAATAATAATAATAATAATAATAATAATAATAATAATAATAATAATAATAATAATAATAATAATAATAATAATAATAATAATAATAATAATAATAATAATAATAATAATAATAATAATAATAATAATATTAATAATAATAATAATAATAATAATAATAATAATAATAATAATAATAATAATAATAATAATAATAATAATAATAATAATAATAATAATAATAATAATAATAATAATAATAATAATAATAATAATAATAATAATAATAATAATAATAATAATAATAATAATAATAATAATAATAATAATAATAATAATAATAATAATAATAATAATAATAATAATAATAATAATAATAATAATAATAATAATAATAATAATAATAATAATAATAATAATAATAATAATAATAATAATAATAATAATAATAATAATAATAATAATAATAATAATAATAATAATAATAATAATAATAATAATAATAATAATAATAATAATAATAATAATAATAATAATAATAATAATAATAATAATAATAATAATAATAATAATAATTAATAATAATAATAATAATAATAATAATAATAATAATAATAATTATAATAATAATAATAATAATAATAATAATAATAATAATAATAATAATAATAATAATAATAATAATAATAATATAATAATAATAATAATAATAATAATAATAATAATAATAATAACAATAATAATAACATTAATAATAATAATAATAAGAAATAATAATTAATAATAATTAAAATATGAATTACCCTAATCCTTAATATAATATATAATACATACATACATATGTATATAATATAATGTACTATTTAATGATAGTAACTGTTATTATTGGAATAAGCTATATAATATATAATATATAAGAAAATAACTGACAATAATATTATTACTCACTTGCAAAGTATTTCTTCAAGTGTTCGCATCGTTTTCTTTTTTAATAGCATATTTTTTCACCGCCCCAAGTTTTTAATTTTCGTGTGATTTAAGTTATAAATTATTTAATTTAAATCTAAATCCTAAAAACTCTTAGGAAAAAACAGCATACATAAATTTTAAAATGTAATGTAAACAGATCTTACTTTATATCTATATATGTATGAGTATTAAATAAATTTATAGAAAAAAAAAATTAAAGCATGCCGACGCATGTATAATTTCAAAAAAAAAAAATCCTCACGTCATACAATTTTGCAAGAAATAAATATGTATATACTTTGTAAAAAAAATCAAAAGAGTTAACTGGTAAATTCTAATAGTAAAGATATTTAATTGTAACACTACTACATCTCGGACTATTACGTCAATATCAATAGAAGCATGCTAAGGCTGCATACTTTTTTAAGTGAGAAATCATTACATATGAATGCGATAGGGGGTCAACCGACAAACCTCATGTAGAAATACTTGAGGTAATGTTTCTAACACTTTATGAAAACACCGACGGTGAATTGCTGGTAAAGGTAACTGAGTTATTTGAGATCGATTTGCTACAATAGTTGTTTATTAAATATGTATTTCTTTGATATGTAAATTATTTTCTACATACATACACATATTTACCTATATGTATATATACACCAAAAAATT
>CATLJX010000038.1:0-427500 GCA_949987645.1 Tachina grossa
GTAAGCATACTGTTTGTATAGGCGCTACTTTACATTTTGCCAGCAATAAGTTCGCGAAAGTTGCATGAGATTTAGTTTTGCAACGAATGTAAATCGTAGCACAATAAAAGTTGCTTTGGAAGCGTCACAAAACACATGAATTTGCACTTCATCTGAGGGTGAGTATTGGAGCCAACGAGGTATGGTAACAGTTTCTATCTTGGATAGGTATAAAACCAAATAATTCCAATTCCTTAGAGATTTATTTGAGATGTCTTCATCCCATTCTAACCCTTCGAGCCACAACTGCTGCATTAGTATATTGGCCCTGATGACTATGGGTGCCAGCCATCCTACAGGGTCAAATAGCTTTCCGACTGACGAGAGAATTTGTCTTTTTGTAATTTTTGTGTATTGGTCAACAGGACAGAAATTATGAGTGAATGCATCTGAGACTGCATTCCACTTAATCCCAAGGGTTTTAGTTCAACTTTATTCTTAAAATCGAAGAAAATCTAAATCATATAGATCTTCTTTTGGCAAATGGTTGAGTAATTGGGAGTTACTTGCTGTTATCTTTTTTAGAGGTAAGCCAGCTGATTTCAACGCATTACTGAGTTGTGTTTGTGTGGATAAAGTTTCGTCAATGGAAAAACTTCCTGACAGAATATCATCTACGTACGTTTGCGAACATAAAATTGAAGCCACCTTCGGGAATTCAGAGTCGCAATCTGTTGCAAGTTGAAGAAGGGTGCGTATTGCGAGATATGGGGCACAGTTAACCTCGAACGTTACTGTCTTCAACTCAAAGTCATTGATTGGGCCATCGATTGCAGGCTGGAACACAATTCTTTTAAACTGTCTGCCTTTTGGGTGCACGAGAATTTGGCGATACATTTTTTGTATATCTTCACTAAACACGTATTTGTATTTCCTCCAGTTGAGTTAATAGTTATTAAGTTATTCTGCGAGATAGGGCCAGTATAAAGTATATCGTTGAGCGCAAATTGAAATTTTGTTTTTCTCGAGGCGTTAAATATGAATCTGACTTTTGTGGTCTTGTGCTCTGGGCGCACTACTGCATGATGCGGTAAATAAAAGGAGAAAATTTACCTTCTGATATTATTTCTTGGAAGGAAGTTTCTTCCATATGGTCAAGAGTCAAGTATTCATTGAGAACTGCCCTATATCCAGCTCGAAGGACCATGAACATTTGTGTATGTGTTTAAAACAAACCATATTATTCAAATAGATATGTAATTATATATAGGTAGTTGTTCTCACGAATGTTGGATTCTAAGTGAGTGCTGATTTTAACTAAAATTTAGTGTCAAGCTCGGTGCTAAAAAAAGAAGTTAAAACGTTTGACCGTTTTGCAAATTGCATTTCGGTGAGGGCAACTTTACACAACCTTTTAGATAATTACAGTGAGTTCAAGATAAGTATGAAATAAGGTAAGTATGAAATAAGGTAAAAATTTAGGCAAAATGATTTGTTATATGATGAGGTGCATTGAATTTTCAGTAATCAGTAATGCCTGTAATCATAATGAAATTCTACCAAGTGGCTAAATGTTTTTCATACAAAAGTTTCAAGGTTTGAATGAAAAAACTTTGCCACTTGCTACAATTTTATTACGATTACGGTCCTACGATTTTACTGGTAATGCAAATTAAATTTCATTAGCAGTAAAAATTTACTGAATTTCTTTAGTAATCAGTAAATTTACTGCTTACTGCAATTTTGAATGCAGTACATATACATATACTGCAGTGTGCCCATTTACTAACCAAATAAGTTCAATAAAACAAACAAAAACCAACAAATTCATATGTATTTACAATATTGAAAGTTTTGATACTTTTAATTAATAAATTAAAAAAAAGATTCTAAAAGCATAAGTACTTCCAACTTAAAAAAAAAATTTCATTACTAATTAGATGTTTACACATCTCCTCTGTGATCGGACTCACATTGCTTTTTTTTCAAATTCACTAACATTTTTTCGGAAATCCTTTTCATCATATATTTGGATTTTAGTTTCATTAATATTACCTACTGTAATGTTAACGAATCACTAGTTGGCATTGGACAAAGCAAATTTGATCGCTGACTAAAAAATGGCTTTGCCGTTAGAAAAAGTCTATCATCAGATTTTTTATTTTTATTCTTTTCATTAAGAACTTCAGAACTCACAGTAAAATAGGCATTTCTGACATTAGAACTCACTTCACAATTAATTGTTTTTGAGGTACTCATATAGAGTATTCCTCAATATCACCTGGTTTGTGTTTGTTTTTTTTTTTTTTTTTTTTTTGTTATTTCTGACCATGTGAAAAATATTAGCAAAACAATAAAACTTATTTAGTAATATCAATATGTATTCCAAATATTTTTACGTATGATTTTTTTTTTTTTTTTTTTTTTTTTTTGTTAAGTATGTAAGAAAAACTCTGCTAACACCTCTCTTTATTAGGAATGTCCAACGAAATTAAATGATTAATTTTAATAATTATCGAACAAAAATTAGATTACAAACATTTAAACAAAATTTGCTCGAAAATTTAAAAAAAGTTGGTTTAAAGTAGCAAAATCATTAAACAAAATATTATCTATGATTTTTTTTTTTTTGTAAATTTATAGTTTCCATTAAAACGAAAATTTGTCTTAAGCAGAATTAACAGTTGTGAAATTTTAAGATAATATTGCTTATGAAAATTACAACCTTAAAACTATTGAAAACTGCTTATTTATAAAATATATGAACGATTATGAAATAAAATTGAAATAAATTTAAAATAATAATAATTTAATTAGTGTTTTTTATGGCAATTGTCAAAATTTAACTTTCAAATTAAATAATCAACAATCAATCAATAATAAACACGTTTTTTATTTTCTTATTTTACTTTACTTAAAATAATTTAATTTTATGAGTCGAAACATGATAATTTTACTATTATCAAAGCAAAACGTTTTACATGCATGTATTTTTTTAACAATTATTTTAGAACAACTGGATCGAATTGAGGAAGGAATGGATCAGATAAATGCCGATATGAGAGAAGCGGAAAAAAACTTAAGTGGCATGGAAAAATGCTGCGGAATATGTGTCCTGCCTTGCAATAAGTAAGTGCTTTTTATTTAATTTTGAGATAGGGTAATGCTAAATTATATCGACCCAAAAATGCGGTCTTAAATTAAACACTACATGATGTAAAAATAAACATGATACCGCATATTTGACGCATTCCGAAATTTTTGATTAACTGAAGTGACACTTTAATTACTTTGGAATGCACCAATAGATTCCGATAAGAATAGTATCTTTTGAAAAGCTTTTTATTCTTCTACCAATATGTTTGAAGCAAAGATGTTCACGATGAGAAATTTTTCTTTACTCAAATATACCGACAAAGCAGAGCTAAGCTAAATATCAAATTCATTGCATTTTTTTTAGAAAAGAAATTGCTATTATATCTTTAAGGACAGAAATATTCATAATTTTTTTCTTAAAATTTTATGAAAAATTAATTTCTCATATTTTCTTATTAGTTTTTTTTTTATTTGACCTAATTATGTGTATTAAATTATTTTATTATTTTTTCAGGCCCTAGCTCAACTTTTATCTGCAAATAAAACTCTATTGTGTTTTATTACAGAATTTTAATTTTTGTTCAATATTTCTTACACCTTCGGTGTTTCTCTTAAGGAACTGAAAAACAATAACACAAAACATAATAAATATTACTTTACATACATTAACATAATTTGTAATAAAAACAAAGACATATTATAACAAATTATAAACATAATCAATTTTAGTAAGCGCTGCACTTTCATACTTAGTAGACCGCTTTACCCAAGTAAGGCAAAAATAAAGTATTGTATTTGTTTTTTGTTTTTCCATGTTTGTGATTCTTTTCTTCAAAATTATGATATCTTATTAGTTTTACTCAAGACATGAACTTAAATCAAAAAAAAAAAATTATATAAAATATTCTGTAAAATACATAATATATCAATTGAAATTGTAAATTGAAAATTTTACTTCAAATAAGGCAGGTTTTTACTATTGTACGAGAATTTCTGATTGAAATGATTTTATTTTATTCAATTAATTTAAAAAATTCTCATATTATTTAAGTAACAAATCTATAAAAAGTACAATTAAATTATTTTTGGCGGACAGCTGTACTTCCAATTAATAACTCACTCTTCAAAATTCTTTTTTTTTTTTTCTTTTATAAAAAAAGCCACAAAACTACAAATTTAAACATATGTAAAATATGATAAGCAAAGAAAGAAATGCGAAACTCATTTATTTTAATTCAGGGTTCGAAGATCAAATAAAGATTAAGAAATCTCAAACATTCCTCCCCCCCCCACAAAGAACAATAGTTCTTTAACCGGTTAGTCACGAAGGATCGCTTACATTGACTGTAATCTGCAAAGGTATTCTTTTGACCACCGTTGCCAAAAGTGTTTTTTTAATTTTTCGATTTGCTTCCAGCGTGTCAAACTATCTAACTAATGAGATCTTCTTCAGAAACCGTAGTTGTTGATTCACCAACTAAAAAATGAGCTGGTGTTAGTACATTAAGATCGGTTGGATCAGATGAGAGAGGGCATAGGGGCTTTGCATTCAAACAACTCTCTATTTGGCACAATAAAGTCGATAATTCTTAAGATGTTAGGACACGATCACCCATAATACGACGTAGGTGGTGCTTTGTGTATTTCACACCAGCTTCCCATAAGCCTCCCAAATGCGGCAAAGCCTGTGGAATAAAGTGCCAGATAGTTCCATTATTGCTGAGAGTTTCTGCTAACTCTTTAGGAAGTGAACTTCTTGAGCAAATGTGTAACGCACGTAGCTCTCTATTTGCTCAAATGAATGTGGTTCCGCAGCCAGAATACAAATCTGTGCAGGGTCCTCGTCGTGAAATAAATTGACTGAAGGCCGCTAAGAAAGCTTCGGTTGTTAAGCTCGACACCACTTCTAAGTGCACCGCCTTTGTACACATGCATATAAAGAGACAGATGTATCCTTTGGTAGTAGCACTTCTACGCAAAGTTGCTTGTTTAGGCACAATGGGGCCTGCATAGTCTAGGCCACTGTGTTTAAATGGCCTTGTGGACTGCACATGAACAGAAGGCAAATCGCCCATAATTTGTTGTGAGGCCTTAGCGGTATATTTCAAGCAATTTACGTCTTACTGCTTTAGCGACAGTTCTTAAAGATTGTATCCAATATTGAGACATTACATAAGTTTGCATTAACTGCTTACTGCCATGCAATTAGAGCTGGCAAACTATCGATAGTCACGCCATTCGATATTTTCGATAGTTTGCTGGAAAACTATCGATAGCATCGAACTATTTTACACTCAGGGCTATGGTGAATAAAATTCCGCTTGAAAATTTTCACGGGGAATAATTCCAACTAATAGCAAGTAATAGGGAAAACAATAATTCTAATTGGAAAAGGGAATAATTTCACGCGGAATTTTATTCATGATAGCCCCGACTATGTTCACATGGCAACACGAACAGTCGTTTTGACTGTTGATATATGGATATGGTTAAAAAAATTAGGTAAAAATTATAACTGCCTTATTCAGAAAAAATAATTTTGTATGAAAATTTGTTTGTTAAACGTTTTTTAAACTGAAATTATTTTTTTCTGAATAAGGCCTCAAATAATTAATTTTATGTTTAATTTTATTCTAATCGTCACCGTAAATGCAAACGGACGTAACTACACAAAAATTCGAAATCGAGTTTTTGATTGATTATGGTTCATTTTATCAAACTACATGTTCACGCAAATATTTAGACCTCTGCGATGAAAAATGACGATTTTTTTTAAAGAAATTCAAATGGACGTAATTAATAATGCAACTCTTTTATACTGAAAGGAACGTAACTAACATAAAAGTTTAAATATACATAAAAAGGAAATAAATGGTTAAAAAAGTATAAGCATCCATACTACAAGTAAATTTCGAAGAAAATTTACAAGAATACTTTATTATTATTGACTTTTTAACGTTTTATTGTTTCTACTGTAAAAAATATTAAAGTGTAGTTACATACGTTTGCATTTAAGGTGACGATATGTACATACTCGTATGCATGTAATAATTTTGTTTTAATAGCCAATTCAGATATATTAGCGATAATTTGTTATCAAAATATTCAGTAGGATTCAGAATGGAACAAAATGTTTCGCTCACAAAATTTTGTATATTTCAATCAATATTCTAGCGCGAATCGTGAATATGAGTGAGAGGGAACCTCGATATTTGTTGTCCGTTTGATCATGCTATTAGGAATGATGAATTTCATTTTTCAATACATATCGCTCATTTATTCATTATTATAACTCAAATAAAACTAGTTTTGAAAAAAATGTTAAGTTCTCAATTTACATACAACTCAGTGGATATATTAATAAAGTTTTCTTCTATCAAGAGCTGAGCTTGCACGCCATTGCGTGAATTCTTTTTACACAAGACGAAATATGAATTGGCGGGGCGGGCATTCTGCATTACAAACTGAATAAATTAATTTTTTGAGTTATAACGTTATTTTATTAATAGAGCGATATGTACTTATGTATTTTCCATAGAATACAACTAATATGTTAAATTTTATCGAGTTTGTTGACAATTTGGTAATAATTTTTTTCAACGATAGTATCGCTATCGAGACAAAACTATCGATAGTCTAATAAAAACAAAACCATCGATACCATCGATATTACTATCGATAGTTTGCCAGCTCTACATGCAATGCTTTAAAATGAGCATCCAAAAAAATTACAGCCTGTTTTGTAGAACGCGACAAAGCCGACTCATGACGAGCCAATTCATGGACGACTACGTAATGAAAAGCGTTTGTATAACGCGACTCGACTTTGTCGTGCAGCTTACGTTAATTCGCCCATACGTCAAATATGTACTAAATCGTACTGTTGCCAACATGTTCAAAAATATTTTTAGTTTATATTTTTTCATATAAAATTGTTTTTACAGCTAAAAAAAACGGCAACCATATTCTTGAAACACAACTGACATGCACATAAATAAAATAAACTATTGTGTATAATTTTTTTTTCAATTTTGTGTATACAAGTATTTGGATACAGGTAAGTAATCTAAAGTTGTTTAATATTTTTTAATAATATGCATGCATAAATGTATGTATGTAAATACATACATATGTATCTATGTCTTTACAGTTTTGGAATCCGAACCATTAAACAAATTCAAAATACACATAGCCACAGAAGAATACGATAAAGATAAGTCTAACACAGGTTTGGTTGGCATGCCATTTGATGATGTATATCCCGACTTATCCTTTTTTTTTTTTTTTTTGTAGTGCATGTATTTATTTATTGTATCTTCATATGTGAACTAACAATAAGTATTCAAATCTTAAATCTATAAAAAAAAATTATTAGGCCCGACCAGTGTCGGACATAAACTTAGTGGTAGTTATATATAATACATTAGTAGTGATAATCAAATAAGGGGGGGGGGGGGAAGTATTTTCAAGTAGTCCCATCTGGAGTGTTAGGTATAAGAGCCCGTGTGTCCCTCTTTTTTAAGCGGATGTGTCCAGTAAAGTTCAAAATATTACGAGCAAGCGGATAAGGATGTGATTCGAGTTTTGTTAAATATTTGCCTGCGTATTTTGCAATTTCTTCAGTCACTAGTGGCATATTTAAATCACGATGTATAATAGAATTTTGGATGTACCATGGAGCCGATGTTATTAACCGTAAAATTTTGTTTTGCCTTCGTTGGATTCTCTCGACATTGGAAGCTGAAGCAGTGCCCCATAACTGAATTCCGCAGCACCATATTGGCTTCAAAAGCGACTTGTACAGTAAAAGTTTGCAGTCTAAGCTGAGTGTTGAGTTTCTGCCAATCAACAAATATATTTGAGTTAACTTAAGTTTCATCTGAGTTAACTTAGAGTCAATATGATGTTTCCATGTAAGTCTTCGATCAAGGTGTATACCAAGGTATCTCACTTGGGAATGTTGAGGAATATTTTGATTGTTGATTCGAATGGGGGAGCAAGTATCTCTTCTTAGGGTGAACGTTATATGGACACACTTTTGTTCATTGACTTTAATTCTCCATAAGTTCAACCATATTTACAGCTGAGTGATATGTTCCTGGAGATTGCGGGATGCCTCATAAGGGTTTTCGTGCACACTCATACAGGCTGTATCATCGGCAAAAGTAGAAATATGGATATTATTGCTCACAGGCATATCACAAGTATATATTAAATACAAGAAAGGACCCAGAATACTACCCTGTGGCACACCAGAAGATATAGATTCGGGCACACTCGTGAACTCTTCTTCCACAACAGTGAACTTCCTATCAATAATATAACTTTCCAAAAGCTTTTGAATGTTTATTGGCAGATATGTCTTCAATTTTAAAACTAGGCCTTCGTGCCATACTTTATCAAACGCCTGAGAAACATCAATAAAGAGAGCAGAACAATACTTCTTTTCTTCAAATGTTCTTCTTACAACTTGGACCAGTCTATGCGTTTGTTCAATCGTGCTGTGCTGACTTCTAAAGCCAAATTGAATGTCCGGGATGCACACATTATCAGTTAAAATTTTGGACAATTTAGTCATGAGCAGCTTTTCGAAAAGCTTTGAGATTGTAGATAGTAAGCTTATAGGCCTATATGACTCAGTCTTGGTAAGATCTTTGCCCGCCTTTGGAATCATTTTGATCTTGGCCAGTTTCCAGTTATGTGGAAAATACTGCATTCTTAAAATAGCATTAAAAGTAAATAGCAGGATTCTTATTGCAATATGAGGCAAGTTCATGAGCATTTTGTTACTAATGCCATCAATACCTGGAGCTTTCTTCGGGTTTAGTTCAGCAATTACTTTTTGTACTTCACGCATCTTAAACCTTAAGGGACGAGGGGGTAGAGAAACTACACTCGGTAAATCAGCAGCACCCGTACATGAATTGGGAGTGAATACAGATTTTAAATGCTCAGAAAATAAGTTACCTTTCTCACTATCACTTTTTTTGATTTAAGATCAACGGGTCGCTTAAGATTTCTAGTAGCGCGCCATAAAGAGTAATTAGATGCGGACGTTACATCAAGACCTTCTAAATACTTTTCCAGTAGTGCAGTTTTTTCCGACGATAGCAGCTCCTTGAGTCGTTTAGTACATTCTTTAAGTCTGATTTTATTTAGGGGTGATCTGTGTTGTTGCCATTCTCTTCTAGCTCTCCTTTTTTCACATACAAGACGTTCAATTTCCGTAGAATAAATTCTGTTAAAGCCGGTCTGCGGATAGGAGGTAGTGGCGTGTTCAGCAGCCTGTTTAATATTTTCGTTAAGATTGGCAATGTTAAATTCAATATCATCGAATGATTTAAGCTGAATGTTTTCTACGCAGTGACTACTAAGATATTTTTTGAATACCAGCCAGTTGATTCCATTAATCATCTTCACATATGAGTTAGTTAAATCACTCCTTAGTGGGTTGAAAATTGTAACTATTGTTGGAGAGTGATCGGAGGACAGATCTAGAGAGGCCTCTACATGAATTAAGTCCCTATGAATATTTTTCGTGACGGCAAAATCTATAACATCTGGAATTTTTCTTACGTCAGTAGGCCAGCAGTAAGTAGGCTCCCCACTCGAAATGACATCTAAGCCCATTTTTGAAATTGTATTGAACAAGGCTCGACCTCTAGGTGTAACAAGACGCGATCCCCAGTACGTATGTTTTGCATTGTAGTCACCAGCTGCCACGAAACAAGATCCAAGCGATTTGTAGAACTTCTCATACTGATCTTCGGTAACTGAAAATCTGGGAGGTGAGTAAATTGATGATATCACGAAGTTCGCACAAAAATTTTCTACGAAAATATTCGTTGCTTGCAAATATTCTTCACTAAGGTTGTCAAGGACATAGTGATTGAGTCTTGACTTAATCAGAATTGCTGATCCACCACATGCTCTCTCTCTCTCGGGTCCTTTGTATCATATAAAGTGTAACCATTTATTTTAAATAAGCTTCTTGAGGTCAAATGAGTCTCAGAAACCAACATTATATCAATATTTTTTTCCATGAGGAAGTGCTCAAGTTCATTTTTATGTTGGCGAATGCCGTTTGCGTTCCAGAAACATATTTTTAACGTGTTCATGGTTTATTAACTAATGCTTGAAGCAGTATATTCTGCATTCGCAGCATTTCTTGCATCATACTTGTCATATTTGTAGTAAAGTTGTTTATAGTTAGCACCAGATTCTCAATAGTAGCTTCAAGGCGACTAAAGTTAAAGCTTGAGTTTGAATTCGTTGAATTATTTGGTGGTGGAACATTTTGCGTGGGAATTGAACTAGTCTTAGCAGCATTAGCATACGATACACGTGAAGTAACTGGTTGGCTGATTTGAGCAAAAGTGTCGGAGTTCGCGTTTACTTGTAGAGCTGGAGTTAACTTGGGTTTTTGACCCATAGCCTGTTTAACGAAAGAAAATACAGGGCACCCTCTATAGTTAGCTGTGTGATTACCTCCACAATTACTACATTTTTTTTCTGCTTGATCTTTTGGCTTAGTGCAGCTAGCAGTACCATGCAATTCACCGCAGATAACACACACTGTAGGTAACTTGCAGTAAGTTTTCGTATGGCCATATTCTTGGCAATTATGGCACTGTACGGGACCTGAACGCTTACGTGGCTCTTCAACTGTGATTTTTCGATGTAAGAGATACTTTACGTTATAAACTGGATGGGCCTCATTTTTTTTCAATTGTATGTCGTTCGGCTCCAGTTCAACCCGAAATAGGGGTTGGGGGACCTTTTCTCTATTAAATATGTTGGTAACATTTTTTACCTTGAATCCTTGGTCGACAAGTGCACATTTTACTTCTTCGGGTTCAACATATGAATCTATGCCCTTTAATACTATCTGTAGTCCTTTAGCACTCTTAAGTTGGTATGTGTAAAAATTTGTTTTATTTTTTTCGAATTCACTAACAATTTTTCGGAAATCAATTCAATTCAGATATATTAGCGATAATTTGTTATCAAAATATTCAGTAGGATTCAGAATGGAACAAAATGTTTCGCTCACAAAATTTTGTATATTTCAATCAATATTCTAGCGCGAATCGTGAATATGAGTGAGAGGGAACCTCGATATTTGTTGTCCGTTTGATCATGCTATTAGGAATGATGAATTTCATTTTTCAATACATATCGCTCATTTATTCATTATTATAACTCAAATAAAACTAGTTTTGAAAAAAATGTTAAGTTCTCAATTTACATACAACTCAGTGGATATATTAATAAAGTTTTCTTCTATCAAGAGCTGAGCTTGCACGCCATTGCGTGAATTCTTTTTACACAAGACGAAATATGAATTGGCGGGGCGGGCATTCTGCATTACAAACTGAATAAATTAATTTTTTGAGTTATAACGTTATTTTATTAATAGAGCGATATGTACTTATGTATTTTCCATAGAATACAACTAATATGTTAAATTTTATCGAGTTTGTTGACAATTTGGTAATAATTTTTTTCAACGATAGTATCGCTATCGAGACAAAACTATCGATAGTCTAATAAAAACAAAACCATCGATACCATCGATATTACTATCGATAGTTTGCCAGCTCTACATGCAATGCTTTAAAATGAGCATCCAAAAAAATTACAGCCTGTTTTGTAGAACGCGACAAAGCCGACTCATGACGAGCCAATTCATGGACGACTACGTAATGAAAAGCGTTTGTATAACGCGACTCGACTTTGTCGTGCAGCTTACGTTAATTCGCCCATACGTCAAATATGTACTAAATCGTACTGTTGCCAACATGTTCAAAAATATTTTTAGTTTATATTTTTTCATATAAAATTGTTTTTACAGCTAAAAAAAACGGCAACCATATTCTTGAAACACAACTGACATGCACATAAATAAAATAAACTATTGTGTATAATTTTTTTTTCAATTTTGTGTATACAAGTATTTGGATACAGGTAAGTAATCTAAAGTTGTTTAATATTTTTTAATAATATGCATGCATAAATGTATGTATGTAAATACATACATATGTATCTATGTCTTTACAGTTTTGGAATCCGAACCATTAAACAAATTCAAAATACACATAGCCACAGAAGAATACGATAAAGATAAGTCTAACACAGGTTTGGTTGGCATGCCATTTGATGATGTATATCCCGACTTATCCTTTTTTTTTTTTTTTTTTGTAGTGCATGTATTTATTTATTGTATCTTCATATGTGAACTAACAATAAGTATTCAAATCTTAAATCTATAAAAAAAAATTATTAGGCCCGACCAGTGTCGGACATAAACTTAGTGGTAGTTATATATAATACATTAGTAGTGATAATCAAATAAGGGGGGGGGGGGAAGTATTTTCAAGTAGTCCCATCTGGAGTGTTAGGTATAAGAGCCCGTGTGTCCCTCTTTTTTAAGCGGATGTGTCCAGTAAAGTTCAAAATATTACGAGCAAGCGGATAAGGATGTGATTCGAGTTTTGTTAAATATTTGCCTGCGTATTTTGCAATTTCTTCAGTCACTAGTGGCATATTTAAATCACGATGTATAATAGAATTTTGGATGTACCATGGAGCCGATGTTATTAACCGTAAAATTTTGTTTTGCCTTCGTTGGATTCTCTCGACATTGGAAGCTGAAGCAGTGCCCCATAACTGAATTCCGCAGCACCATATTGGCTTCAAAAGCGACTTGTACAGTAAAAGTTTGCAGTCTAAGCTGAGTGTTGAGTTTCTGCCAATCAACAAATATATTTGAGTTAACTTAAGTTTCATCTGAGTTAACTTAGAGTCAATATGATGTTTCCATGTAAGTCTTCGATCAAGGTGTATACCAAGGTATCTCACTTGGGAATGTTGAGGAATATTTTGATTGTTGATTCGAATGGGGGAGCAAGTATCTCTTCTTAGGGTGAACGTTATATGGACACACTTTTGTTCATTGACTTTAATTCTCCATAAGTTCAACCATATTTACAGCTGAGTGATATGTTCCTGGAGATTGCGGGATGCCTCATAAGGGTTTTCGTGCACACTCATACAGGCTGTATCATCGGCAAAAGTAGAAATATGGATATTATTGCTCACAGGCATATCACAAGTATATATTAAATACAAGAAAGGACCCAGAATACTACCCTGTGGCACACCAGAAGATATAGATTCGGGCACACTCGTGAACTCTTCTTCCACAACAGTGAACTTCCTATCAATAATATAACTTTCCAAAAGCTTTTGAATGTTTATTGGCAGATATGTCTTCAATTTTAAAACTAGGCCTTCGTGCCATACTTTATCAAACGCCTGAGAAACATCAATAAAGAGAGCAGAACAATACTTCTTTTCTTCAAATGTTCTTCTTACAACTTGGACCAGTCTATGCGTTTGTTCAATCGTGCTGTGCTGACTTCTAAAGCCAAATTGAATGTCCGGGATGCACACATTATCAGTTAAAATTTTGGACAATTTAGTCATGAGCAGCTTTTTGAAAAGCTTTGAGATTGTAGATAGTAAGCTTATAGGCCTATATGACTCAGTCTTGGTAAGATCTTTGCCCGCCTTTGGAATCATTTTGATCTTGGCCAGTTTCCAGTTATGTGGAAAATACTGCATTCTTAAAATAGCATTAAAAGTAAATAGCAGGATTCTTATTGCAATATGAGGCAAGTTCATGAGCATTTTGTTACTAATGCCATCAATACCTGGAGCTTTCTTCGGGTTTAGTTCAGCAATTACTTTTTGTACTTCACGCATCTTAAACCTTAAGGGACGAGGGGGTAGAGAAACTACACTCGGTAAATCAGCAGCACCCGTACATGAATTGGGAGTGAATACAGATTTTAAATGCTCAGAAAATAAGTTACCTTTCTCACTATCACTTTTTTTGATTTAAGATCAACGGGTCGCTTAAGATTTCTAGTAGCGCGCCATAAAGAGTAATTAGATGCGGACGTTACATCAAGACCTTCTAAATACTTTTCCAGTAGTGCAGTTTTTTCCGACGATAGCAGCTCCTTGAGTCGTTTAGTACATTCTTTAAGTCTGATTTTATTTAGGGGTGATCTGTGTTGTTGCCATTCTCTTCTAGCTCTCCTTTTTTCACATACAAGACGTTCAATTTCCGTAGAATAAATTCTGTTAAAGCCGGTCTGCGGATAGGAGGTAGTGGCGTGTTCAGCAGCCTGTTTAATATTTTCGTTAAGATTGGCAATGTTAAATTCAATATCATCGAATGATTTAAGCTGAATGTTTTCTACGCAGTGACTACTAAGATATTTTTTGAATACCAGCCAGTTGATTCCATTAATCATCTTCACATATGAGTTAGTTAAATCACTCCTTAGTGGGTTGAAAATTGTAACTATTGTTGGAGAGTGATCGGAGGACAGATCTAGAGAGGCCTCTACATGAATTAAGTCCCTATGAATATTTTTCGTGACGGCAAAATCTATAACATCTGGAATTTTTCTTACGTCAGTAGGCCAGCAGTAAGTAGGCTCCCCACTCGAAATGACATCTAAGCCCATTTTTGAAATTGTATTGAACAAGGCTCGACCTCTAGGTGTAACAAGACGCGATCCCCAGTACGTATGTTTTGCATTGTAGTCACCAGCTGCCACGAAACAAGATCCAAGCGATTTGTAGAACTTCTCATACTGATCTTCGGTAACTGAAAATCTGGGAGGTGAGTAAATTGATGATATCACGAAGTTCGCACAAAAATTTTCTACGAAAATATTCGTTGCTTGCAAATATTCTTCACTAAGGTTGTCAAGGACATAGTGATTGAGTCTTGACTTAATCAGAATTGCTGATCCACCACATGCTCTCTCTCTCTCGGGTCCTTTGTATCATATAAAGTGTAACCATTTATTTTAAATAAGCTTCTTGAGGTCAAATGAGTCTCAGAAACCAACATTATATCAATATTTTTTTCCATGAGGAAGTGCTCAAGTTCATTTTTATGTTGGCGAATGCCGTTTGCGTTCCAGAAACATATTTTTAACGTGTTCATGGTTTATTAACTAATGCTTGAAGCAGTATATTCTGCATTCGCAGCATTTCTTGCATCATACTTGTCATATTTGTAGTAAAGTTGTTTATAGTTAGCACCAGATTCTCAATAGTAGCTTCAAGGCGACTAAAGTTAAAGCTTGAGTTTGAATTCGTTGAATTATTTGGTGGTGGAACATTTTGCGTGGGAATTGAACTAGTCTTAGCAGCATTAGCATACGATACACGTGAAGTAACTGGTTGGCTGATTTGAGCAAAAGTGTCGGAGTTCGCGTTTACTTGTAGAGCTGGAGTTAACTTGGGTTTTTGACCCATAGCCTGTTTAACGAAAGAAAATACAGGGCACCCTCTATAGTTAGCTGTGTGATTACCTCCACAATTACTACATTTTTTTTCTGCTTGATCTTTTGGCTTAGTGCAGCTAGCAGTACCATGCAATTCACCGCAGATAACACACACTGTAGGTAACTTGCAGTAAGTTTTCGTATGGCCATATTCTTGGCAATTATGGCACTGTACGGGACCTGAACGCTTACGTGGCTCTTCAACTGTGATTTTTCGATGTAAGAGATACTTTACGTTATAAACTGGATGGGCCTCATTTTTTTTCAATTGTATGTCGTTCGGCTCCAGTTCAACCCGAAATAGGGGTTGGGGGACCTTTTCTCTATTAAATATGTTGGTAACATTTTTTACCTTGAATCCTTGGTCGACAAGTGCACATTTTACTTCTTCGGGTTCAACATATGAATCTATGCCCTTTAATACTATCTGTAGTCCTTTAGCACTCTTAAGTTGGTATGTGTAAAAATTTGTTTTATTTTTTTCGAATTCACTAACAATTTTTCGGAAATCTTTTTCATTATATATTTGGATTTTAGTTTCATCAATATTACCTCGTTTAATTGGAATGATGTGAAAAGTATTTTCACCAATGGTCGACAGTAGTTTTATTATAAGCGCGTTAGAATTTTTTTCTCTCAGATAAATAGGTGGTGGCTTAAAAGACTTTTGCAATGATGCAGAGGGCTTGTCGTCGGTGTCTTGCAATAATGAAAAACGATTTTGACGATTGGTAGATGATGCGCTGTTATCCCTAGACATCTTTGGAGCAGATGAAATTTTTGAAGAATTTGGGCTTCGCCCACGCTTTACCACTGTTATATATCTGTCCATTCCCACTTGTACCTTGGGTTTTGAGCTACTGTTATCTGTAGTGATAACTTGGTTTAGTGATGAAGGCGAGCCCGATGCGGATGATATCGCAGACTTAAATGAAGAAGTACTAGGCAATGGTAATGTTAACGATTCACTAGTTGGCATTGGACAAAGCGAAGTTGATCGCTGACGAAAAATTGGCTTTGCCGTTAAAAAAAGATTTTCATCAGATTTATTATTTATATTTTTTTCATTAAGAGTTTCAGAACTCACAGTAAAATAAGCATTTCTGCCGTTAGAACTCACTTCAAAACTTTTTTCCATTGAGGTACTCATACAGAGTATTATTCCTCAAGGGAACTTTGTTTGTGTTTACGGTTTTTTTTTTTGTTTTTGCTATTTCTTGCTATGTAAAAAATATTAGTAAATCCAATAAGCTTATTTATCAAGGTGAATATGTATTACGAATATTTTTTGTATGATTTTTGATTTTGTTGTTTTTTATATTTGTTTCGTATGTATGTATGTAAAAAAATCCGCTTTAATGTCTCTTCACTATGAAGGTTCAACGAGAACGACTTATCCTTACGAATTTCTTTTAGCTGAGGTCGAAGATACGGTCAACTTTGAGGAAAACTATGAAAAGATGTTAGAACATATACAAGAATCCATAAAGGAATTCATTGGGATGGAAATGATATCCAGCTTAGTAAGCACGGGCCGAGTGGTTAAACGAAAGATGGGTGACTTTAAGAAAGCTTAAGAACGCAAACTTTTGGAAGCCAAATAAGCAGAACGTAAGAAATTTGAGGGCACTCGTGTCACTGTCCAATCGTTTATGAAATGGAAATTGGAATTTGAAGAATTGAGTGTAAAACTCGATGAAACACTGTTTCAAGGAATTGGTGGGCTCGATTTGGATGAAGACGATGAGGATGACGAAGTTTGGTCCTGGAAATGATAATTAAATGTAAATAATAATTATTTTATTTTTGGTCTTAACGAAATTGTCGTCTATTTTATTCTTGTGCTAGTTGATAATAGAAAAATTAATTTAATAAATTGAATTAAATATGAAAATTTTAACTCAGATCATTTTTAAATGAGGCTAATTTGGATAGCTATACGTCATTGTTAGCTGTTTCTTTATCATATAAGTTGAAGCCATCATCATCGGACTTGTTTAGAAACATGGTTTTTCAAGTGACAGGCTGTTGTTCAGATTTTACTGGTGGTGGCAATTTTTCTCATGGAAAGTCCAAGTTTGACCATGAACCCGGTTCGGTTTTAGTCATTCAGCCTTATTCCAGTTGTCGACATCGACGTCACTTTAACACAATACCAAAAAAATTTGGATTGTGTAGCTGTTGTCGAAAACAACTGACTCCTGTTGGTAGATTTATAGTATTTTCTGGACCTTAGGCAATAGAAATAGATTGTCAGGAGCACAAAATTGTTCTCGAGAGCGAGTTAACAAGCACCAATTTTTTAAGTCTTGTGATAAAGTGACGTTAATGTCATCAACTGGAACAAGGGTGATTGTAATTCCTTCTGTTATGCCGTACATCTGAGCCTTTGTAATTCATACATTTAGAATCTGAAAAAAATTGTTAGAGGTTTAATATACATATATTATCTCCGGACATACACATATGTATGTACGTTTGAATATATACTATGTACTTACTCCTCTCAGTTCTAAATCAATTTCGAATTTGGCATTATTTTGATCCGGAAATAAAAGAAGGCAATGAAACGTATAGGATTGACTTCTATTATACTTTAAGCGTAATGATATGTTTTAGCTTAAATTGATACTTGGTGCCAGTCAAAGCGACATTGGACGATCCTTTTATCATCATTTGCTAAAACTTTAAGTAATAAAAACAAGAATAATCTTAATATGAAAGCGTACTTACCTTTTCCTTGTTGGAGGTTCCATTTTTTTTAAATTATTTTTATTTGTGTAAATTTTTTTGTGTTTTGTTTATTTTTTTGATTTTTTT
Organism: Tachina grossa; assembly: GCA_949987645.1. Taxonomy (NCBI): domain Eukaryota; kingdom Metazoa; phylum Arthropoda; class Insecta; order Diptera; family Tachinidae; genus Tachina; species Tachina grossa. The sequence continues at coordinate 18,267 of CATLJX010000038.1, forward strand.
GTTTGAAACGACTACAATTTTTTAATCGTTCTCCTTGACGTTTATTGTGAGTCAAATCTTTTTGTACAAACCCAAATAAAATGACATCAGTTACGTTTTTTAACAAAAATCGTCAACACTCGCGTTCTAAAACCCCAAAAAATAAATAATGCTAACATTTTAGCGCTTTTTATTGACGAGTCGTGTTCTACAAACATGCTGTTAGTTTTGATATAGGATCATTTTTTGTTAATAAGATCGGATGCTTTTGATAGTATTCTATGGATGCCTCTTTAATTCTGTGACCGACGCGTAGCAAGCCTTTATCATCTATAAACTGTTGAAGTTGCAAAATTTTAGTATTAAAAGGTAAAGGCCTTTATTTTAAAAGGCATTTAAATTCTTCTTGAAATGAGATTTGTTGGCATTGTTTCACTATAATGAGGTGGGCTCTGTTTAGTTCAAACGTTGAAAGAAATTGACATTTGCTTAAATTTGAACTGGTTTGAGCATTTAAATTTATTACTTCGCCGTTAATCTTTTTAGTTAGAAAATCTTTTAAGTTGTAGTACCATCCCAATATATAAGCAGTTACTCGCTGTAGTTTCGTAAATGTAGAAAACTTCGAGAAGAAATCAGGCTATAACGGATGGTTGTGAGATGAAACTATTGTTGCTGTAGCTGCCTCAATATCAGTTGCTGTTGTTGGTATAGAATTTCAGAACCAATATGCAGATTGACATTTTATCCAACTTAAAACAGTACTGCTGTCTGACCAATATGTTATATTATTGGCGTGAAGTCCTATATTGCCTTCGATTTTTTTTTTTGTCAACTTCCCTGCTAACACGGCTGCGCTCAGTTCCAGCATTGGAATCGAAAGTATTTTTAGGGGTGCTACTTTTGTTTTGGCCTGAACGAGGCTAATATACACTAAACCATCCTCAGAAAGAGATCTGCTGTATATTACCGCAGCAAAGGCTAGTTTTGATGCATTCCAAAATGCATGTAGCTCGATAGAAGTAGTAGATTTACAATTGAACCAACGTGGTATTTTAATTTGCTCAATTTTTTTTTAATGCTACACGATAATTTGTCCATTCAGCGCCTAATGGGTCAGGTAAAGTGTCCGTTATTTTTGCAATAATTGTACTAGGCGGTAGCCAACAAAATGGGTCAAAAAGCCTAGCTGCATCAGAAAGCACTGTGTTTTTAGTTATATTATCTGAAAAATCATAATCAATCAGAAATAATTTCTTATTCGGGCTTAAGTTCAGTAATTTCATTTCTTATTGAATGAAATATTTTTAATATAAAAATATTATTATTTATTTACTATTTTATATTAAAAATATTTCATTCAATAAGAAATGAAATTACTGAACTTAAGCCCGAATAAGAAATTATTTGTGATTAAAATTCACCACAGTTCAACTAAATCCCAAAATGTCTCAAGTCATAATTAATTTTAAACAAAAACAGTCTGTTTGTGGATCCCATGATAGGCCCAATGCTTTTATCATCTCATGCTTTTTTAGTTCAAAATTATTTATTACTGAATTATCTTTAGGTATATGCGTTAAAAATTCTAGGGAGTTAGCGTTCCACTTTCGCAAATTAAATCCATCACTGTCCAGCAAAACACAAAGTTGTTGTTGTAATTCTATTGACTCGTGGAGAGTATCTGCTCCATATATAACATCATCGACATACGTGTCACTTTCAATCACTTTACTAGCAAGGGGGAATTTCTTAGCTCCATCACGAGAAATTTGTTTTAGTACCTTGATTGCAAGAAAGGGTACACATGTAGTACCATAGGTCACCGTTTTAAGTTTATAAACATTCAAATAATTTGTGATCTCATCTCTCCACAAAATACACTGATATGTCTGGTGATCTTCACAAATGTTTATCTGCCTAAACATTTTTTCCAAGTCGGCTTTAAAAGCAATTTTGAATCGCCGCCAACGCGTTATAATATCTGGCAAATCATTTTGTAATGGTGGGCCATTCATTCATTTAAGGATGTATAGGGCTTTGTTTTGCTACTGCCGTCGAACACTAACTACCCTCAGCTTAGTAGTAGTACTAATTTCGCGCCGAACTCCACGATGTAGACAAAGATAGCATTTACTTGGGATATTATGTGGATATTTACCTATTTTTTTCCATATGATTAAGCCTAACGTACTCTTCCATGAATTCTTTGTATGCAGCTGCGAATTGTTGTCTTGTGATGAATGATGATTCTAAATGTTTTATCCGTCTTAGTGCGCTATAGTCAGTGTTGGTTTTTAAGTTTACATGTATTAACATTTACTTGCCGTTCACTAAAACAATTTGCTAGAGGTCCAGATACGACCCATCCAAAATTACTCTCTTGTAAGTAAACAATATTTGGAACTTTATAGGAATTGGAAAGAAGTATCTCCCCATACACATCACTTCCCAATAAAATATAAATTTTCGCTGGCAAATACAACATTGGATTCGCTAGTTTTTTTTTTAATTCATGTTTTTTATTTATTGTAAAGGGTGTTTTTTATTGAGGTATAGAACTTTAAGTTGGCATCACTTTTTTAACTGGCGGCCATTTTGTCAGCTGTCAAGTATTAATATTTAGTTTGGTTTGCCATTTCATCATAAACAGGTTGACAAAAGAACAACGCTTACAAATCGTGCAAATTTATTTCGAAAATAATGGTTCAGTTCGCGAAGTTTACCGCAAGCTCCGTCCATTTTATGGTCGACATAATCGTCCATCAGAGCAATTAATTCGGTTACCCATGGATCGTTTTCGCACTACGTTTACTCTATGTGATAATACGCATCCGCAGAGACGTCGAACAGTGCGCACCGAAGAAACAATTGCCGCTGTAGAGCAAAGTGTTGAAGAGGACCCGAATGAATCGATTCGCCACCGTGCACAGCAATTGGAGCCGACTAACCGACTATTTTGTTCCCGAATTGGATGGCATTAATGTGGATGAGTTGTGGTTCCAACAAGACGGCACTACATGCCACACAGCGCACGTCACAATCGATTTATTGAAGGAAACATTCGATGAGCGCATAATTTCGCGGAATGGACCTGTCAATTGGCCACCAAGATCGTGTGATTTGACACCATTGGATTATTTTCTTTGGGGATATGTGAAGTCGCTCGTCTACGCCAACAAACCAGAAACGTTAGGGGACTTGGAAGCCAACATTCGTGGCGTTATTGCCAACATACGGCCCCATATGCTCGAAAAAGTGGTTGAAAATTGGACCAGTAGAATTGGCTTTATTCGAGCCAGCAGCGGCGGCCACATGCCCGAAATCATATTTAAACATTAATGGCATAAAATTATCCTTCCAATAAAACTAAATTGATGGACATTAAAACGATTTTCTTGTGTTTTATTTCAATTCAAAGTTCTATACCTCTTAAAAAACACCCTATATCTTCAAATATGAACTAACAATAAGTATTTAAATCTTAAATCTATAAAAAAATTATTAGGCCCGACCAATGTCGGACATAAGCTTAGTGATAGTTATTAATAATACAGAAGTAGTGATAAGCAGCAAAAAGAAAAAAGTGTTATCAAGCAGCTTCACCATCTAGAGTGTTGAATATTAGAGCCCGTGTATCTCTCTTTTTTAAGCGGATGTGTCCAGCAAAGTTCAAAATATTACGAGCAAGCGGATTAGGATGTGACTCGAGTTTTGTTAGATATTTGCCTGCGTATTTTACAATTTCTTCAGTCACTAGTGGCATATTCAAATCGCGATGTATATTTGAATTTTTGATGTACCATGGAGCCGATGTTATCATGCGTAAAATTTTATTTTGCCTTCGTTGAATCTTCTCTACATTTGAAGCTGAAGCACTGCTTCAGTGCCCCATAGTTGAATTCCGTAACACCATATTGGCTTTAAAAGCGACTTGTATATTAAAAGTTTGCAGTCTAGGCTAAGTTTTGAATTTGTGCCAATCAGCCAATGTACCTGAGTTAATTTAAGTTTCATTTGAGTTAGCTTAGAGTCAATGTGGTGTTTCCATGTAAGTCGTCGATCAAGGTGTATACCTTCAGGCCTACTCGTAAAGTCTCCTTCCACAACAGTGAACTTACGGGAAATAATGTAACTTTCCAAAATATTTAAAATGTTTATTGGTAAGTAAGTCTTCAATTTTAAAATTAGGCCTTCATGCCACACTTTATCAAATGCCGGGGAAACGTCAATAAAGAGCGCAGAACAATACTTTTTTTCCCTCAGTTCTTCTTATTAATTGAACCAATCTGTGAGTTTGTTCAATGGTGCTATGCTGGCTTCTAAATCCAAATTGATGGTCTGGTATGCACCCACTACTAATTAGAATTGGGGACAATTTTGTTTTGAGCAGTTTTTCGAAAAGCTTTGACATAGTTGATAGTAGAGTTATTGGCCTATATGACTCAGCCTTGGTTAGATCTTTGCCCGGCTTTAGAATCATTTTAACCTTGGCCAGCTTCCATCTGTGTGGATAATACTCCAGTCGTAAAATGGCATTAAATATGAATAATAGGATTCTCACTGCAATACGAGGCAAGTTCATCAGCATCTAGTTATTAATTCCATCAATACCCGGAGCTTTCTTCGGATTGAGTTTGGCAATTAATTTTTGTAAATCACGCGTCTTAAACTTTATGTGTTGAGGGGTAGAGCGACTACATTCAGCAAATCAGCAACACCAGTACATATATTTGGCGTAAAATGGGATTTTAAGTGCTCAGCAAATATTTTACCTTTTTCAGTATCGCTTCTTGCCCAACTTCCGGTAGATGTGCGTAGAGGTATATTATACTCAATGGGTGTTTTAAGCTTTCTAGCAGCGCGCCACAAAGAGTAATTAGACGCTGGTGTGACATCAAGACCTTCCAGATAATTTTCAAGAAATGAAGTTTTTTCAGATGCAAGCAACTCTTGGAGTCGTTTAGTGCACTCTTTAAATCTGATTTTATTTTGTGGTGATCTGTGCTATTGCCATTCCCTTCTAGCTCTTCTTTTTTCACGTACGAGACGTTCAATGTCTGTAGAATAAATTTTATTAAACCCAGTCTGCGGATGGGAGATAGTGGCATGTTCAGCAGCCTGTTTAATATTCTTGCTGAGATTGGCAATGTTATATTCAATATCATCGGATGTTCTAAGCGTAATGTTTTCCGTTAAATTGCTACTGAGATATTTTTTGAACCCCAGCCAATTAACACGATTGATCATTTTCACATATGGGTCAGGTAAGTTACTTCTTAATGGACTACAAATTGTAATGATCGTCGGAGAGTGATCGGACGAGAGATCAAGAGAAGCTTGAACTTGAATTAAATCCCTAGAGATATTTTTTATGACGCCGAAATCTATAACATCCGGAATTTTTTGTATGTCAGCAGGCCAATAAGTGGGCTCCCCACTCGAAATGACATCCAAGCCCATTTTTGAAATAGTGTTGAACAATGCTCGACCTCTGGGGGTAATAAGACGCGAACCCCAGAACGTATGCTTAGCATTGTAGTCGCCAGCAGCTACAAAACAAGGTCCAAGAGATTTGTAGAAATCCTCATATTGATTCTCAGTGATTGAAAATCTGGGAGGGGAGTAAATTGATGATATAACAAAATTTGTACAAAAACTTTCAATGCCAATATTTGTTGCTTGTAGGTGTTCTTCACAAAAGTTATCAAGAACATAGTGCTTGAGTCTTGACTTTATTAGAATTGCTGATCCACCGCAAGCCCTTCCTCTAGGGTCCTTTGTATCATATATAGTGTAGCCATAAATTTTAAAAAGACTTCTCGAAGTCAAATGAGTCTCAGATACTAACATTACATCAATATTTTTTTCCGTGAGGAAGTGCTCAAGTTCATTTTTATGTTGGCGAATGCCGTTTGCGTTCCAGAAACATATTGTTAACGTGTTCATGGCTTATTAATTAATGCTTGAAGCAGAGTATTCTGCATTCGCAGCATTTCTTTCATCATGCTAGTCATATTTGTTGTAAAATTGTTTATAGTTTGCACCAGATTTTCAATAGTAGCTTCAAGGCAATTAAAATTAAAGCTTGCGTCAGTATTTTTTGAATTATTTGGCGGGGAAATATTTTATGTGAGAATTGAATTTGTCTTAGCAGCATCTGCATACGATACACGGGATGTAACTGGTCGGCTCATTTGCTGAAAAGTGGCAGAGTAAGCGTTTGCTGATTGAGCTGGAGCTACTTTAGGTTTTTGCACCATAGTCTTCTTTACGAAAGAGTACACAGGACAACCTCTGTAGTAAGCGGTGTGATTACCTCCACAATTGGATTCGCTAAATAAAATTGTGCTAATTTAGGCAGATCACTTTTATTTATATTTTGAGGTTTATACCATGCTACAATTATACTAGGTACATGCACAACTACAACAAAATTATAACACCAAAAAACACATTCATTTTGTTGGTATAAACAAACGAATAATTGTAAGAAACAGATGCCTTTTATTTTTAAAAATAACAATTACAGGGTAACTAAAGTACAATTGCAGACGCGGCATTCCTGCATGATTATAGTTATTCAGTGTTGCCAATCTGTGTGTAGTTAGACAGTGTGTAATTTCTACTCACATGTGTAGGCCATGTAATTAAATGCTTGTATAATCTGTGTGTAATTCTACTTTGGGCTCTATTTTTATTTATTTTTGTTTTAATTTTAACCTACACAAAAGATGTGTAGTGTAATTTTCTTTGATGTGTAATTGGAGACACAGCGATGTGTAAATTCATTGGCAACACTGTAATAATTTTATTGACACACAAGCACTTACAGTTCTCGTTGAACCTTCATAGTGAAGAGACATTAAAGCGGATTTTTTTTACATACATACATACGAAACAAATATAAAAAACAACAAAATCAAAAATCACACAAAAAATATTCGTAATACATATTCACCTTGATAAATAAGCTTATTGGCTTTACTAATATTTTTTACATAGCAACAAATAGCAAAAACCAAAAAAAAACCGTAAACACAAACAAAGTTCCCTTGAGGAATAATACTCTGTATGAGTTCCTCAAAGGAAAAAAATTTTGAAGTGAGTTCTAACGGCAGAAATGCTTATTTTACTGTGAGTTCTGAAACTCTTAATGAAAAAAATATAAATAATAAATCTGATGAAAATCTTTTTTTAACGGCAAAGCCAATTTTTCGTCAGCGATCAACTTCGCTTTGTCCAATGCCAACTAGTGAATCGTTAACAATACCATTGCCTAGTACTTCTTCATTTAAGTCTGTGATATCATCCGCATCGGGCTCGCCTTCATCACTAAACCAAGTTATCACTACAGATAACAGTAGCTCAAAAACCAAGGTACAAGTGGGAATGTACAGATATATAACAGTGGTAAAGCGTGGGCGAAGCCCAAATTCTTCAAAAATTTCATCTCCTCCAAAGATGTCTAGGGATAACAGCGCATCATCTACCAATCGTCAAAATCGTTTTTCATTATTGCAAGACACCGACGACAAGCCCTCTACATCATCGCAAAAGTCTTTTAAGCCACCACCTATTTATCTGAGAGAAAAAAATTCTAACGCGCTTATAAAAAAACTACTGTCGACCATTGGTGAAAATACTTTTCACATCATTCCAATTAAACGAGGTAATATTGATGAAACTAAAATCCACATATATAATGAAAAAGATTTCCGAAAAATTGTTAGTGAATTCGAAAAAAATAAAACAAATTTTTACACATACCAACTTAAGAGTGCTAAAGGCCTACATATGCCCTGATTCATATGTTGAACCCGAAGAAGTAAAATGTGCACTTGTCGACCAAGGATTCAAGGTAAAAAATGTTACCAACATATTTAATAGAGAAAAGGTCCCCCAACCCCTATTTCGGGTTGAACTGGAGCCGAATGACATACAATTGAAAAAAAATGAAACCCATCCAGTTTATAACGTAAAGTATCTCTTACATCGAAAAATCACAGTTGAAGAGCCACGTAAGCGTTCAGGTCCCGTACAGTGCCATAATTGCCAAGAATATGGCCATACGAAAACTTACTGCAAATTACCTACAGTGTGTGTTATCTGCGGTGAATTGCATGGTACTTCTAGCTGCACTAAGCCAAAAGATCAAGCAGAAAAAAAATGTAGTAATTGTGGAGGTAATCACACAGCTAACTATAGAGGGTGCCCTGTATTTTCTTTCGTTAAACAGGCTATGGGTCAAAAACCCAAGCTAACTCCAGCTCTACAAGTAAACGCGAACTCCGACACTTTTGCTCAAATCAGCCAACCAGTTACTTCACGTGTATCGTATGCTGATGCTGCTAAGACTAGTTCAATTCCCACGCAAAACGTTCCACCGCTAAATAATTCAACGAATTCAAACTCAAGCTTTAACTTTAGTCGCCTTGAAGCTACTATTGAGAATCTGGTGCTAACTATAAACAACTTTACTACAAATATGACAAGTATGATGCAAGAAATGCTGCGAATGCAGAATACACTGCTTCAAGCATTAGTTAATAAACCATGAACACGTTAAAAATATGTTTCTGGAACGCAAACGGCATTCGCCAACATAAAAATGAACTTGAGCACTTCCTCATGGAAAAAAATATTGATATAATGTTGGTTTCTGAGACTCATTTGACCTCAAGAAGCTTATTTAAAATAAATGGTTACACTTTATATGATACAAAGGACCCGAGAGAGAGAGCATGTGGTGGATCAGCAATTCTGATTAAGTCAAGACTCAAGCACTATGTCCTTGACAACGTTAGTGAAGAATATTTGCAAGCAACGAATATTTTCGTAGAAAATTTTTGTGCGAATTTCGTGATATCATCAATTTACTCACCTCCCAGATTTTCAGTTAGCGAAGATCAGTATGAGAAGTTCTACAAATCGCTTGGATCTTGTTTCGTGGCAGCTGGTGACTACAATGCAAAACATACGTACTGGGGATCGCGTCTTGTTACACCTAGAGGTCGAGCCTTGTTCAATACAATTTCAAAAATGGGCTTAGATGTCATTTCGAGTGGGGAGCCTACTTACTGGCCTACTGACGTAAGAAAAATTCCAGATGTTATCGATTTTGCCGTCACGAAAAATATTCATAGGGACTTAATTCATGTAGAGGCCTCTCTAGATCTGTCCTCCGATCACTCTCCAACAATAGTTACAATTTTCAACCCACTAAGGAGTGATTTAACTAACTCATATGTGAAGATGATTAATGGAATCAACTGGCTGGTATTCAAAAAATATCTTAGTAGTCACTGCGTAGAAAACATTCAGCTTAGATCATGCGATGATATTGAATTTAATATTGCCAATCTTAACGAAAATATTAAACAGGCTGCTGAACACGCCACTACCTCCTATCCGCAGACCGGCTTTAACAGAATTTATTCTACGGAAATTGAACGTCTTGTATGTGAAAAAAGGAGAGCTAGAAGAGAATGGCAACAACACAGATCACCCCTAAATAAAATCAGACTTAAAGAATGTACTAAACGACTCAAAGAGCTGCTATCATCGGAAAAAACTGCACTACTGGAAAAGTATTTAGAAGGTCTTGATGTAACGTCCGCATCTAATTACTCTTTATGGCGCGCTACTAGAAATCTTAAACGACCCGTTGATCTTAAATCACCATTGCGTACTGCGACCGGAGGCTGGGCAAGAAGTGATAGTGAGAAAGGTAACTTATTTTCTGAGCATTTAAAATCAGTATTCACTCCCAATTCATGTACGGGTGCTGCTGATTTACCGAGTGTAGTTTCTCTACCCCCTCGTCCCTTAAGGTTTAAGATGCGTGAAGTACAAAAAGTAATTGCTGAACTCAACCCGAAGAAAGCTCCAGGTATTGATGGCATTAGTAACAAAATGCTCATGAACTTGCCTCATATTGCAATAAGAATCCTGCTATTTACTTTTAATGCTATTTTAAGAATGCAATATTTTCCACATAACTGGAAACTGGCCAAGATCAAAATGATTCCAAAGGCGGGCAAAGATCTTACCAAGACTGAGTCATATAGGCCTATAAGCTTACTATCTACAATCTCAAAGCTTTTCGAAAAGCTGCTCATGACTAAATTGTCCAAAATTTTAACTGATAATGGGTGCATCCCGGACCATCAATTTGGCTTTAGAAGTCAGCACAGCACGATTGAACAAACGCATAGACTGGTCCAAGTTGTAAGAAGAACATTTGAAGAAAAGAAGTATTGTTCTGCTCTCTTTATTGATGTTTCTCAGGCATTTGATAAAGTATGGCACGAAGGCCTAGTTTTAAAATTGAAGACATATCTGCCAATAAACATTCAAAAGCTTTTGGAAAGTTATATTATTGATAGGAAGTTCACTGTTGTGTAAGGAGAGTTCACGAGTGTGCCCGAAACTATATCTTCTGGTGTGCCCCAGGGTAGTATTCTGGGTCCTGTCTTGTATTTAATATATACTTGTGATATGCCTGTGAGCAATAATATCCATATTTCTACTTTTGCCGATGATACAGCCTGTATGAGTGTGCACGAAAACCCTTATGAGGCATCCCGCAATCTCCAGGAACATATCACTCAGCTGGAAATATGGTTGAACTTATGGAGAATTAAAGTCAATGAACAAAAGTGTGTCCATATAACGTTCACCCTAAGAAGAGATACTTGCTCTCCCATTCGAATCAACAATCAAAATATTCCTCAACATTCCCAAGTGAAATACCTTGGTATACACCTTGATCGAAGACTTACATGGAAACATCATATTGACTATAAGTTAACTCAGATGAAACTTAAGTTAACTCAAATATATTGGTTGATTGGCAGAAACTCAACACTCAGCCTAGACTGCAAACTTTTATTATACAAGTCGCTTTTGAAGCCAATATGGCGCTACGGAATTCAGTTATGGGGCACTGCTTCAGCTTCCAATGTCGAGAGAATCCAACGAAGGCAAAACAAAATTTTACGGTTAATAACATCGGCTCCATGGTACATCCAAAATTCTATTATACATCGTGATTTAAATATGCCACTAGTGACTGAAGAAATTGCAAAATACGCAGACAAATATTTAACAAAACTCGAATCACATCCTAATCCGCTTGCTCGTAATATTTTGAACTTTACTGGACACATCCGCTTAAAAAAGAGGGACACACGGGCTCTTATACCTAACACTCCAGATGGGACTACTTGAAAATACTTTCCCCCCCCCTTTTTTTGATTATCACTACTAATGTATTATTTATAACTACCACTAAGTTTATGTCCGACACTGGTCGGGCCTAATAATTTTTTTTTTTTTATAGATTTAAGATTTGAATACTTATTGTTAGTTCACATATGAAGATACAATAAATAAATACATGCATTAAAAAAAAAAAAAAAACAAGCACTTACATTTTCGCAGCTTGTAAACAAAGTTTGACAACTATTTGCATTGTATACATTTACAGGCTGGGCTTGTGCATGTACTTGTTATAATTGTATCATGGTTTACACGAAGTTAATTTATTCATTACTAGTGCCTCTATTCGTAAACAAAAGGTTTTGTCATAATTTGCCATCAGCTGTAAATTTTTTTTTTTAATGCAGGTATTTATTTATTGCATCTTCATATATGAACTAACAATAAGTATTCAAATCTTAAGTCTATAAAAAAAAATATTAGGCCCGACCAATGTCGGACATAAACTTAGTGGTAGTTATAAATAATACATTAGTAGTGATAATCAAAAAAAAAAGTAGGGGGGGGGGAAAGTATTTTCAAGTAGTCCCATATGGAGTGTTAGGTATAAGAGCCCGTGTGTCCCTCTTTTTTAGGCGGACGTGTCCAGTAAAGTTCAAAATATTACGAGCAAGCGGATTAGGATGTGATTCGAGTTTTGTTAAATATTTGCCTGCGTATTTTGCAATTTCTTCAGTCACTAGTGGCATATTTAATCACGATGCATAATAAAATTTTGGATGTACCATGGAGCCGATGTTATTAACCGTAAAATTTTGATTTGCCTTCGTTGGATTCTCTCAACATTGGAAGCTGAAGCAGTGCCCCATAACTGAATTCCGTAGCGCCATATTGGCTTCAAGAGCGACTTGAATAATAAAAGTTTGCAGTCTAGGCTGAGTGTTGAGTTTCTGCCAATCAACCAATATATTGAGTTAACTTAAGTTTCATCTGAATTAACTTAGAGTCAATATGATGTTTCCATGTAAGTCTTCGATCAAGGTGTATACCAAGGTAACTATTTCACTTGGGAATGTTGAGGAATATTTTGATTGTTGATTCGAATGGGGGAGCAAGTATCTCTTCTTAGGGTGAACGTTATATGGACACACTTTTGTTCATTGACCTTAATTCTCCATAAGTTCAACCATATTTCCAGCTGAGTGATATGTTCCTGGAGATTGCGGCATGCCTCATAAGGGTTTTCGTGCACACTCATACAGGCTGTATCATCGGCAAAAGTAGAAATATGGATATAATTGCTCACAGGCATATCACAAGTATATATTAAATACAAGACAGGACCCAGAATACTACCCTGGGGCACACCAGAAGATATAGTTTCGGGCACACTCGTTAACTCTCCAACAGAACAACAGTGAACTTCCTATCAATAATATAACTTTCCAAAAGCTTTTGAATGTTTATTGGGAGATATGTCTTCAATTTTAAAACTAGGCCTTCGTGCCATACTTTATCAAACGCCTGAGAAACATCAATAAAAAGAGCAGAACAATACTTCTTTTCTTCAAATGTTCTTCTTGGACCAGTCTATGCGTTTGTTCAATCGTGCTGTGCTGACTTCTAAAGCCAAATTGATGGTCCGGGATGCACCCATTATCAGTTAAAATTTTGGACAATTTAGTCATGAGCAGCTTTTCGAAAAGCTTTGAGATTGTAGATAGTAAGCTTATAGGCCTATATGACTCAGTCTTGGTAAGATCTTTGCCCGCCTTTGGAATCATTTTGATCTTGGCCAGTTTCCAGTTATGTGGAAAATACTGCATTCTTAAAATAGCATTAAAAGTAAATAGCAGGACTCTTATTGCAATATGAGGCAAGTTCATGAGCATTTTGCTACTAATGCCATCAATACCTGGAGCTTTCTTCGGGTTTAGTTCAGCAATTACTTTTTGTACTTCACGCATCTTAAACCTTAAGGGACGAAGGGGTAGAGAAACTACACTCGGTAAATCAGCAGCACCCGTACATGAATTGGGAGTGAATACAGATTTTAAATGCTCAGAAAATAAGTTACCTTTCTCACTATCACTTCTTGCCCAGCCTCCGGTCGCAGTACGCAATGGTGATTTAAGATCAACGGGACGTTTAAGATTTCTAGTAGCGCGCCATAAAGAGTAATTAGATGCGGACGTTACATCAAGACCTTCTAAATACTTTTCCAGTAGTGCAGTTTTTTCTGACGATAGCAGCTCCTTGAGTCGTTTAGTACATTCTTTAAGTCTGATTTTATTTAGGGGTGATCTGTGTTGTTGCCATTCTCTTCTAGCTCTCCATTTTTCACATACAAGACGTTCAATTTCCGTAGAATAAATTCTGTTAAAGCCGGTCTGCGGATAGGAGGTAGTGGCGTGTTCAGCAGCCTGTTTAATATTTTCGTTAAGATTGGCAATGTTAAATTCAATATCATCGCATTATCTAAGCTGAATGTTTTCTACGCAGTGACTACTAAGATATTTTTTGAATGCCAGCCAGTTGATTCCATTAATCATCTTCACATATGAGTTAGTTAAATCACTCCTTAGTGGGTTGAAAATTGTAACTATTGTTGGAGAGTGATCGGAGGACAGATCTAGAGAGGCCTCTACATGAATTAAGTCCCTATGAATATTTTTCGTGACGGCAAAATCTATAACATCTGGAATTTTTCTTACGTCAGTAGGCCAGCAGTAAGTAGGCTCCCCACTCGAAATGACATCTAAGCCCATTTTTGAAATTGTATTGAACAAGGCTCGACCTCTAGATGTAACAAGACGCGATCCCCAGTACGTATGTTTTGCATTGTAGTCACCAGCTGCCACGAAACAAGATCCAAGCGATTTGTAGAACTTCTCATACTGATCTTCGGTAACTGAAAATCTGGGAGGTGAGTAAATTGATGATATCACGAAATTCGCACAAAAATTTTCTACGAAAATATTCGTTGCTTGCAAATATTCTTCAGTAACGTTGTCAAGGACATAGTGCTTGAGTCTTGACTTAATCAGAATTGCTGATCCACCACATGCTCTCTCTCTCTCGGGTCCTTTGTATCATATAAAGTGTAACCATTTATTTTAAATAAGCTTCTTGAGGTAAAATGAGTCTCAGAAACCAACATTATATCAATATTTTTTCCATGAGGAAGTGCTCAAGTTCATTTTTATGTTGGCGAATGCCGTTTGCGTTCCAGAAACATATTTTTAACGTGTTCATGGTTTATTAACTAATGCTTGAAGCAGTGTATTCTGTATTCGCAGCATTTCTTGCATCATACTTGTCATATTTGTAGTAAAGTTGTTTATAGTTAGCACCAGATTCTCAATAGTAGCTTCAAGGCGACTAAAGTTAAAGCTTGAGTTTGAATTCGTTGAATTATTTGGCGGTGGAACATTTTGCGTGGGAATTGAACTAGTCTTAGCAGCATCAGCATACGATACACGTGAAGTCACTGGTTGGCTGATTTGAGCAAAAGTGTCGGAGTTCGCATTTACTTGTAGAGCTTGAGTTAACTTGGGTTTTGACCCATAGCCTGTTTAACGAAAGAAAATACAGGGCACCCTCTATAGTTAGCTGTGTGATTACCGCCACAATTACTACATTTTTTTTCTGCTTGACCTTTTGGCTTAGTGCAGCTAGCAGTACCATGCAATTCACCGCAGATAACACACACTCTAGGTAACTTGCAGTAAGTTTTCGTATGGCCATATTCTTGGCAATTATGGCACTGTACGGGACCTGAACGCTTACGTGGCTCTTCAACTGTGAGTTTTCGATGTAAGAGATACTTTACGTTATACACTGGATGGGTTTCATTTTTTTCAATTGTATGTCATTCGGCTCCAGTTCAACCCGAAATAGGGGTTGGGGGACCTTTTCTCTATTAAATATGTTGGTAACATTTTTTACCTTGAATCCTTGGTCGACAAGTGCACATTTTACTTCTTCGGGTTCAACATATGAATCAGGGCATATGTAGGCCTTTAGCACTCTTAAGTTGGTATGTGTAAAAATTTGTTTTATTTTTTTCGAATTCACTAACAATTTTTCGGAAATCTTTTTCATTATATATGTGGATTTTAGTTTCATCAATATTACCTCGTTTAATTGGAATGATGTGAAAAGTATTTTCACCAATGGTCGACAGTAGTTTTTTTATAAGCGCGTTAGAATTTTTTTCTCTCAGATAAATAGGTGGTGGCTTAAAAGACTTTTGCGATGATGTAGAGGGCTTGTCGTCGGTGTCTTGCAATAATGAAAAACGATTTTGACGATTGGTAGATGATGCGCTGTTATCCCTAGACATCTTTGGAGGAGATGAAATTTTTGAAGAATTTGGGCTTCGCCCACGCTTTACCACTGTTATATATCTGTACATTCCCACTTGTACCTTGGTTTTTGAGCTACTGTTATCTGTAGTGATAACTTGGTTTAGTGATGAAGGCGAGCCCGATGCGGATGATATCACAGACTTAAATGAAGAAGTACTAGGCAATGGTATTGTTAACGATTCACTAGTTGGCATTGGACAAAGCGAAGTTGATCGCTGACGAAAAATTGGCTTTGCCGTTAAAAAAAGATTTTCATCAGATTTATTATTTATATTTTTTTCATTAAGAGTTTCAGAACTCACAGTAAAATAAGCATTTCTGCCGTTAGAACTCACTTCAAAATTTTTTTCCTTTGAGGAACTCATACAGAGTATTATTCCTCAAGGGAACTTTGTTTGTGTTTACGGTTTTTTTTTGGTTTTTGCTATTTGTTGCTATGTAAAAAATATTAGTAAAGCCAATAAGCTTATTTATCAAGGTGAATATGTATTACGAATATTTTTTGTGTGATTTTTGATTTTGTTGTTTTTTATATTTGTTTCGTATGTATGTATGTAAAAAAAATCCTCTTTAATGTCTCTTCACTATGAAGGTTCAACGAGAACTCAACTGTAAATGTACAGAATAATTTACTGACGTTTTTTATGTACGCCAATTCCATTTACAGAGGTATTTAATATTCATTGTCTATGTAAGTTTAACAGTTGTGTGGTGTTTCTGCTTACATTGTTGGCAACGAGCTGTTGTAGTGCAGTGATTTACACTGTGGCTCTATATAAGCAATTTGAACAAATATTATTTTGTTGTATAAGTGTCTTTTTCTCTGTTGGTGATAATGAAGATAATTTAAAGCATTCATACAGTGGATGGCGACGTTGGCAGCATGGGCAGAAATTATGAATGATTGTGGTATTGTGACTATGAAAGTTTCGTTTAGTAATCTTTTGTTGTTGAATTTTACTTACTTTTGTTTTATTTAGTGTTGGAGTGTGATTTGCTTCTTCTACTGATTCGAATGTACGGAAAGACATTTCTAAAAATTTAAACATGCTCAACTTTGATGGTATTTCATTATCAGTATTGATTGACTGGTTTGTTTATCTAATTTCTGGCTCGTTATCAAAATCAATATAGCATCCTATTTTTGAACATCGATCTGAAGAGATTGTAACAAAGCAATTTGCTGAACGTGTAGTATCAAGTAATTCTTTGATACTTTCGAATGAGCCATTGAAGTTTGGTATATAAAATAGTTTTTTCAATGTTTGTTTAACTATTTTTCGTTTGTTGTGGTACCTTTTTTCTAAGGCGCTTCATGCAGCCGCGTAGTTGCTATATCATGCTGATGAATATTGATTTATAACCTCTAACGGAGACCTCTTGCATGATCCCTTTAAATAGAAATAGTTTTGTATGCCAGAAAGAGACTGGTTGTTGTGAACTAATGAAAGAAACTTATCGCGGTAAGGGACCCATTCAAATAACTCGCCCGTAAAGGATGGTAGCTCAATTTTTGGCAGTCTTGCGCTTGAAGTGAATGAAGCATTTTGAAACGTCGTTGATGTAAGTATACTTGACAGTTGCTGTTGCGAAGTAGCTGGCTCAGGAAACAAATCTAGGAGTTTTGATTTTGATAGGTAAAATTGCCTCCATTTTGTTAAGTGTTCAACGAATAGAATTCAACGAATACATTTAACAACCTAGATGAAAACAATTTTCTAATGCACATGCATATGTACATGGCATAATATGAGTATATATATAATATTGGATGTGTGTACATAAGCTAACTTTCTGGTTTTAAAACCTGCATTGTTGTGGTGCTATTAAATAACTTTTTTTCTGTACTTTGCTTCATATACATTCACTCCTTTTTAATAAGCTCATATTTTAAACCGAATTATGATGCGCTTTATTGCCTTATTTCTTCAAAAAACATGACATTTTTTTACTGGGTTTGGTAAAATGTTACCACCTCTTTTACCAATAGAGAAATATACAGATACAAATTTAATTGGTTAACTCGCAACTTTTTATATGTAATGTTTTATGGATAATAAATATAACATTACAGCAATTATCAAGCGAAATTTTTAGAGAACCTGTATCTGAGTGTATAGTTTTTTACAGTGCTTAAAATTGGTACATCTTCAAAGTTAAAATAGTGATTCCACCACATGGTATTTTATAAACCAAATTTGACCTATCTAATTTTTCTACTTTATCCTTCGTCTTACTAAAGAATTTTTTTAATGTGTTATATGTTCTGTATGCTACTGCATATTTTTCTGAATCATATGTTCTCGACTTTCCTGTACGTTCTGAAATTCCCGGTACATAAGTAATTGATTTATAAATTTTCGGTCCACTTGAATTATTATTAATATTAGTATTGTTGCTTCTCAATCTATATTGATTTAATAATTTATATATTAACCAATTTGGAAAATCATTATCTCTTAGTATATTTTTAATCCTAACTTTACTCCTTTTATGAAATTGTTTCACTGATAGCTAATACTTTTCTATAAAATTCTTGGTTGTATTTATAATGATTTTTCTGTTATGCTTAGAGTAATAATTAATAATTCTTCCTGAAGATATTGCTTTCAGGTACCAATCTATTATTAAGTTATTGTTCTTCCTAATTACTAAAATATCTAAATAAGGAATCTTAAAATTACACTCTTTTTCCATTGTAAATTTAATACAACTATTAAATTCATTCAAAGTTGTCAACATATTACCTATTCTACATCCTGAAATTATGCAAAACAAATCGTCTACATATTTAGTCATTATCCTTGGGTTAATGTCTAATCTCTCAATACAGCTATCAAGTAATCTTTCCATAACTATATCAGCCACTATAGGAGAAGCTGGTGATCCCATTGGGAGACCCTTTTGTTGTAAAAATATCTTTCGGTTATATTGAAAATATCTATTATCTTCTATACAGAATTTCAATATACGTACAAATAAAGTTTTATTCATATGAGTATATCTCTCTATCATATTCCACTTCTCCACTATAGTATTTATTGCAAGATCAACTGGTATACTAGGAAATAAAGACACTACATCAAATGAAACTAATCTTTCATCATCACATATCTGTTGGTTCAATAATCTACTCTTAAATTCTAATGCATCTTTAACATTATATATTGAATTTTCAGTAATCTTCTTTAAAATGTCTGTAATACATTTGCATAAATTATATGATGGTGAGTTTACGTAACAACAAATTGGCCTTAATGGGAATTGTTCCTTGTGAATTTTAGGTATACCATATAACCTAGGTGCTATTGCTATATTAGTCTTAAGTCTATTCTTCTCTATATCTGTAATAATTTTCTTTCTATGAAGTTCATCAAAAATTCCATTGTTAATTTTCTGTAATTTATTAGTTGGGTCTCTATTAATCAAACTATATATCGAAGTATCTTCTACAATATTATTAATACGTATTCTATAATCTTGTTTTTCAATAGCTATAGTAGCATTACCTTTATCTGCTTTTAGAATTAATATGTTCCTATTTCTTTTTAAAAATATTTCCGTTTCCCTAAATTTATCTAACATATATTTATCTCTGTTTGTTAACCTCATTTTATTTAAATGATTATCAATAAAATATGTTAGCCTATTTCTTGCTACTTCCTGTCCTTCACTATTATTTTTAGTCTGAACTAGATCCTCTCCATCTCCTATCATTTTTAACATTGGAAACTCTTCTCTCTTAATTAGTAATGAATGTTTTGGTCCTAATGAAAGAATCCACTGTACGTCCTTTGGTATATCAAAATTAGTTTTGTTTACAAACCATTTATTAATAAATTTTATGCCTAGTTCATCTCTTTGCATATTTCTTAAATATCAAATTTCTTCTTATGAACTCTCTTAAATTTTTCATTAAATGATCTATCTTCATATTGAAAAAACTCTTCCATTTCCCTTCTAGTAAAATATCTACTTAAATTTCTTTTCACTGAATCTATCTCACTTTGAAAATGTTTCAATATATCGTGTTTTTGTTTTAATGCATATCTTAAAATTTTGTTGTGCATGTCTTGTATATACTTAATAATTATTCTCTGCATTGCTGGAACTCCCTCCATTTTAAAAATACTTGATATATTCTTTGTTGTATTTGAGATGAATTTTGGTATTATGCCTGCATTTCTTCAACGTATCAAAAAATTTATTGTTGATTTCGTCCTAATAATTTTATCCCTCATAGTTTTGAATCTATTGATAAGGCTTTTGACTTGCTGGTTCTTCTTAAATCTGCTGTAACTCATTGTTGTTCAATTTTATTACGAGCTCTGGTATTCAATAATTCTTCTAGTTTTTTGCCCTCTTTTTAAAATATTTTTTTCTAATTTTATTAAGCTTAAGGTCTCTTGATTTTATTTTTGTTTTTATATTTCGATATTTCGCCACTCCTTTGTGTGGCTTCTTCAGGAAATTGTTTTGTTTGATTGTTTTTTATAAAAATTATGAAACAACAATATAACGAAAAAACTAACTTGTCAACAAAATTCAAAAATTACAAATACAATTAAACAAAAATATACACTAATAACAAATTAAATTTAATTGGTTAACTCGCAACTTTTTATATGTAATGTTTTATGGATAATAAATATAACATTACAGCAATTATCAAGCGAAATTTTTAGAGAACCTATCGCATTATAATTACTTTTATTGTTATCCAATGGATTTCTAATTGTATAAAGGTGTAGAAAAATAAAATAGATTCAAATCGAATATAAATTATTTCCTGGGTTTTTTGTATTATTGTCAAAGCCTACTACGCTTATTTTTCTTTTGTGATTTTCAAAAATATTATTGTTTGTGAGTTCTCAAATGGTTCTTGAAAGTCTGTGCATAAGATAAGAGGTTTGTGACTATTCAAAATGTGTGGTTGAAGTCTACTGATGATTTGTTACAGCAACAATGAAATATGTAGACAACGCTGAACCACCAGCAAATAAATTTCAAATTCAAATAAACTTCTGACAATGGCGCATACTCATAGTCAAAACAAAGTATACTTTTATGTATTTAAAACCAGTATTACCATACAAAATACTGGTTTTAAATTCTTAAAGTATACTTTGTTTTGACTGTGAGTATGCCCCAATATGTCGAATAATAAATTTCTTAAATGCACATACATAATACTTGCTTTCCATGAAATATTTGACAAAATTAGCTGAAAAACAAAAATTTTAAGTTAGTTATATTTAGAAAAAGGATCAGGGTTTATATACGCTAATAACACTATGCAACAAATTGAGACAGTATAGGTTCGATATGCGTAGTAAAACCTTATACCCAGTGATTTTAGTGATTTTTTATGGGCCTCCAAAGACTTATAAAATCCGCCACGCTCAAAAAATGGTGTCATCAGTTGAAGTGTGTTCATAGTACGACATATGCATGAACCTCACCAAACAGTAACAGCAACATGATAAAAATATAAAAACAATAATACTCAAAAGTATGTAAACATATTGAACTAACTTAAACAAACACACTTACCCCCAGTTTTTAACTTAAAAATTAAGTACGTAATTAGTACGTAATTTTTATTTAATATTAAGTTGTAATTAAATACGATTTCATTTTTTCAGTGGTTATTTAAAGTTCTTATTAAATTACGTTGAAAGTACGGTAGCACTGCAAAATTTCCCAGTATTATTCAAGGCTTTTCAAACAGCAGCTGTTTAATGTAAACAAAAAAGTTAGGTTATCAATTAAATTGCATAAAAACTCATTTTATGAGACCAAAAGAACATCATAATGACTTTTTATATTACTTTATTCCATGATATGAAACTTTGTACTGTATATGATATATATTTATGAAATTTAAACGAAATTCTTTTTAATATGACCGCATGATGCTCATGTGCATGTTTTCAGTAAACACACACACGCATAAAAACATATGGTGCAATCATAAAACTTAAGTAGTGTTTAATTTCGCAAGGTTGGGCATTTAATTATTATTTAAATAAATACTCAAAAACACAATTTCATATTTAATTAGAACTTAAAAATAATTACGGTTTGATTACCAACTGAAAAAATGGGCATTAGTCATAAACAGTGGAATTTCGGTAGCATAATATTCTTATAATTTACGGTCAACGCTCCCTATTGCTATATAGTTTGAATTATGCTGACTGGAATAAATTGTTACTATGACTAAATCGAAATGGCACTGAACTTCAAATATGCAAAAATACACACACCCAGCCTGGGACAATTCAATTTAAATTTATGAATGCATGTCAATTAGAATAAGTAAAAATAAGAAAAAGCGAACTTCTAATTGTTAATATATAAGCTGAAGAAATTATCAAATAAAATAACGATATACTTTGATCACTAAATGCTTGTTCATTATTACACTTTTTAATACATTTCATAGCGATCCTGCTCTAAATCAGATACCAACAGCAAAAAAATTTGCTATGATCTGATTACAAGAGCACCAGGACGATAGAAGCTGCATGCATAGCTTATGCTTAGCTGGAATATATTAAGAAACATTCGGCCATATGTATAATCAAAAATTGGCATGAAGTTAGCATAAGTGGCAAAATTTAACATGAAAAATCATGCTAGGATGTAATCCTGTGTTAAAACTACATTATGCGGGGATTTTTAATGTCAAATTGCATAGCGGAACTCGTCAACACTTAGTTAAATTTTGTCACTTATGCTAACTTCATGCCAATTTTTGCTTATACATATGGCCGATTGTTTTTAATAACGTGGAAGGCAATGAATTCCTACAAAAACTGGGTGAAGGAAGAAATTAGATTTGTATCGAACTCTTTCAGTAGCTCATTTTTGACACAAAGCAATGATCAAACCAATGTAATTTAAATGGGCAAAATTAGCTGATTTTCTTTTGTAATGAAAGCTCAATTTTACCATCTCTTAATTTACAACAGTCTTAAAATTGTCGTTTGTTCTTTGCTAATTATGCACATTTTAAGTAATTTGCCGGTTTTGTTCTATTTAAGACAAACTTTTTTGGTTTGTTACTATTAAGTATATTTTATTTGATTTTTGCCAAAGGCCAATGAATATTAATTTTAATTAATTTAATTATTATTGTTCAAACTTCATTTGTTTCTATATTTATGATTTGAACAGGCTAAAGCTCGTATCGCTTTATAAGCCAAATAACATGTGACAATTATTAATGAACAAATAACAAGAAAGTTAGTTGTAAATATTCTGACAACACACAGTGAACGGAACAACTAGCCGTTTTCGAAGGCCATTAAACCTTCATCATCAGCGTTCGTTTGTGTTTTGTCCAATGTGTGTGGTGTCATATATATGTATTTGTATTTAATTACTCGACCTTATTTTTAATATGAATTAGTGTGGTTTTATAGATATTGTATCTATTCAGGCTTTCAAGGTCATTCAATTTCTTTAAAATGTAATAAAATTCATATTTTTATTTCATTTTTAATGTATCCGACGTTTCGTTGGGATTTACCAACATCTTCAGGGATAATCATTTTTATTGAAATCTGGTAACATTGGTAATATATAAAAAGTGCGACTTTAATATATGTATGTACATGCATATGTATGTAATTACAATTAATGATAATAGAGCATAAGCATTGACTTATATATTTTGGGTCTTATACAAAAAAACTTAATAAAGCTTTGCCAAGCAATATTAAGCAAAGTTGTATTCTAAAAAAATTATTGTATAAAAATTCTAAAGTAGGCATCCACGTTTGTTAAGACTACTTTAAGTTGATATTTCCAAAATGTGTATTTTGTACCTCAAATATTTTTACTAATATAGCACATACTGATTCATGTTACATCTGAAAATGAAGCTAGAAGTGCCTGCTCTTATCTTAAATTTATTATTTCTGTCATGCAATGGGAAACATCGCCAAATTATCCAACTGATTCGAAATACATAGCAAAATCAATAAAAATATATTAAAATAAATATAATTATACAAAAATGTTTTAGTGATGTATATACAATCAAAACAAATCGAAAAAAGCTGGATATTCAAATACTCGTTTCATTCGAATAAAACAAACTGTGATAATTTTCCACATTTTTTTACTTTTACTTCATGGTTGTGTTTATCTGTTTTCCTACTATGAAGAAGCTCATATTTTTTAAATTAGGTTGCTTTACTTCAAGATAATAAAAATTTATTTAATAAAATAAAAAATATTTGAATACCCGAATGCAATTGTATTCAATTTTGTACATCATAAGCTGTGAAGTGGTTGTTGAACACGGTGGTGTTACCAGTATTTATTATTAAATCACAAAATATTTAAAGTTGTCTTTTGCATATGATTTTTTAACAAAGCTATGTTAAAGTGCTTATCAACTACTATGAACTTTAAAGCTAAAGTAAAATATTTTTTTGCATAAGGGGGTTTATCTTTTTCCAATTTACTTTTAAGTTTTTGCGATGTATTTTGAAGAGACATAAAATGTACAACATAAAACACATAACGCAAAAAATAATTGGAAATATAAATAAAATAAAAATAAAATATCACAGCCTTTTCTTAATTTTTGATATCACTGTTCGAATTACACTAAAGTCTAAACTAATACAATGCTATAGCTGGCATTGGTGTTGTCTTTATCTGTTTTACTATTCATTGCTATGTCCATTTTTTGTTGTATACTTAAGCTTTCCAAAGTATAACGTTTCTTGTGCCTTCTTTCTCTGTGAAGTATTTTGAAGTTTTCTAGGTCAGGTGTATGTAAGTTGTCAATGCAGTAGAATGTCGGCTCTTTTTGATATCTGTGTTGAGTTCAGCAATTCTTAATGCCAAATTTCTTTTTGTTGTCCCGATGTACACTTGTTTACAGCTTTCATTTGTCCCCCCATTACATTTAATTTCGCATACTACGCTGCTTTGATCCTTTTTGTTTATTTTTGATTTGGGATTTGTGAAGAGTGTCTTTGTTGTTTTGTTTGATTTATGTGCAACTATAATTCCTTCTTCTTTGATAATTTGTTTTATGTGGGTGGTTTCGGTTAATTTTGGTATATATGAAAGCTTAAATATTTTGTGTTGCCAGATGTTTTTTCATTGTTTTCACTTTTATGGTTTATTGATTTGTATATTAAATTATTTATCAAATTTATTGGATAATTATTATTTTTCATTATATCTTTGATTATTTTAATATTTTTAAATTTGCATTTGTCGTGGCTTAGGTGTAAAGCGTTATTAATGAAATTATAAATTGTATTTATCTTCTGATTTAGTGATTGTGTTGAGTTGTAATTTATCTGTTATAATTTTGTCTCTTTTGTCTCTCTCATAAGTTTCATGATAAGGTAAAGAACTATTTGCTTCCTTTTCAATTGTGAATTTAATTTTGTTGTGATAATTGTTAAGTAGTTGCAAAATCCTTTCTTCATCTTTTCTTTTAATAATTGCAAATAAGTCGTCAACATACTTAATAATTAATAATTTAATCGTTATGTTTTCCTCGTTTAATTCTCTTGTTGTTTTTTCCAAGAGAGTGTCTAATACAATATCTGCGATCGTTGGTGAAAGAGGGTTTCCCATCGGCATACCACACGTTTGGTTGTATAACATGTTTTCGTACATAAAATAATTATTTTCGTTTAGGCAAAACTGTAGAATTTTCAAAAACTGCGTTTTAGGTATTTTCGTTTGGTTTTTATAAAAGTTCCATTTTTCAATAATATTACTTACAGCTAGGTGTATAGGTATGTATGTATGTATGAGAATTTCGTCTTCATCCAAAACTATATTTTCTAACTTTGCTTTTAGTTCTAAGGAGTTTTTATATTATATTCCGATGAAATTATGTTTTTCACAATTTTACCTATGTATTTGGAGAGATTGTAACATGGCATACAGACGATGATATTGGTCTTAAATGCATATCAGGTTTATGTATTTTTGGTAAACCATACAATCTTGGAGCAGTGGCATGATCAGAAACCAGTCTATATTTCTCATATTGGGTGATATATTCTTTTTTATATAGATCCATTACCAATTTATTATTCTTCCGTTGTAGAGATTGTGTTGGATCTATGCGTACTGCCTTATATGTAGTTTTATTTTCTAAAAGTTTTTCCATATCTCTTTTGTAATCTTCTTTATATAAAACAACAGTTTTATTACCTTTGTCTGATGTTGTAATAACTATATTATCTTTATGTCATCGTAGTAATCTCTTTGTATCTTCGTATATATTTAGTATAAGCTTTTCTTTCTGATTGTTTCTTGATGTCCTTTTATATGTTAAAGTTCTGTTGGTTATTTTCGATCTAATAATATCTTTTCCTTTTTCATCTGTTAATGATTGTACCCATTGTTCTAAATTAAATTAAATTAATTACGGAGAAATTATCTTTATTTACAGGCAAAGAAAACTTTGATCCAAGGGATAGAAGCCATTTGCTTTCATCTGTAAAAACTATATCTGTTTTGATAACGAACCATGTTGGGTTGAATTTAAAGTTGTATTTTTCATATTCCTTCTGTTTAAATTTTTGTATCTTGCCCGAGTGTGTCAGTTTATCTATTGATATAAAATTTTTATATCTTAGAGATTGCTTATATATGAAGTTTCGTCAATATCTAGCACTAATTTTAAGTCATGTTTTATATTGTCAATTTTCTTTTGTGTAACTCCTATATTAATATTGGTTTCTGTTATTTGTAAGTTAAGAACTTTATTGTGAAATTTTTGTTCAGTCTTAATGTATTCTTGCGATATTTTCGTCATGCTAAACAAATGCGCTGTGTTTTTTGTCGTGTTCATTAGGTGAGTTGGTATTAATACATTTTTTCGCCAAGCTAATAAATATTTCAATCTTTCTCTTTGCTTGGCTAATCTTTTTATGTCTCTGCAATAATTCTTGAGCACAATAAATTGAAATATAATGTGGGTACATTATATTTCAATTTAATGTGTTCGAAAAAATGTATTTTTCTTTCAATTTTAAATAATTTGTTAATTCGGCGGGACCTCCGATAATTCAATATATATGTATTTGTAATTAATTACTCGACCTTATTTTTAATATGAATTAGTGTGGTTTTATAGATATTGTATCTATTCAGGCTTTCAACGTCAATTTCTTTAAAATGTAATAAAAGACGTATTTTTATTTCATTTTTAATGTATCCGACGTTTCGTTGGGATTTTCCAACATCTTCAGGGATAATTATTTTTATTGAAATCTGGTAACATTGGTAATATATAAAAAGATCGACTTTAATATATGTATGTACATGCATATGTATGTAATTAAATTTAATGATAATAGAGCATAAGCATTGACTTACATATTTTATCTTTTATTCCAATTTACTTTTAATTTTTTGTGATGTATTTTGAAGAAACATAAAATGTACAACATAAAACACATAACGTGGAAAATAATTGCAAATATAAATAATATAAAAATAAAATATCACAGCCTTTTCGTAACTTCTAATATCACAGTTGGAATTACACTAAAGTCTAAACTAATACAATGCTATAGCTGGCATTGGTGTTGTCTTTATCTGTTTTACTATTCATTGCTATGTCCACTTTTTGTTGTATACTTAAGCTTTCCAAAGTATAACGTTTATTGTGCCTTCTTTCTCTGTGAAATATTTTGAAGTTTTCTAGGTCAGGTGTATGTAAGTTGTCAATGCAGTGTTGAGATAATGCAGGACATAGAATGTCGGGTATTTTTGATATCTGTGTCGTGTTCAGCAATTCTTACTGCCAAATTTCTTTTTGTTGTCCCGATGTACACTTGTTTACAGCTTTCATTTGTCCCCCCATTACATTTAATTTCGTATACTACGTTGCTTTGATCCTTTTTGTTTATTTTTGATTTGAGATTTGTGAAGAGTGTCTTTGTTGTTTTGTTTGATTTATGTGCAACTATAATTCCTTCTTCTTTGATAATTTGTTTTATGTGGGTGCTTTCGGTTAATTTTGGTATATATGATAAGCTTAAATATTTTGTGTTGCCAGATGTTTTTTCATTGTTTTCAGTTTTATGGTTTATTGATTTGTATATTAAATTATTTATCAAATTTATTGGATAATTATTATTTTTCATTATATCTTTGATTATTTTAATATTTTTAAATTTGCATTTGTCGTGGCTTAGGTGTAAAATGAAATTATAAATTGTATTTATCTTCTGATTTAGTGGTTGTGTTGAGTTGTAATTTATGATGCTGCCGGAAGCTGTCGGTTTCATATACCAATCTGTTATAATTTTGTCCCTTTGCCTAATAAGTTTCATGTCAAGATAAGGTAAAGAACTATTTGCTTCCTTTTCAATTGTGAATTTAATTTTGTTGTGATAATTGTTAAATAGTTGCAAAATCCTTCCTTCATCTTTTCTTTTAATAATTGCAAATAAGTCGTCAACATACTTTGTTAATAATTTAATCGTTATGTTTTCCTCGTTTAATTATTTTGTTGTTTTTTCCAAGAGAGTGTCAGTTGATGTAGATTTCTGCTTTATATACTAAGCCATTTTTTTCCTCGTTGTACCTTCATAGTGAACAGACGACGTCTTAGCAAAATATTCGTTATACATATTTAACCTTGATCAATAAGCTTTAATTGCTTTGCTAATATTTTTACATAGTCATAAATTACAAAAAAAAAAACACAAACAAAGTGCCCTTGAGGAATATTCTCTATTAGTAGACAATTATTAATGAACAAATAACACCAAAGTTAGTTGTAAATATTCTGACAACACACAGTGAACGTAACAACTAGCCGTTTTCGAAGGCCACTAAACCTTCATCATCAGCGTTCGTTTGTGTTTTGTACAGTGTGTGTGGTGTCAGTTGATGTAGATTTCTGCTTTATATACTAAGCCATTTTTTTTCTTCGTTGTACCTTCATAGTGAACAGATACATATTTAACCTTGATCAATAAGCTTTAATTGCTTTGCTAATATTTTTTTTAAATAGTCATAAATAACAAAAAAAAAAAAAAAAAGCACAAAGTGCCCTTGAGGAATACTCTATATCAGTACCTCAAAAACAAAAAAATTGTGAAGTGAGTTAACAAAATTATTCTTTCTGTTATTATTATGGTTATTCAGCGATTTGTGTTGTTAAAATTACTATTATTTCTATTCAGATTTTTATTATTAAATCTAACTCTCTGATGCATAATATGTGCTTGGGTGTTTGAAGTGTTGGATTCTACTGAAAACATGCACATGAGCATCATGCGGTCGTATTAAAAAGAATTTCGTTAAAATTTCATAAATATATAACATATACAGTACAAAGTTTCATATCATGGAATAAAGTAATATAAAAAGGTATTATGATGTTCTTTTGGTCTCATAAAATGAGATTTATGCAATTTAATTTTCTACATGTTGATAACCTAACTTTTTTGTTACGTTAAACAGCTGCTGTTTGAAAAGCCTTCAATAATACTGGGAAATTTTGCAGTGCTACCGTACTTTCAACGTAATTTAATAAGAACTTTAAATAATCACTGAAAAAATGAAATCGTATTTAATTACAACTTGATTTTAAATAAAAATTAGCTATACGTACTTAATTTTTAATTTAAAAACTGGGGGTAAGTATACACAAGACATGCACAACAAAATTTTAAGATATAATGTATCTCACTTTGAAAATGTTTCAATATTTCTTGTTTTTGTTTTAATGCATATCTTAAAATTTTGTTGTGCATGTCTTGTGTATACTTACCCCCAGTTTTTAAATTAAAAATTTGTTTTCATGTTTTCAGTAAACACACACACGCATAAAAACATATGGTGCAATCATAAAACTTAAGTAGTGTTTAATTTCGCAAGGTTGGGCATTTAATTATTATTTAAATAAATACTCAAAAACACAATTTCATATTTAATTAGAACTTAAAAATAATTACGGTTTGATTACCAACTGAAAAAATGGGCATTAGTCATAAACAGTGGAATTTCGGTAGCATAATATTCTTATAATTTACGGTCAACGCTCCCTATTGCTATATAGTTTGAATTATGCTGACTGGAATAAATTGTTACTATGACTAAATCGAAATGGCACTGAACTTCAAATATGCAAAAATACACACACCCAGCCTGGGACAATTCAATTTAAATTTATGAATGCATGTCAATTAGAATAAGTAAAAATAAGAAAAAGCGAACTTCTAATTGTTAATATATAAGCTGAAGAAATTATCAAATAAAATAACGATATACTTTGATCACTAAATGCTTGTTCATTATTACACTTTTTAATATATTTCATAGCGATCCTGCTCTAAATCAGATACCAACAGCAAAAAAATTTGCTTTGATCTGATTACAAGAGCACCAGGACGATAGAAGCTGCATGCATAGCTTATGCTTAGCTGGAATATATTAAGAAACATTCGGCCATATGTATAATCAAAAATTGGCATGAAGTTAGCATAAGTGGCAAAATTTAACATGACCTTAACGTGTTTTGCCATATAATTTTACATTAAAAATCATGCTAAAAATCATGTGTTAAAACTACATTATGCGGGGATTTTTAATGTCAAATTGCAAAGCGGAACTCGTCAACACTTAGTTAAATTTTGTCACTTATGCTAACTTTATGCCAATTTTTGCTTATACATATGGCCGATTGTTTTTAATAACGTGGAAGGCAATGAATTCCTACAAAAACTGGGTGAAGGAAGAAATTAGACTTGTATCGAACTCTTTCAGTAGCTCATTTTTGCCACAAAGCAATGATCAAACCAATGTAATTTAAATGGGCAAAATTAGCTGATTTTCTTTTGTAATGAAAGCTCAATTTTACCATCTCTTAATTTACAACAGTCTTAAAATTGTCGTTTGTTCTTTCTTATGCACATTTTAAGTAATTTGCCGGTTTTGTTCTATTTAAGACAAACTTTTTTGATTTGTTACTATTAAGTATATTGGTTTGTTACTATTAAGTATATTTTATTTGATTTTTGCCAAAGGCCAATGAATATTGGTTTTAATTAATTTAATTATTATTGTTCAAACTTCATTTGTTTCTATATTTATGATTTGAACAGGCTAAAGCTCGTATCGCTTTATAAGCCAAATAACATGTGACAATTATTAATGAACAAATAACAAGAAAGTTAGTTGTAAATATTCTGACAACACACAGTGAACGGAACAACTAGCCGTTTTCGAAGGCCATTAAACCTTCATCATCAGCGTTCGTTTGTGTTTTGTCCAATGTGTGTGGTGTCATATATATGTATTTGTATTTAATTACTCGACCTTATTTTTAATATGAATTAGTGTGGTTTTATAGATATTGTATCTATTCAGGCTTTCAAGGTCATTCAATTTCTTTAAAATGTAATAAAATTCATATTTTTATTTCATTTTTAATGTATCCGACGTTTCGTTGGGATTTACCAACATCTTCAGGGATAATTATTTTTATTGAAATCTGGTAACATTGGTAATATATAAAAAGAGCGACTTTAATATATGTATGTACATGCATATGTATGTAATTACAATTAATGATAATAGAGCATAAGCATTGATTGACTTACATATTTTATCTTTTATTCCAATTTACTTTTAAGTCTTTGCGATGTATTTTGAAGAAACATAAAATGTACAACATAATTGCAAATATAAATAAAATAAAAATAAAATATTTTTTTTTTTGTTTTTTTTTAATGCATGTTTTTTTATTTATTGTATCTTCAAATATGAACTAACAATAAGTATTCAAATCTTAAATCTATAAAAAAATTATTAGGCCCGACCAATGTCAGACATAAGTTTAGTGATAGTTATTAATAATACATAAGTAGTGATAAGCAACAAAAAGAAAAAAGTGTTTTCAAGCAGCTTCATCCTCTAGAGTGTTGAACATTAGAGCCCGTGTATCTCTCTTTTTTAAGCGGATGTGTCCAGTAAAGTTCAAAATATTACGAGCAAGCGCATTATGATGTGACTCGAGTTTTATTAGATATTTGCCTGCGTATTTTACAATTTCTTCAGTCACTAGTGGCATATTCAAATCGCGATGTATATTTGAATTTTTGATGTACCATGGAGCCGATGTTATCATGCGTAAAATTTTATTTTGCCTTCGTTGAATTTTCTCTACATTTGAAGCTGAGGCAGTGCCCCATAGTTGAATTCCGTAACACCATATTTGCTTTAAAAGCGACTTGTATATTAAAAGTTTGCAGTCTAGGCTAAGTTTTGAATTTGTGCCAATCAGCCAATGTACTTGAGTTAATTTTAGTTTCATTTGACTTAAATTAGAGTCAATGTGATGTTTTCATGAAAGCCGTCGATCAAGGTGTATACCAAGAATTTTCACATGTGAATGTTGAGGAACAACTTGATTGTTAATCCGAATGGGGGAGCAAGTATCTCTTCTTAGGGTGAACGTTATATGGACACACTTTGATCATTGACTTTAATTCTCCATAAGTTTAACCAAAGCTCCATCTGGCTAATGTGTTCCTGGAGTTTGCGGGATGCCTCATCAGGGTTTTCGTGCATACTAAGGCAGGCTGTATCGTCGGCAAATGTGGAAGTATGGATACTACTGCTCACAGGCATATCACAAGTATAAATCAAATATAAAACTGGTCCCAGTATGGTCCCCTGTGGCACACCGGATGAAATAGTTTCAGGCCTACTCGTAAAGTCTCCTTCCACAACAGTGAACCTACGGGAAATAATGTAACTTTCCAAAATATTTAAAATGTTTATTGGTAAGTAAGTCTTCAATTTTAAAATTAGGCCTTCATGCCAAACTTTATCAAATGCCTGGGAAACGTCAATAAAGAGCGCAGAACAATACTTTTTTTCCTCAAAAGTTCTTCTTATAAATTGAACCAGTCTGTGAGTTTGTTCAATGGTGCTATGCTGACTTCTAAAACCAAATTGATGGTCTGGTATGCACCCACTACTAATTAGAATTGGGGACAATTTTGTTTTGAGCAGTTTTTCGATAAACTTTGACATAGTTGATAGTATACTTATTGGCCTATATGACTCAGCCTTGGTTAGATCTTTGCCCAGCTTTGGAATCATTTTAACCTTGGCAAGCTTCCAGCTGTGTGGATAATACTCCAGTCGTAAAATGGCATTAAATATGAATAATAGGATTCTCATTGCAATACGAGGCAAGTTCATAAGCATCTGGTTACTAATTCCATCAATACCCGGAGCTTTCTTCGGGTTGAGTTCGGCAATTAATTTTTGTAAATCACGCGTCTTAAACTTTATGTGTTGAGGGGGTAGAGCATTCGGCACATCAGCAACACCAGTACATATGTTTGGCGTAAAAACGGATTTTAAGTGCTCAGCAAATATTTTACCTTTTTCAGTATCGCTTCTTGCCCAACTTACGGTAGATGTGCGTAGAGGTGGCTTATACTCAATTGGTGTTTTAAGCTTTCTAGCAACGCGCCACAAAGAGTAATTAGACGCTTGTGTGACATCAAGAACTTCCAGATAATTTTTAAGAGATGCAGTTTTTTCAGACGCAAGCAACTCTTGGAGTCGTTTAGTGCACTCT
This sequence comes from Tachina grossa, assembly GCA_949987645.1. Taxonomy (NCBI): domain Eukaryota; kingdom Metazoa; phylum Arthropoda; class Insecta; order Diptera; family Tachinidae; genus Tachina; species Tachina grossa. The sequence goes on from CATLJX010000038.1 coordinate 51,447, forward strand.
TTAAATATGATTTTATTTTGTGGTGATCTGTGCTGTTGCCGTTCCCTTCTAGCTCTTCTTTTTTCACGTACGAGACGTTCAATGTCTGTAGAATAAATTTTATTAAACCCAGTCTGCGGATGGGAGATAATGGCTTGTTCAGCAGCCTGTTTAATATTCTCGCTGAGATTGGCAATGTTAGATTCAATATCATCGGATGTTCAAAGCGTAATGTTTTCCGTACAATGACTACTGAGATATTTTTTGAACCCCAGCCAATTAACACGATTGATCATCTTCACATATGGGTCAGGTAAGTTACTTCTTAAGGGACTACAAATTGTAATGATCGTCGGAGAGTGATCGGACGAAAGATTAAGAGAAGCTTGAACTTGAATTAAATCCCTAGAGATATTTTTTATGACGCCAAAATCTATAACATCTGGAATTTTTTGTATGTCAGTAGGCCAATAAGTGGGCTCCCCACTCGAAATGACATCCAAGCCCATTTTTGAAATAGTGTTGAACAATGCTCGACCTCTGGGGGTAATAAGACGAGAACCCAAGAACGTATGCTTAGCATTGTAGTCGCCAGCTGCTACAAAACAAGGTCCAAGAGATTTGTAGAAATCCTCATATTGATTCTCAGTGATTGAAAATCTGGGAGGGGAGTAAATTGATGATATAACAAAATTTGTACAAAAACTTTCAATGCCAATATTTGTTGCTTGTAGGTGTTCTTCACAAATGTTATCAAGAACATAGTGCTTGAGTCTTGACTTTATTAGAATTGCTGATCCACCGCAAGCCCTTCCTCTAGGGTCCTTTGTATCATATATAGTGTAGCCATAAATTTTAAAAAGGCTTCTCGAAGTCAAATGAGTCTCAGATACTAACATTACAGCAATATTTTTTTACGTGAGGAAGTGCTCAAGTTCATTTTTATGTTGGCGAATGCCGTTTGCGTTCCAGAAACATATTGTTAACGTGTTCATGGCTTATTAATTAATGCTTGAAGCAGAGTATTCTGCATTTGCAGCATTTCTTTCATCATGCTAGTCATATTTGTTGTAAAATTGTTTATAGTTTGCACCAGTATTTTTTGCGTCAGTATTTTTTGAATTATTTGGTGGGGAAACATTTTGTGTGGGAATTGAATTTGTCTTAGCAGCATCTCCATACGAGACACGGGAAGTAACTGGTTGGCTCATTTGCGCAAAAGTGGCAGAGTAAGCGTTTGCTGATTGAGCTGGAGCTAATTTAGGTTTTTGCACCATAGTCTTCTTTACGAAAGAGTACACAGGACAACCTCTGTAGTTAGCGGTGTGATTACCTCCACAATTACTGCATTTTTTATCACTTTGATCTTTTGGCTTATTGCAACTAGCAGTGCCGTGTAATTCGCCGCACACAACACAAACAGAGGGTAAATTGCAGTATGTTTTTGTGTGGCCATATTCTTGGCAATTTCGGTACAAGAGGTATTTGAAATTATAAATTGGATGCGTCTCATTTTTTTTCAATTTTATATCATTAGGCTCAAGTTCAACACGAAATAGGCGTTGGGGAATCTTCTCTCTGTTTATTATATTGGACACATTTTTTACCTTACCATCTTTTATTTCTTCGGGAACAACATAAGATCTATGCCCTTCAATACGATCTGCATGCCTTTAGCGCTCTTAAGCTGGAATGTGTAGAAGCTTGTTTTATTTTTTTCAAATTCAGCAACCATTTTGCGGAAATCTTTTTCGTCATAAATTTGGACTTAAGTTTCATTTATGTTTCCACGTTTTATTGGAACAATGTGAAATTTATTCTCACCAATGACCGAAATTAATTTTTTAATAAGGGCTTTTGAATTTTTTTTGTCTCAAATATATTGGTGGCGGCTTGGATATTTTATTCGAGGATACCTCGGGTTTGTCGTTCTCATCTTGCAAAATTTTAAAGAGCTTTTGGCGATTAGTTGAGGCTGCGCTGTTATCCCTAGACATTTTTGGAGCAGATGAAATTTTTGAAGAATTCGGGCTTCGCCCACGCTTTACCACGGTTATATATCTGTCCATTCCGACTTGTATCTTGAGTTTCGAGCCGCTGTTATTTGTATTGATAACTTTGTTAAGTGATGAACACGAGCCTGAAGGGGATGATATTACTGGCTTATATGAAGAAGTACTATGCAACTGTAATGTTAATGCATCATTACTATTTGGCATTGGACAAAGCGAAGTTGATCGCTGACGAAAAATTGGCTTTGACGTTAAAAAAAGACTTTCATCAGATTTATTATTTATATTTTTTTCATTAAGAGTTTCAGAACTCACAGTAAAATAAGCATTTCTGCCGTTAGAACTCACTTCAAATTTTTTTGTATTTGAGGCACTCATACAAAGTATTCCTCAAGGGATATTCGTTTGTGTTTTATTTATGTTTGCGGTCTTTTTTTGTTTTTGTTATTTATGATTGTTTATTTGTTTAGAGGTACACATATATATAGTATTCCTCAATATCAATTTGTTTAATTTTTTTTTTGTTTGCGGTTTTTTTGTTTTTGTTATTTTTACTATGTAAAAATATCAGCAAAGCATAAAGCTTATTTATTAAAGACAGTATATACCTATTACGAATAATATGTACTACGAATATTTTTTGTTTGTTTAATTTTTTGTAAGTAAGAAAAATTACGCTAATCGACTATGAAGGTACCACGAGAACTGAAAAATAAAAATAAAATATCACAGCCTTTTCTTAACTTCTAATATCACAGTTGGAATTACACTAAAGTTTAAACTAATACATGCTATAGCTAGCAATTGGTGTTGTCTTTATCTGTTTTACTATTCATTGCTATGTCCACTTTTTGTTGTATACTTAAGCTTTCCAAAGTATAACGTTTATTGTGCCTTCTTTCTCTGTGAAATATTTTGAAGTTTTCTAGGTCAGGTGTATGTAAGTTGTCAATGCAGTGTTGAGATAATGCAGTAGAATGTCGGCTTTTTTTGATATCTGTGTTGTTAAATTGAAATATAATGTGGGTACATTATATTTCAATTTAATGTGTTCGAAAAAATTTATTTTTCTTTCAATTTTTAATAATTTGTTAATTTGGCGGGACCTCCGATAATTCAATATATATGTATTTGTATTTAATTACTCGACCTTATTTTTAATATGAATTAGTGTGGTTTTATAGATATTGTATCTATTCAGGCTTTCAACGTCATTCAATTTCTTTAAAATGTAATTAAAGACGTATTTTTATTTCATTTTTAATGTATCCGACGTTTCGTTGGGATTTTCCAACATCTTCAGGGATAATTATTTTTATTGAAATCTGGTAACATTGGTAATATATAAAAAGATCGACTTTAATATATGTATGTACATGCATATGTATGTAATTAAATTTAATGATAATAGAGCATAAGCATTGACTTACATATTTTATCTTTTATTCCAATTTACTTTTAATTTTTTGTGATGTATTTTGAAGAAACATAAAATGTACAACATAAAACACATAACGTGGAAAATAATTGCAAATATAAATAATATAAAAATAAAATATCACAGCCTTTTCGTAACTTCTAATATCACAGTTGGAATTACACTAAAGTCTAAACTAATACAATGCTATAGCTGGCATTGGTGTTGTCTTTATCTGTTTTACTATTCATTGCTATGTCCACTTTTTGTTGTATACTTAAGCTTTCCAAAGTATAACGTTTATTGTGCCTTCTTTCTCTGTGAAATATTTTGAAGTTTTCTAGGTCAGGTGTATGTAAGTTGTCAATGCAGTGTTGAGATAATGCAGGACATAGAATGTCGGGTATTTTTGATATCTGTGTCGTGTTCAGCAATTCTTACTGCCAAATTTCTTTTTGTTGTCCCGATGTACACTTGTTTACAGCTTTCATTTGTCCCCCCATTACATTTAATTTCGTATACTACGTTGCTTTGATCCTTTTTGTTTATTTTTGATTTGAGATTTGTGAAGAGTGTCTTTGTTGTTTTGTTTGATTTATGTGCAACTATAATTCCTTCTTCTTTGATAATTTGTTTTATGTGGGTGCTTTCGGTTAATTTTGGTATATATGATAAGCTTAAATATTTTGTGTTGCCAGATGTTTTTTCATTGTTTTCAGTTTTATGGTTTATTGATTTGTATATTAAATTATTTATCAAATTTATTGGATAATTATTATTTTTCATTATATCTTTGATTATTTTAATATTTTTAAATTTGCATTTGTCGTGGCTTAGGTGTAAAATGAAATTATAAATTGTATTTATCTTCTGATTTAGTGGTTGTGTTGAGTTGTAATTTATGATGCTGCCGGAAGCTGTCGGTTTCATATACCAATCTGTTATAATTTTGTCCCTTTGCCTAATAAGTTTCATGTCAAGATAAGGTAAAGAACTATTTGCTTCCTTTTCAATTGTGAATTTAATTTTGTTGTGATAATTGTTAAATAGTTGCAAAATCCTTCCTTCATCTTTTCTTTTAATAATTGCAAATAAGTCGTCAACATACTTTGTTAATAATTTAATCGTTATGTTTTCCTCGTTTAATTATTTTGTTGTTTTTTCCAAGAGAGTGTCAGTTGATGTAGATTTCTGCTTTATATACTAAGCCATTTTTTTCCTCGTTGTACCTTCATAGTGAACAGACGACGTCTTAGCAAAATATTCGTTATACATATTTAACCTTGATCAATAAGCTTTAATTGCTTTGCTAATATTTTTACATAGTCATAAATTACAAAAAAAAAAACACAAACAAAGTGCCCTTGAGGAATATTCTCTATTAGTAGACAATTATTAATGAACAAATAACACCAAAGTTAGTTGTAAATATTCTGACAACACACAGTGAACGTAACAACTAGCCGTTTTCGAAGGCCACTAAACCTTCATCATCAGCGTTCGTTTGTGTTTTGTACAGTGTGTGTGGTGTCAGTTGATGTAGATTTCTGCTTTATATACTAAGCCATTTTTTTTCTTCGTTGTACCTTCATAGTGAACAGATACATATTTAACCTTGATCAATAAGCTTTAATTGCTTTGCTAATATTTTTTTTAAATAGTCATAAATAACAAAAAAAAAAAAAAAAAGCACAAAGTGCCCTTGAGGAATACTCTATATCAGTACCTCAAAAACAAAAAAATTGTGAAGTGAGTTAACAAAATTATTCTTTCTGTTATTATTATGGTTATTCAGCGATTTGTGTTGTTAAAATTACTATTATTTCTATTCAGATTTTTATTATTAAATCTAACTCTCTGATGCATAATATGTGCTTGGGTGTTTGAAGTGTTGGATTCTACTGAAAACATGCACATGAGCATCATGCGGTCGTATTAAAAAGAATTTCGTTAAAATTTCATAAATATATAACATATACAGTACAAAGTTTCATATCATGGAATAAAGTAATATAAAAAGGTATTATGATGTTCTTTTGGTCTCATAAAATGAGATTTATGCAATTTAATTTTCTACATGTTGATAACCTAACTTTTTTGCTTACGTTAAACAGCTGCTGTTTGAAAAGCCTTCAATAATACTGGGAAATTTTGCAGTGCTACCGTACTTTCAACGTAATTTAATAAGAACTTTAAATAATCACTGAAAAAATGAAATCGTATTTAATTACAACTTGATTTTAAATAAAAATTAGCTATACGTACTTAATTTTTAATTTAAAAACTGGGGGTAAGTATACACAAGACATGCACAACAAAATTTTAAGATATAATGTATCTCACTTTGAAAATGTTTCAATATTTCTTGTTTTTGTTTTAATGCATATCTTAAAATTTTGTTGTGCATGTCTTGTGTATACTTACCCCCAGTTTTTAAATTAAAAATTTGTTTTCATGTTTTCAGTAAACACACACACGCATAAAAACATATGGTGCAATCATAAAACTTAAGTAGTGTTTAATTTCGCAAGGTTGGGCATTTAATTATTATTTAAATAAATACTCAAAAACACAATTTCATATTTAATTAGAACTTAAAAATAATTACGGTTTGATTACCAACTGAAAAAATGGGCATTAGTCATAAACAGTGGAATTTCGGTAGCATAATATTCTTATAATTTACGGTCAACGCTCCCTATTGCTATATAGTTTGAATTATGCTGACTGGAATAAATTGTTACTATGACTAAATCGAAATGGCACTGAACTTCAAATATGCAAAAATACACACACCCAGCCTGGGACAATTCAATTTAAATTTATGAATGCATGTCAATTAGAATAAGTAAAAATAAGAAAAAGCGAACTTCTAATTGTTAATATATAAGCTGAAGAAATTATCAAATAAAATAACGATATACTTTGATCACTAAATGCTTGTTCATTATTACACTTTTTAATATATTTCATAGCGATCCTGCTCTAAATCAGATACCAACAGCAAAAAAATTTGCTTTGATCTGATTACAAGAGCACCAGGACGATAGAAGCTGCATGCATAGCTTATGCTTAGCTGGAATATATTAAGAAACATTCGGCCATATGTATAATCAAAAATTGGCATGAAGTTAGCATAAGTGGCAAAATTTAACATGACCTTAACGTGTTTTGCCATATAATTTTACATTAAAAATCATGCTAAAAATCATGTGTTAAAACTACATTATGCGGGGATTTTTAATGTCAAATTGCATAGCGGAACTCGTCAACACTTAGTTAAATTTTGTCACTTATGCTAACTTTATGCCAATTTTTGCTTATACATATGGCCGATTGTTTTTAATAACGTGGAAGGCAATGAATTCCTACAAAAACTGGGTGAAGGAAGAAATTAGACTTGTATCGAACTCTTTCAGTAGCTCATTTTTGCCACAAAGCAATGATCAAACCAATGTAATTTAAATGGGCAAAATTAGCTGATTTTCTTTTGTAATGAAAGCTCAATTTTACCATCTCTTAATTTACAACAGTCTTAAAATTGTCGTTTGTTCTTTCTTATGCACATTTTAAGTAATTTGCCGGTTTTGTTCTATTTAAGACAAACTTTTTTGATTTGTTACTATTAAGTATATTGGTTTGTTACTATTAAGTATATTTTATTTGATTTTTGCCAAAGGCCAATGAATATTGGTTTTAATTAATTTAATTATTATTGTTCAAACTTCATTTGTTTCTATATTTATGATTTGAACAGGCTAAAGCTCGTATCGCTTTATAAGCCAAATAACATGTGACAATTATTAATGAACAAATAACAAGAAAGTTAGTTGTAAATATTCTGACAACACACAGTGAACGGAACAACTAGCCGTTTTCGAAGGCCATTAAACCTTCATCATCAGCGTTCGTTTGTGTTTTGTCCAATGTGTGTGGTGTCATATATATGTATTTGTATTTAATTACTCGACCTTATTTTTAATATGAATTAGTGTGGTTTTATAGATATTGTATCTATTCAGGCTTTCAAGGTCATTCAATTTCTTTAAAATGTAATAAAATTCATATTTTTATTTCATTTTTAATGTATCCGACGTTTCGTTGGGATTTACCAACATCTTCAGGGATAATTATTTTTATTGAAATCTGGTAACATTGGTAATATATAAAAAGAGCGACTTTAATATATGTATGTACATGCATATGTATGTAATTACAATTAATGATAATAGAGCATAAGCATTGATTGACTTACATATTTTATCTTTTATTCCAATTTACTTTTAAGTCTTTGCGATGTATTTTGAAGAAACATAAAATGTACAACATAATTGCAAATATAAATAAAATAAAAATAAAATATTTTTTTTTTTGTTTTTTTTTAATGCATGTTTTTTTATTTATTGTATCTTCAAATATGAACTAACAATAAGTATTCAAATCTTAAATCTATAAAAAAATTATTAGGCCCGACCAATGTCAGACATAAGTTTAGTGATAGTTATTAATAATACATAAGTAGTGATAAGCAACAAAAAGAAAAAAGTGTTTTCAAGCAGCTTCATCCTCTAGAGTGTTGAACATTAGAGCCCGTGTATCTCTCTTTTTTAAGCGGATGTGTCCAGTAAAGTTCAAAATATTACGAGCAAGCGCATTATGATGTGACTCGAGTTTTATTAGATATTTGCCTGCGTATTTTACAATTTCTTCAGTCACTAGTGGCATATTCAAATCGCGATGTATATTTGAATTTTTGATGTACCATGGAGCCGATGTTATCATGCGTAAAATTTTATTTTGCCTTCGTTGAATTTTCTCTACATTTGAAGCTGAGGCAGTGCCCCATAGTTGAATTCCGTAACACCATATTTGCTTTAAAAGCGACTTGTATATTAAAAGTTTGCAGTCTAGGCTAAGTTTTGAATTTGTGCCAATCAGCCAATGTACTTGAGTTAATTTTAGTTTCATTTGACTTAAATTAGAGTCAATGTGATGTTTTCATGAAAGCCGTCGATCAAGGTGTATACCAAGAATTTTCACATGTGAATGTTGAGGAACAACTTGATTGTTAATCCGAATGGGGGAGCAAGTATCTCTTCTTAGGGTGAACGTTATATGGACACACTTTGATCATTGACTTTAATTCTCCATAAGTTTAACCAAAGCTCCATCTGGCTAATGTGTTCCTGGAGTTTGCGGGATGCCTCATCAGGGTTTTCGTGCATACTAAGGCAGGCTGTATCGTCGGCAAATGTGGAAGTATGGATACTACTGCTCACAGGCATATCACAAGTATAAATCAAATATAAAACTGGTCCCAGTATGGTCCCCTGTGGCACACCGGATGAAATAGTTTCAGGCCTACTCGTAAAGTCTCCTTCCACAACAGTGAACCTACGGGAAATAATGTAACTTTCCAAAATATTTAAAATGTTTATTGGTAAGTAAGTCTTCAATTTTAAAATTAGGCCTTCATGCCAAACTTTATCAAATGCCTGGGAAACGTCAATAAAGAGCGCAGAACAATACTTTTTTTCCTCAAAAGTTCTTCTTATAAATTGAACCAGTCTGTGAGTTTGTTCAATGGTGCTATGCTGACTTCTAAAACCAAATTGATGGTCTGGTATGCACCCACTACTAATTAGAATTGGGGACAATTTTGTTTTGAGCAGTTTTTCGATAAACTTTGACATAGTTGATAGTATACTTATTGGCCTATATGACTCAGCCTTGGTTAGATCTTTGCCCAGCTTTGGAATCATTTTAACCTTGGCAAGCTTCCAGCTGTGTGGATAATACTCCAGTCGTAAAATGGCATTAAATATGAATAATAGGATTCTCATTGCAATACGAGGCAAGTTCATAAGCATCTGGTTACTAATTCCATCAATACCCGGAGCTTTCTTCGGGTTGAGTTCGGCAATTAATTTTTGTAAATCACGCGTCTTAAACTTTATGTGTTGAGGGGGTAGAGCATTCGGCACATCAGCAACACCAGTACATATGTTTGGCGTAAAAACGGATTTTAAGTGCTCAGCAAATATTTTACCTTTTTCAGTATCGCTTCTTGCCCAACTTACGGTAGATGTGCGTAGAGGTGGCTTATACTCAATTGGTGTTTTAAGCTTTCTAGCAACGCGCCACAAAGAGTAATTAGACGCTTGTGTGACATCAAGAACTTCCAGATAATTTTTAAGAGATGCAGTTTTTTCAGACGCAAGCAACTCTTGGAGTCGTTTAGTGCACTCTTTAAATATGATTTTATTTTGTGGTGATCTGTGCTGTTGCCGTTCCCTTCTAGCTCTTCTTTTTTCACGTACGAGACGTTCAATGTCTGTAGAATAAATTTTATTAAACCCAGTCTGCGGATGGGAGATAATGGCTTGTTCAGCAGCCTGTTTAATATTCTCGCTGAGATTGGCAATGTTAGATTCAATATCATCGGATGTTCAAAGCGTAATGTTTTCCGTACAATGACTACTGAGATATTTTTTGAACCCCAGCCAATTAACACGATTGATCATCTTCACATATGGGTCAGGTAAGTTACTTCTTAAGGGACTACAAATTGTAATGATCGTCGGAGAGTGATCGGACGAAAGATTAAGAGAAGCTTGAACTTGAATTAAATCCCTAGAGATATTTTTTATGACGCCAAAATCTATAACATCTGGAATTTTTTGTATGTCAGTAGGCCAATAAGTGGGCTCCCCACTCGAAATGACATCCAAGCCCATTTTTGAAATAGTGTTGAACAATGCTCGACCTCTGGGGGTAATAAGACGAGAACCCAAGAACGTATGCTTAGCATTGTAGTCGCCAGCTGCTACAAAACAAGGTCCAAGAGATTTGTAGAAATCCTCATATTGATTCTCAGTGATTGAAAATCTGGGAGGGGAGTAAATTGATGATATAACAAAATTTGTACAAAAACTTTCAATGCCAATATTTGTTGCTTGTAGGTGTTCTTCACAAATGTTATCAAGAACATAGTGCTTGAGTCTTGACTTTATTAGAATTGCTGATCCACCGCAAGCCCTTCCTCTAGGGTCCTTTGTATCATATATAGTGTAGCCATAAATTTTAAAAAGGCTTCTCGAAGTCAAATGAGTCTCAGATACTAACATTACAGCAATATTTTTTTACGTGAGGAAGTGCTCAAGTTCATTTTTATGTTGGCGAATGCCGTTTGCGTTCCAGAAACATATTGTTAACGTGTTCATGGCTTATTAATTAATGCTTGAAGCAGAGTATTCTGCATTTGCAGCATTTCTTTCATCATGCTAGTCATATTTGTTGTAAAATTGTTTATAGTTTGCACCAGTATTTTTTACGTCAGTATTTTTTGAATTATTTGGTGGGGAAACATTTTGTGTGGGAATTGAATTTGTCTTAGCAGCATCTCCATACGAGACACGGGAAGTAACTGGTTGGCTCATTTGCGCAAAAGTGGCAGAGTAAGCGTTTGCTGATTGAGCTGGAGCTAATTTAGGTTTTTGCACCATAGTCTTCTTTACGAAAGAGTACACAGGACAACCTCTGTAGTTAGCGGTGTGATTACCTCCACAATTACTGCATTTTTTATCACTTTGATCTTTTGGCTTATTGCAACTAGCAGTGCCGTGTAATTCGCCGCACACAACACAAACAGAGGGTAAATTGCAGTATGTTTTTGTGTGGCCATATTCTTGGCAATTTCGGTACAAGAGGTATTTGAAATTATAAATTGGATGCGTCTCATTTTTTTTCAATTTTATATCATTAGGCTCAAGTTCAACACGAAATAGGCGTTGGGGAATCTTCTCTCTGTTTATTATATTGGACACATTTTTTACCTTACCATCTTTTATTTCTTCGGGAACAACATAAGATCTATGCCCTTCAATACGATCTGCATGCCTTTAGCGCTCTTAAGCTGGAATGTGTAGAAGCTTGTTTTATTTTTTTCAAATTCAGCAACCATTTTGCGGAAATCTTTTTCGTCATAAATTTGGACTTAAGTTTCATTTATGTTTCCACGTTTTATTGGAACAATGTGAAATTTATTCTCACCAATGACCGAAATTAATTTTTTAATAAGGGCTTTTGAATTTTTTTTGTCTCAAATATATTGGTGGCGGCTTGGATATTTTATTCGAGGATACCTCGGGTTTGTCGTTCTCATCTTGCAAAATTTTAAAGAGCTTTTGGCGATTAGTTGAGGCTGCGCTGTTATCCCTAGACATTTTTGGAGCAGATGAAATTTTTGAAGAATTCGGGCTTCGCCCACGCTTTACCACGGTTATATATCTGTCCATTCCGACTTGTATCTTGAGTTTCGAGCCGCTGTTATTTGTATTGATAACTTTGTTAAGTGATGAACACGAGCCTGAAGGGGATGATATTACTGGCTTATATGAAGAAGTACTATGCAACTGTAATGTTAATGCATCATTACTATTTGGCATTGGACAAAGCGAAGTTGATCGCTGACGAAAAATTGGCTTTGACGTTAAAAAAAGACTTTCATCAGATTTATTATTTATATTTTTTTCATTAAGAGTTTCAGAACTCACAGTAAAATAAGCATTTCTGCCGTTAGAACTCACTTCAAATTTTTTTGTATTTGAGGCACTCATACAAAGTATTCCTCAAGGGATATTCGTTTGTGTTTTATTTATGTTTGCGGTCTTTTTTTGTTTTTGTTATTTATGATTGTTTATTTGTTTAGAGGTACACATATATATAGTATTCCTCAATATCAATTTGTTTAATTTTTTTTTTGTTTGCGGTTTTTTTGTTTTTGTTATTTTTACTATGTAAAAATATCAGCAAAGCATAAAGCTTATTTATTAAAGACAGTATATACCTATTACGAATAATATGTACTACGAATATTTTTTGTTTGTTTAATTTTTTGTAAGTAAGAAAAATTACGCTAATCGACTATGAAGGTACCACGAGAACTGAAAAATAAAAATAAAATATCACAGCCTTTTCTTAACTTCTAATATCACAGTTGGAATTACACTAAAGTTTAAACTAATACATGCTATAGCTAGCAATTGGTGTTGTCTTTATCTGTTTTACTATTCATTGCTATGTCCACTTTTTGTTGTATACTTAAGCTTTCCAAAGTATAACGTTTATTGTGCCTTCTTTCTCTGTGAAATATTTTGAAGTTTTCTAGGTCAGGTGTATGTAAGTTGTCAATGCAGTGTTGAGATAATGCAGTAGAATGTCGGCTTTTTTTGATATCTGTGTTGTTAAATTGAAATATAATGTGGGTACATTATATTTCAATTTAATGTGTTCGAAAAAATTTATTTTTCTTTCAATTTTTAATAATTTGTTAATTTGGCGGGACCTCCGATAATTCAATATATATGTATTTGTATTTAATTACTCGACCTTATTTTTAATATGAATTAGTGTGGTTTTATAGATATTGTATCTATTCAGGCTTTCAACGTCATTCAATTTCTTTAAAATGTAATTAAAGACGTATTTTTATTTCATTTTTAATGTATCCGACGTTTCGTTGGGATTTTCCAACATCTTCAGGGATAATTATTTTTATTGAAATCTGGTAACATTGGTAATATATAAAAAGATCGACTTTAATATATGTATGTACATGCATATGTATGTAATTAAATTTAATGATAATAGAGCATAAGCATTGACTTACATATTTTATCTTTTATTCCAATTTACTTTTAATTTTTTGTGATGTATTTTGAAGAAACATAAAATGTACAACATAAAACACATAACGTGGAAAATAATTGCAAATATAAATAATATAAAAATAAAATATCACAGCCTTTTCGTAACTTCTAATATCACAGTTGGAATTACACTAAAGTCTAAACTAATACAATGCTATAGCTGGCATTGGTGTTGTCTTTATCTGTTTTACTATTCATTGCTATGTCCACTTTTTGTTGTATACTTAAGCTTTCCAAAGTATAACGTTTATTGTGCCTTCTTTCTCTGTGAAATATTTTGAAGTTTTCTAGGTCAGGTGTATGTAAGTTGTCAATGCAGTGTTGAGATAATGCAGGACATAGAATGTCGGGTATTTTTGATATCTGTGTCGTGTTCAGCAATTCTTACTGCCAAATTTCTTTTTGTTGTCCCGATGTACACTTGTTTACAGCTTTCATTTGTCCCCCCATTACATTTAATTTCGTATACTACGTTGCTTTGATCCATTTTGTTTATTTTTTATTTGAGATTTGTGAAGAGTGTCTTTGTTGTTTTGTTTGATTTATGTGCAACTATAATTCCTTCTTCTTTGATAATTTGTTTTATGTGGGTGGTTTCGGTTAATTTTGGTATATATGATAAGCTTAAATATTTTGTGTTGCCAGATGTTTTTTTATTGTTTTTAGTTTTATGGTTTATTGATTTGTATATTAAATTATTTATCAATTTTATTGGATAATTATTATTTTTCATTATATCTTTGATTATTTTAATATTTTTAAATTTGTATTTGTCGTGGCTTAGGTGTAAAGCATTATTAATGAAATTATAAATTGTATTTATCTTCTGATTTAGTGGTTGTGTTGAGTTGTAATTTATGATGCTGCCGGATGCTATCGGTTTCATATACCAATCTGTTATAATTTTGTCTCTTTGCCTAATAAGTTTCATGTCAAGATAAGGTAAAGAACTATTTGCTTCCTTTTCAATTGTGAATTTAATTTTGTTGTGATAATTGTTAAATAGTTACAAAATCCTTTCTTCATCTTTTCTTTTAATAATTGCAAATAAGTCGTCAACATACTTTGTTAATAATTTAATCGTTATGTTTTCCTCGTTTAATTATTTGTGGTTTTTTCCAAGAGCGTGTCAGTTGATGTAGACTTCTGCTTTATATACTAAGCCATTTTTTTCCTCGTTGTACCTTCATAGTGAACAAACGACGTCTTAACAAAATATTCGTTATACATATTTAACCTAGATCAATAAGCTTTAATTGCTTTGCTAATATTTTTTACATAGTCATAAATAACAAAAAAAAACACAAACAAAGTGCCCTGGAGGAATACTCTCTATTAGTACCTCGAAAACAAAAAAATTGTGAAGTGAGCACTATTGTTTATTGTTATTAAAATTGTTTCTATTTTTATTAAAAATATTTCCTCTACTAAAGTTGTTATTGCTGAAGTTAACAATCTGTTATTATTTTGGTTATTCATGCGATTTGTGTTGTTAAAATTACTATTATTTTTATTCAGATTTTTATTGTTAAATCTAACTCTCTGATGCATAATGGTGCTTAGGTATTTGAAGTGTTGGATTCTTCTAGAATTTCTAAAGCTTCTGCAAATGTTTTTACTCTGCTTGCTTCTGTTGTTTTGACTATTTTTCTATTAGTTAATCCATTTTTAAATGAGTTAAATGCAATGATACCGTTTGATTATATTATTGCATATCCGCTTTCTTCACCTATGCGTGACATTTGTAATTCGTTTAATTCTGAAATTAAACTTTAAATTATGTCTGCAAATTTTAGTATGGCACCTTGTTGTTTTATTTGATTTAAGTCATTTAGGATGCTATTTGGTGTTTGTTTTGTCTTATAATTTTTCTTTAGTTAATTGATTAATTCTTCTAAATTTTTTGGTATTCTAGTTTGCTTTATTCTGTTTTGTACTTTTTGATCTAATCTTGTTTTAAAAATGAATTCAGAGAAAAATGGCTTTTTTAGTATCATCTAAGGTCTCTTGAATCAATTCCAAATTAGCTATGAATAGGCTAATTTCTTCCTTTTTACAAGAGTAGATGTGAATTAATTTTGAAATTGCTGCAAGTTCTGAAGCGTTCATTGGCATTGTTGCATTTGATTGTAAAGTGTTGTTTGCCATATCTGAGTTTTTTGAAAATTTTCTAATTACTTGTGATGTAGAGAGCTAGGTATTTCTAATTCTAATCCTTTTCTTGTTGATATCTTTGAAAGTTTATCTCTTATATCTAGGAAAATGCGTCGGCTGCGACGCTGTGTGAAGTTTTTAGTTGATTGTAGTTTATGTTTAATATTACTCTTATTTCTTCAAATTTGGTTATTAAATTTTGAATATGTTTTTCAATTGTCTCGTCTTTTGTAACACTATCAGTGTTTAAGCAGTTAGATGACTTGTCAAAATTTTCTTTTATCAATCTAACATAACTAAAAATAGTTTGTCATTCCATTGATTTATGTAGTTGTTTTGTATATGTATGGTTAATTTATTAAAATTCATTTATTTTCTTTAATTTTATATGTATATTTTATCTATAGTATTGTTATTGCTAATATATTTTTCTAAGTGATTTCTTTGCATTTTTATGTTTTTAGTGTAATGATATATAAAAGTATTTCTATAAGAGTTAAAAATGTTTTTGTTTATAAGAATAATTTATTCTACTATTAAGAAAAGTTAAGTATGTGTACAATTTAACACAAATTGTTAAAAAAAATTTTTTTTATCTTCATAACGGTTTTGTAATGTAATGGGAGTCCTGGAATGTAGTGGGAGAGTTGATATTACTGAACTATTTCTTCGTTTGGGATTTAAAAAGTGTGATTTAATTTCATCAAAACCATATTTCGATTGTAAAATTTTGTATTTATTGAAGACATATTAATGCGTCGTGTTGCAAAGTAAGTTCAAAGTTCTTGTTGGTAATTTGTATAACTACCTCGTCTATCTCTTCGAACATTTTTAAAAGTCACAGGTTACTTGTAGGTATGTAGAAATGTCAAAGAATGTTTTTAGTGTCCACTGATTGCAGGATCATGTTCACAGTAGTTGCAAGATCGTGATTGTAGTGACCTCAGGGTCGTAACTAAAATCGTCTCAGGATCGTGGTTGCAAGATCTCTGTCACCGATTCGTGGTTGCAGGATCGCCATGTAATGGTGTTAGAAGAGGATCACTATGTAAAGGTTGAAGGGAGGATCGCCATATAATGGGTTAAGGTGCGGTATGTAAGGTTTTAAAGGACATGATAAAATATCAATTTTCGCTGGCAAATAAATCATTGGATTCGCTAAATAAAATTGTGTTAATTTAGGCAGATCACTTTCATTTATATTTTAAGTTTTTTACTAAGTTAATTTATTCATTACTAGTGCCTCTATTCGTAAACAAAGGGTTTTGTCATAATTTGACATCAGCTGTAAATGTACAGAATAATTTACTGACGTTTTGTTATGTACGCCAATTCCATTTACAGAGGTATTTAATATTCTTTGTTTATGTAAGTTTAACAGTTGTGTTAGTTCACGTGTTATAAAGGATGCTTGAGAGCCTGGGTCGATTAAAGCTTTAACAGTAGATACACCTGTTTTGTGCTTTTCTAAGACATTAGGTGTAGCTAACAGAACCTGATGTAGACTTTTTACATCATGTGAAGTAACTGCTCATTAGTTTGTACATGTGGTTGATTATTAGTTTGTAATGATGTAGATGGTACGTTGTCAGATGCTTGTCTGCGTTGATTTTCTGTAAAAAAAACTACTATGTAAAATAGTAGGGTGTTTCTGCTTACATTGTTGGCAACGAGCTGTTGTAGTGCAGTGATTTACACTGTGGCACTATGTAAGCAATTTGAAAAAATATTATTTTGTTGTATAAGTGTCTTTTTCTCTGTTGGTGATAATGAAGATTTAAAGCATTTATACAGTGGATGGCGACGTTGGCAGCATGGGCAGAAATTATGATTGATTGTGGTATTGTGAGTATGAAAGTTTCGTTTAGTAAACTTTTGTTGTTGAATTTTACTTACTTTTGTTTTATCTAGTTTTGGAGTGTGATTTGCTTCTTCTACTGATTCTAATGTGCGGAAAGATATTTCTAAAAATTTAAACATACTCGACATTGATGGTATTTCATTATCAGTATTGATTGACTTATCCCAGTTTTGAACATCAATCTGAAGAGATTGTAACAAAGCAATTTGCTGAACGTGTTGTGTCGAGCAATTCTTTGATAATTTCGAATGAGCCATTGAAAATTGGTATGTTAAACAGTTTTTTCAATGTGTGTTCAACTATTTTTCGTTTGTTGTGGTACCTTTTTATATGATGCTGGATATTGATTTATAATCACTAGCGGAGACCCTTTGCATGAATGCTTTAAATAGAAATATTTTTGTATGCCAGAAAGAGACTGGTTGTTGTGAACTAATGAAAGAAACATATCGCGGTAAGGGATCCATTCAATATACTTGCCTGTAAAGGATGGTAGCTCAATTTTTGGCATTCTTGCGCTTGAAGTGAATGAATCATTTTGAATCGTCGTTGATGTAAGTGTACTTGACAGTTGCTGTTGCGAAGTAGCTAGCTCAGGAAACAAATCTAGTAGTTTTGATTTGATAGTTTCAAAATTTGATTTTGATTTTGAAATTTTCAAAAAATGCGTAATTATAATTTTCTTGTAGATATTGTACATCTTTTTCACGTATTGTATTGTCATGAACATATTCGCATATTCGCTCGTGATCCTCTTTAAAGATTTTATAGGTTAGTTCAACTTCTTCCAGTAGTGTTCGTACATAACCATTCGAAGTTTCTTCTCTCGTGCTTTTGTTCAGTGTTATGCAGCAATTTTTTTAAATGTCGATTTTCAGCCTTTTGTATTTCAATAGGTAGATTTGCCTCCATTTTGTTAAGTGTTCAACGATTAGAATTTTTTGTATTTTTTTGGTGACGTAACCAGTAGAAATGACCATACAGAAAATAATATCGTTAGGATACACTTATCCACCAGTTGCATCAATCGTAAGGGCGATATTATATCCACGTAAGAGGAGTATAATTTTATGCATTTAGTAAAACGATGCGTACTTTTTTATAAATTTGTTAATATCTATCTAGAGTCGATAGCTTCCCGGGTTTCGCCATCATTAAAATGTACGAGAATTTCTGATTGAAACGATTATATTTTATATATTTTCCAATTAATAACTCACTCTTAAAAATTCTTTTTTTCTTTTATAAAAAAAGCCACAAAACTACTAATTTAAGTATATGTAAAATATGATAAGCAAAGAAAGAAATTAATTCAGGGTTCGAAAATCAAATAAAGGGTAAGAAATCCCAAACAACTATTATAAAATAAAAATAATGCTGACAAACCTGCAGATATCACCGCTGATTTTTGTATGGCGAGTTCTCGGTTTGGAGTACTACATTTTTGCTCACAAAAGCACTTTTTTGAGTCTAATAAAACATGGAAACATAGGAGTTTTTTATTAATTTAATTTTTATTAATTTTTCTTTGGAAAAATTTAATTTTTGTTCTGAAAAATGCATCTGATTAATTTGCTTTTGTTCTGACTGACTCTCGTCAGTTGTGTTTTGTATGTATTGATGTGTGTGTTTGGGTGTACAATACATTTAACAACCTAGATGAGAAAAACTTTCTAATGCACATGCATATGTACATGGCATAATATGAGTATATATAATATTGTGTGTGTACATAAGCTAACTTTCTGGTTTTAAAACCTGCATAGTTGTAGCGCTATTAAATAACCTTTTTCCTGTACTTTGCTTCATATACATTCACTGCTTTTTAATAAGTTCATATTTTAAACCGAATTGTGATGCGCTTTATTGCCCTATTGCTTCAAAAAACATGACATTTTTTTAATGGTTTTGGTAAAATGTTACCACCTCTTTTACCAATAGAGAAATATACAAATACAAATTTAATTGGTTAACTCGCAACTTTTTATATGTAATGTTTTATGGATAATAAATATAACATTACAGCAATTATCAAGCGAAATTTTTAGAGAACCTGCAACTGCGTTTATAGTTATTTTCAGTGCTTAAAATTGGTACATCTTCAAAGTTTGGATAGTGATTCCACTACATGGTATTTTATAAACCAAATTTGACCTATCTAATTTTTCTACTTTATCTTTCGTCTTACTAAAGAATTTGTTTAATGTTATATGTTCTGTATAGTATTTATTGCAAGATCAACTGGTATACTAGGAAATAAAAACACTACATCAAATGAAACTAATCTTTCAGCATCACATATCTGTTGGTTCAGTAATCTATTCTTGAATTCTAATGCATCTTAAACATTATATATTGAATTTTCAGTAATCTTCTTTAAAATGTCTGTAATATACCTGCATAAATTATATGATGGTAACTTTACATAACAATAAATTGGTCTTAATGGGAATTGTTCCTTGTGAATTTTAGGTAAACCATATAACCTAGGTGCTATTGCTATATTAGTCTTAAGTCTATTCTTCTCTATATCTGTAATAATTTTCTTTCTATGAAGTTCATCAACAATTCCATTGTTAATTTTCTGTAATTTATTAGTTGGGTCTCTATTAATCAAACTATATATCGAAGTATCTTCTACAATATTATTAATACGTATTCTATAATCTTGTTTTTCAATAGCTATAGTAGCATTACCTTTATCTGCTTTTAGAATTAATATGTTCCTATTTCTTTTTAAAAATATTTCCGTTTCCCTAAATTTATCTAACATATATTTATCTCTGTTTGTTAACCTCATTTTATTTAAATGATTATCAATAAAATATGTTAGCCTATTTCTTGCTACTTCCTGTCCTTCACTATTATTTTTAGTCTGAACTAGATCCTCTCCATCTCCTATCATTTTTAACATTGGAAACTCTTCTCTCTTAATTAGTAATGAATGTTTTGGTCCTAATGAAAGAATCCACTGTACGTCCTTTGGTATATCAAAATTAGTTTTGTTTACAAACCATTTATTAATAAATTTTATGCCTAGTTCATCTCTTTGCATATTTCTTAAATATCAAATTTCTTCTTATGAACTCTCTTAAATTTTTCATTAAATGATCTATCTTCATATTGAAAAAACTCTTCCATTTCCCTTCTAGTAAAATATCTACTTAAATTTCTTTTCACTGAATCTATCTCACTTTGAAAATGTTTCAATATATCGTGTTTTTGTTTTAATGCATATCTTAAAATTTTGTTGTGCATGTCTGTGTATACTTACCCCCAGTTTTTAAATTAAAAATTAAGTACGTAATTAGCTAATTTTTATTTAAAATCAAATTGTAATTAAATACGATTTCATTTTTTCAGTGATTATTTAAAGTTCTTATTAAATTACGTTGAAAGTACGGTAGCACTGCAAAATTTCCCAGTATTATTGAAGGTTTTTCAAACAGCAGCTGTTTAACCTAAGCAAAAAAGTTAGGTTATCAACATGTAGAAAATTAAATTGCATAAAAGCTCATTTTATGAGACCAAAAGAACATCATAATACCTCTTTAATTATACTTTATTCCATGATATGAAACTTTGTACTGTATATGTTATATATTTATGAAATTTAAACGAAATTCTTTTTAATACGACCGCATGATGCTCATGTGCATGTTTTCAGTAAACACACACACGTATAAAAACATATGGTACAACCATAAAACTTAAGTAGTGTTTAATTTCGCAAGGTTGGGCATTTAATTATTATTTAAATAAGCACTCAAAAACACAATTTCGTATTTAATTAGAACTTAAAAATAATTACGGTTTGATTACCAACTGAAAAAATGGGCATTAATTATTATTCTCTTCATTGCTGGAACTCCCTCCATTTTAAAAATACTTGATATATTCTTTTTTGAATTTGAGAGGAATTTTGGTATTATGCCTGCATTTCTGCAACGTATCAAAAAATTTATTGCTGATTTCGTCCTAATAATGTTATCCCTCATAGTTTTGAATCTATTGATAAGGCTTTTGACTTGCTGGTTCTTCTTAAATCTGCTGTAACTCATTGTTGTTCAATTTTATTACGATTTTATTCACTAATTCTTCTAGTTTTTTGCCCTCTTTTTAAATTTTTTTTCTAATTTTATTAAGCTTAAGTAAGGTCTCTTGATTTTTTTTTTTTGTTTTTATATTTCCATATTTGCCCACTCCTTTGTGTGGCTTCTTCAGGAAATTGATTTGTTTGATTGTTTTTTATAAAAATTATGAAACAACAATATAACGAGAAAACTAATTTGTCAACAAAATTCAAAAATTATAAATACAATTAAACAAAAATATACAGTAATAAATTTTCAAGTATTCATTATATACATATAAATAAAAATTATATTTCTATCTCTTATTAACTTATTCAATGTTACTGTTCTAAAATTAATATTATATCTATTTTAAAAATACTAATACATATACACATACATATTCTATCTCTTATTAACTAAATGCCTGTAATTTTGTGCTGCATTTGCTGTATCCGTCTTAAAATTAATTCTTTTTGTAATTGTTGTATTGATTGTATGTAAAATTTCTAATATGTATCTGCGTTTATAGTTATTTTCAGTGCTTAAAATTGGTACATCTTCAAAGTTTGGGTAGTGATTCAATCTGTGAGTGAGAAGATAATGCTGTTTTTTCCGCATTTATATCTCTATATCGTTGATTGGACTTATGTCCTGTAATCCTTGTTTTAAGTTTATTCTTTGTTGTACCTACATATACCTTTTTGCAAACTTCATTGTCATTTCCACTACATGGTATTTTATAAACCAAATTTGACCTATCTAATTTTTCTACTTTATCCTTCTTCTTAATTTGTTTAATCTGTTATATGTTCTGTATGCTACTGCATATTTTTCTGAATCATATATTCCCGACTTTTCTATACGTTCTGAAATTCCGGGTACATAAATTATTGATTTATAAATTTTTGGTCCACTTGAATTATTGTTAATATTACTGTTTTTGCTTTTCAATCTATATTGATTTAATAATTTATATATTAACCAATTTGGAAAATCATTATCTCTTAGTATATTTTTAATCCTAACTTAACTCCTTTTATGAAATTGTCTGTCACTGATAGTTAATATTTTTCTATAAAATGCTTGGCTGTATTTATAATGATTTTTCTGTTATGCTTAGAGTAATAATTAATAATTCTTCCTCAATATGTTGGTTTCTGGTACCAATCTATTATTAAATTATTGTTCTTCCTAATTACTAAAGTATCTAAAAAAGGTATCTTAAAATTACACTCTTTTCCCATTGTAAATTTAATACAACTATTAAATTCATTCAAAGTTGTCAACATATTACCTATTCCACATTCTGAAATTATGCAAAATAAATCGTCTACATATTTAGTCATTATCCTTGGTTTAATGTCTAATCTCTCAAGTAATCTTTCCATAACTATATCAGCCACTATAGGAGAAGCTGGTGATCCCATTGGGAGACCCTTTTGTTGTAAATATATCTTTCGGTCATATTGAAAATATCTATTATCTTCTATACAGAATTTCAATATACGTAGAAATAAACTTTTATACATATGAGTATATCTATCTATCATATTCCACTTCTCCACTATAGTATTTATTGCAAGATCAACTGGTATACTAGGAAATAAAGATACTACATCAAATGAAACTAATCTTTCAGCATCACATATCTGTTGGTTCAGTAATCTATTCTTAAATTCTAATGCATCTTAAACATTATATATTGAATTTTCAGTAAACTTCTTTAAAATGTCTGTAATATTTCTGCGTAAATTATATGATGATGAGTTTACATAACAATAAATTGGTCTAAATGGGAATTGTTGCTTGTGAATTTTAGGTAAACCATATAACCTAGGTGCTATTGCTATATTAGTCTTAAGTCTATTCTTCTCTAAATCTGTAATAATTTTCTTTCTATGAAGTTCATCAACAATTCCATTGTTAATTTTCTGTAATTTATTAGTTGGGTTTCGAAGTATCTTCTACAATATTATTAATACGTATTGTATAATCTTGTTTCTCAATAGCTATAATAGCATTACCTTTATCTGCTTTTAGAATTAATATGTTCCTATTTCTTTTTAAAAATATTTCCGTTTCCCTAAATTTATCTAACATCTCTGTTTGTTAACCTCATTTTATTTAAATGATTATCAATAAAATATGTTAGCCTATTTCTTGCTACTTCCTGTCCTTTACTATTATTTTTAGTCTGAACTAGATCCTCTCCATCTCCTATCATTTTTAACATTGGAAATTCTTCTCTCTTAATTAGTAATGAATGTTTTGGTCCTAATGAAAGAATCCACTGTACGTCCTTTGGTATATCAAAATTAGTTTTATTTACAAACCATTTATTGTTAAATTTTATGCCTAGTTCATCTCCTTGCATATTTCTTAAAAAAATTAAATTTCTTCTTGTGAACTCTCTTAACTTTTTCATTAAATTATACTGTTAATCTATCTTTATATTGAAAAAAACTCTTCCACTTCCCTTCTAGTAAAATATCTACTTAAATTTCTTTTCACTGAATCTATCTCACTTTTAAAATGTTTCAATATTTCGTGTTTTTGTTTTAATGCATATCTTAATATTTTTTGTGCATGTCTTGTGTATACTTAGTAATTATTCTCTGCAATGCTGGAACTCCCACCTTTTTAAAAATACTTAATATATTCTTTGTTGAATTTGAGATGAATATTGGTATTATGCCTTCATTTCTGCAACGTATCAAAAAAGTTATTGTTGATTTCGTCCTAATAATTTTATCCCTCATAGTTTTGAATCTATTGATAAGGTTTTTGACTTGCTGGTTCTTCTTAAATCTGCTGTAACTCATTGTTTTCAATTTTATTACGTGCTCTGGTATTCAATAATTCTTCTCATTTTTTGACCTATTTTTAAATATATATTTTTCTAATATTATTAAGCTTAAGGTCTTTTGATTTTATTTTTGTTTTTATATTTCGATATTTCGCCACTCCTTTGTGTGGCTTCTTTAGGAAATTGTTTTGTTTGATTGTTTTTTATAAAAATTATGAAACAACAATATAACGAAAAAACTAATTTGTCAACAAAATTCAAAAATTACAAAACAATTAAATAAAAATATACACTAATAAATTTTAATGTATACAAACATATACATATAAATAAAAATTCTATTTCTATCTCTTATTAACTTATTCAATGTTACTGTTCTAAAATTAATATTATATCTATCTTAAAAATACTAATACATATACACATACATATTCTATCTCTTATTAACTAAATGCCTGTAACTTTGTGCTACATTTGCTGTATCCGCCTTAAAATTAATTCTTTTTGTAATTTGTGTATTGATTATATGTAAAATTTCTAATATGTATCTGCGTTTATAGTTAATTTCAGTGCTTAAAATTGGTACATCTTCAAAGTTTGGATAGTGATTCAATCTAGAACAGTGAGAAGATAATGCTGTTTTTTGCGCATTTATATCTCTATATCTTTGATTGGACTTATGTCCTGTAATCCTTGTTTTAAGTTTATTCTTTGTTGTACCCACATATACCTTTTTGCAACCTTCATGGTCATTTCCACTACATGGTATTTTATAAACCAAATATTTTTTTTTTTTAATGCATGATTTTTTTATTTATTGTATCTTCAAATATGAACAAACAATAAGTATTCAAATCTTAAATCTATAAAAAATTATTAGGCCCGACCAATGTCGGACATAAGCTTAGTGATAGTTATTAATAATACATAAGTAGTGATAAGCAACAAAAAGAAAAAAGTGTTTTCAAGCAGCTTCATCCTCTAGAGTGTTGAACATTAGAGCCCGTGTATCTCTCTTTTTTAAGCGGATGTGTCCAGTAAAGTTCAAAATATTACGAGTTTTATTAGATATTTGCCTGCGTATTTTACAATTTCTTCAGTCACTAGTGGCATATTCAAATCGCGATGTATATTTGAATTTTTGATGTACCATGGAGCCGATGTTATCATGCGTAAAATTTTATTTTGCCTTCGTTGAATTTTCTCTACATTTGAAGCTGAGGCAGTGCCCCATAGTTGAATTCCGTAACACCATATTGGCTTTAAAAGCGACTTGTATATTAAAAGTTTGCAGTCTAGGCTAAGTGTTGAATTTCTACCAATCAGCCAATGTACCTGAGTTAATTTAAGTTTCATTTGAGTTAACTTAGAGTCAATGTGATGCTTCCATGTAAGTCGTCAATCAAGGTGTAAACCAAGATATTTCACATGTGAATGTTGAGGAACAACTTGATTGTTAATCCGAATGGGGGAGCAAGTATCTCTTCTTAGGGTGAACGTTATATGGACACACTTTTGTTCATTGACTTTAATTCTCCATAAGTTCAACCAAAGCTCCATCTGGCTAATGTGTTCCTGGAGTTTACGGGATGCCTCATCAGGGTTTTCGTGCATACTAAGGCAGGCTGTATCGTCGGCAAATGTGGAAGTATGGATACTACTGCTCACAGGCATATCGCAAGTATAAATCAAGTATAAAACTGGTCCCAGTATGCTCCCCTGTAGCACACCGGATGAAATAGTTTCAGGCCTACTCGTAAAGTCTCCTTCCACAACAGTGAACTTACGGAAAATAATGTAACTTTCCAAAATATTTAAAATGTTTATTGGTAAGTAAGTCTTCAATTTTAAAATTAGGCCTTCATGCCACACTTTATCAAATGCCTGGGAAACGTCAATAAAGAGCGCAGAACAATACTTTTTTTCCTCAAAAGTTCTTCTTATAAATTGAACCAGTCTGTGAGTTTGTTCAATGGTGCTATGCTGACTTCTAAAACCAAATTGATGGTCTGGTATGTACCCACTACTAATTAGAATTGGGGACAATTTTGTTTTGAGCAGTTTTTCGATGCCACACTTTATCAAATGCCTGGGAAACGTCAATAAAGAGCGCAGAACAATACTTTTTTTCCTCAAAAGTTCTTCTTATAAATTGAACCAGTCTGTGAGTTTGTTCAATGGTGCTATGCTGACTTCTAAAACCAAATTGATGGTCTGGTATGTACCCACTACTAATTAGAATTGGGGACAATTTTGTTTTGAGCAGTTTTTCGAAAAGCCTTGACATAGTTGATAGTAGACTTATTGGCCTATATGACTCAGCCTTGGTTAGATCTTTGCCCGGCTTTGGAATCATTTCAACCATGGCAAGCTTCCAGCTGTGTGGATAATACTCCAGTCTTAAAATGGCATTAAATATGAATAATAGGATTGCAATACGAGGCAAGTTCATAAGCACCTGGTTACTAATTCCATCAATACCCGGAGCTTTCTTCGGGTTGAGTTCGGCAATTAATTTTTGTAAATCACGCGTCTTAAACTTTATGTGTTGAGGGGGTAGAGCGACTACATTCGGCAAATCAGCAACACCAGTATATATGTTTGGCGTAAAAACGGATTTTAAGTGCTCAGCAAATATTTTACCTTTTTCAGTATCGCTTCTTGCCCAACTTCCGCTAGATGTGCGTAGAGGTGGCTTATACTCAATGGGTGTTTTAAGCTTTCTAGCAGCGTGCCACAAAGAGTAATTAGACGCTGGTGTGACATCAAGACCTTGCTGATATTTTTAAGAGATGCAGTTTTTTCAGACGCAAGCAACTCTTGGAGTCGTTTAGTACACTCTTTAAATCTGATTTTATTTTGTGGTGATCTGTGCTGTTGCCATTCCCTTCTAGCTCTTCTTTTTTCACGTACGAGACGTTCAATGTCTGTAGAATAAATTTTATTAAACCCAGTCTGCGGATGGGAGATAATGGCATGTTCAGCAGCCTGTTTAATATTCTCACTGAGATTGGCAATGTTAGATTCAATATCATCGGATGTTCTAAGCGTAATGTTTTCCGTACAATGACTACTGAGATATTTTTTGAACCCCAGCCAATTAACACGATTGATCATCTTCACATATGGGTCAGGTAAGTTACTTCTTAAGGGACTACAAATTGTAATGATCGTCGGAGAGTGATCGGACGAAAGATCAAGAGAAGCTTGAACTTGTAATGATCGTCGGAGAGTGATCGGACGAAAGATCGAGAGAAGCTTGAACTTGATTAAATCCCTAGAGATATTTTTTATGACGCCAAAATCTATAACATCCGGAATTTTTTGTATGTCAGTAGGCCAATAAGTGGGCTCCCCACTCGAAATGACATCCAAGCCCATTTTTGAAATAGTGTTGAACAATGCTCGACCTCTGGGGGTAATAAGACGCGAACCCCAGAACGTATGCTTAGCATTGTAGTTGCCAGCTGCTACAAAACAACGTCCAAGAGATTTGTAGAAATCCTCATATTGATTCTCAGTGATTGAAAATCTGGGAGGGTAGTAAATTGATGATATAACAAAATTTGTACAAAAACTTTCAATGCCAATATTTGTTGCTTGTAGGTGTTCTTCACAAATGTTATCAAGAACATAGTGCTTGAGTCTTGACTTTATTAGAATTGCTGATCCACCGCAAGCCCTTCCTCTAGGGTCCTTTGTATCATATATAGTGTAGCCATAAATTTTAAAAAGACTTCTCGAAGTCAAATGAGTCTCAGATACTAAGATTACATCAATATTTTTTTCCGTGAGGAAGTGCTCAAGTTCATTTTTATGTTGGCGAATGCCGTTTGCGTTCCAGGGGGTAAATTGCAGTATGTTTTTGTATGGCCATATTCTTGGCAATTATGGCACTGTACAGGACCTGAATGCTTATGTGGCTCTTCAACTGTGATTTTTCGGTACAAGACGTATTTCAAATTATAAATTGGATACGTCTCATTTTTTTTCAATTTTATATCATTAGGCTCAAGTTCAACACGAAATAGGGGTTGGGGAATCTTCTCTCTGTTTATTATATTGGACACATTTTTTACCTTAAACCCCTGGAGGACCAGTGCATCTTTTTTTTCTTCGGGAACAATATAAGAATCTATGCCCTTCAATACGATCTGCATGCATTTAGCGCTCTTAAGCTGGTATGTGTAGAAGCTTGTTTTATTTTTTTTCAAATTCAGCAACCATTTTGCGGAAATCTTTTTCGTAATAAATTTGGACTTTAGTTTCATCTATGTTTCCACGTTTTATTGGAACAATGTGAAATTTATTCTCACCAATGACCGAAATTAATTTTTTAATAAGGGCATTTGAATTTTTTTGTCTCAAATAGATTGGTGGCGGCTTGGATATTTTATCCGAGGATAACTCGGGTTTGTCGTTGTCATCTTGCAAAATTTCGAAGCGGTTTTGGCGATTAGTTGAGGCTGCGCTGTTATCCCTAGACATTTTTGGAGCAGATGAAATTTTTGAAGAATTCGGGCTTCGCCGACGCTTTACCACGGTTGTATATCTGTCCATTCCGACTTGTACCTTGAGTTTCGAGCCGCTGTTATCTGTAGTGATAACTTTGTTAAGTGATGAACACGCGCCTGAAGGGGATGATATTACTGGCTTATATGAAGAAGTACTAGGCAACTGTAATGTAAATGCATCTTTACTATTTGGAATTGGACAAAGCGAAGTTGATCGCTGACGAAAAATTGGCTTTGCCGTTAAAAAAAGGTTTTCATCAGATTTATTATTTATATTTTTTTCATTAAGAGTTTCAGAACTCACAGTAAAATAAGCATTTCTGCCGTTATAACTCACTTCAATTTTTTTGTATTTGAGGCAATCATACAAAGAATTCCTCAAGGGATATTTGTTTGTGTTTTTTTTATGTTTGCGGTCTTTTTTTGTTTTTGTTATTTATGATTGTTTATTTGTTTAGAGGTACACATATATATAGTATTCCTCAAAATCAATTTGTTTAATTTTTTTGTTTGCGGTTTTTTTTGTTTTTGTTATTTTTACTATGTAAAAATATCAGCAAAGCATAAAGCTTATTTATTAAAGACAGTATGTACTTTTACGAATAATATGTACTACGAATATTTTTTGTTTGTTTAATTTTTGTAAGTAAGAAAAATTTCGCTAATCGACTGTTCGCTATGAAGGTACCACGAGAACTGAAACCAAATATGACCTATCTAATTTTTGTACTTTATCCTTCGTCTTACTAAAGAATTTGTTTAAATTGTTATATGTTCTGTGTGCTACTGCATATTTTGCTGAATCATATGTTCCCGACTTTCCTATACGTTCTGAAATTCCCGGTACATAAGTTATTGATTTATAAATTTTCGGTCCACTTGAATTATTATTAATATTACTATTGTTGCTTCTCAATCTATATTGATTTAATAATTTATATATTAACCAATTTGGAAAATCATTATCTCTTAGTATATTTTTAATCCGAACTTAACTCCTTTTATGAAATTGTCTGTCACTGATAGTTAATAATTTTTCTATAAAATTCTTGGCTGTATTTATAATGATTTTTCTGTTATGCTTAGAGTAATAATTAATAATTCTTCCTGAAGATGTTGGTTTCTGGTACCAATCTATTATTAAATTATTGTTCTTCCTAATTACTAAAGTATCTAAATAAGGAATCTTAAAATTACACTTTCTTTCCATTGTAAATTTAATACAACTATTAAATTCATTCAAAGTTGTCAACATATTACCTATTCCACATTCTGAAATTATGCAAAATGAATCGTCTACATATTTAGTCATTATCCTTGGCTTAATGTCTAATCTCACAATACAGCTATCAAGTAATCTTTCCATAACTATATCAGCCACTATAGGAGAAGCTGGTGATCCCATTGGGAGACCCTTTTGTTGTAAATATATCTTTCGGTCATATTGAAAATATCTATTATCTTCTATACAGAATTTCAATATACGTAGAAATAAACTTTTATACATATGAGTATATCTCTCTATCATATTCCACTTCTCCACTATAGTATTTATTGCAAGATCAACTGGTATACTAGGAAATAAAGACACTACATCAAATGAAACTAATCTTTCAGCATCACATATCTGTTGGTTCAGTAATCTATTCTTAAATTCTAATGCATCTTAAAGATTATATATTGAATTTTCAGTAATCTTCTTTAAAATGTCTGTAATATATCTGCATAAATTATATGATGGTGAGTTTACATAACAATAAATTGGTCTTAATGGGAATTGTTTCATGTGAATTTTAGGTAAACCATATAACCTAGTTGCTATTGCTTAGTCTTAAGTCTATTTTTCTCTATATCTGTAATAATTTTCTTTCTATGAAGTTCATCAACAATTCCATTGTTAATTTTCTGTAATTTATTAGTTGGGTCTCTATTAATCAAACTATATTTCGAAGTATCTTCTACAATATTAATAATACGTATTCTATAATCTTGTTTCTCAATAGCTATAGTAGCATTACCTTTATCTGCTTTTAGAATTAATATGTTCCTATTTCTTTTTAAAAATATTTCCGTTTCCCTAAATTTATCTAACATATATTTATCTCTGTTTGTTAACCTCATTTTATTTAAATGATTATCAATCAAATATGTTAGCCTATTTCTTGCTACTTCCTGTCCTTCACTATTATTTTTAGTCTGAACTAGATCCTCTCCATCTCCTAACATTTTTAACATTGGAAATTCTTCTCTCTTAATTAGTAATGAATGTTTTGGTCCTAATGAAAGAATCCACTCTACGTCCTTTGGTATATCAAAATTAGTTTTATTTACAAACCATTTATTGTTAAATTTTATGCCTAGTTCATCTCTTTGCATATTTCTTAAAAAAATCAAATTTCTTCTTATGAACTCTCTTAACTTTTTCATTAAATGATGCTGTTAATCTATCTTCATATTGAAAAAACTCTTCCATTTCCCTTCTAGTAAAATATCTACTTAAATTTCTTTTCACTGAATCTATCTCACTTTGAAAATGTTTCAATATTTCGTGTTTTTGTTTTAATGCATATCTTAAAATTTTGTTGTGCATTTCCCTCCATTTTAAAAATACTTGATATATTCTTTGTTGAATTTGAGATGAATTTTGGTATTATGCCTGCATTTCTGCAACGTATAAAAAAATTTATTGTTGACTACGTCCTAATAATTTTATCCCTCATAGTCTTGAGTCTATTGATAAGGCTTTTGACTTGCTGGTTCTTCTTAAATCTGCTGTAACTCATTGTTGTTCAATTTTATTACGAGCTCTGGTATTCAATAATTCTTCTAGTTTTTTGCCCTCTTTTTAAATTTTTTTTTCTAATATTATTAAGCTTAAGGTCTCTTGATTTTATTTTTGTTTTTATATTTCGATATTTCGCCACTCCTTTGTGTGGCTTCTTTACGAAATTGTTTTGCTTGATTGTTTTTTATAAAAATTATGAAACAACAATATAACGAAAAAACTAATTTGTCAACAAAATTCAAAAATTACAAATACAATTAAACAAAAATATACACTAATAACAAATTAAATTTAATTGGTTAACTCGCAACTTTTTATATGTAATGTTTTATGGATAATAAATATAACATTACAGCAATTATCAAGCGAAATTTTTAGAGAACCTATCGCATTATAATTACTTTTATTGTTATCCAATAGATTTCTAATTGTATAAATGTGTAGAAAAATAAAATAGATTCAAATCGAATATAAACTATTTGCTGTTTTTTTTTTGTATTAGTTTCAAAGCCTACTACGCTTATTTTTCTTTTGTGATTTTCAAAAATATTATTGTTTGTGAGTTCTCAAATGGTTCTTGAAAGTCTGTGTATAAGATAAGAGGTTTGTGACTATTCAAAATGTGTGGTTGAAGTCTACTGATGATTTGTTACAGCAACAAAGCCAGGAAGAACAAATATTAATAGGTAGAATTGAATCTTTAAAAACGCAATTAATACCGAATACACATCGCGAAAAAAGAGCACTAAACTTTCTAGGTTCAACATTAAAATTTTTCACCTAGACACCAGATCACGACGACTTAATCGAAATAAAGACAGGACTTAATCAATTAATAGAAAACAGTAACAGACAAAAAATTGTAAACTCCCGGTTTGAACAAATCTTAGAAACATTAAATCCTAAAGCTATCACAGATAACATTATAATCAATGAAGTATATCGTGAATTTGAAGCTATAACAATTACTATAAATTTTGCTAAAAACGGAAATTTTTATTCAGAAACATTGATTCTAAATGAAATAAAAGATATCGTATCTAATGAAGCTTTTGACTTACCATTAATAAACATCCTAGAGTATCCAGATATATATATATATATATATATATATATATGTTTTTACAATCAAGCTATAATTACAATTTATAAGTATCCTATATTGAAAAATATATGTAAATTATATTATATATTCCCACTAGCATATAAGCATGGAAAATTAGTATTGGACAAATAAATTACTGTTTGTAATGGTAATTATACTTCAGGAAATAATTATAGACGATATAGATTCGGTGTTTATTGGCACATATGTCTTTAATTTTACAATGTTCAATGGTGCTATGCTGACTTCTAAAACCAGATTGATGGTCCGGGATGCACCCATTATCAGGTAAAATATTGGACAATTTAGTCAAGAGCAGCTTCTCGAAAAGCTTTGAGATTGTTGATAGTAAGCTTGTAGGACTATCTAGGATCAGCCTTGGTAAGATCTTTGCCCGCCTTTGCAATCATTTTTATTTTGGCAAGTTTCCAGTAATATGGAAAATACTGCATTTTTAAAATGGCATTAAAAATAAATATCAAAATTCTTATTGCAATATGAGGCAAGTTCACCAACATCTACTAATGCCATCAATACCTGGAACTTTCTTCGGGTTGAGTTCAGCAATTATTTTTTGTACTTTACGCAACTTTAACCTTAAGGGACGAGGGGGTATAGAAACTACACTTGGTAAATTGGCAACACCAGTACATGAACTAGGAGTGAATACAGATTTTAATGATGTTAATGCATCATTACTATTTGGAATTGGACAAAGCGAAGTTGATCGCTGACGAAAAATTGGCTTTGCCGTTAAAAAAAAGGTTTTCATCAGATTTATTATTTATATTTTTTTCATTAAGAGTTTCAGAACTCACAGTAAAATAAGCATTTCTGCCGTTATAACTCACTTCAATTTTTTTGTATTTGAGGCAATCATACAAAGAATTCCTCAAGGGATATTTGTTTGTGTTTTTTTTATGTTTGCGGTCTTTTTTTGTTTTTGTTATTTATGATTGTTTATTTGTTTAGAGGTACACATATATATAGTATTCCTCAAAATCAATTTGTTTAATTTTTTTGTTTGCGGTTTTTTTTTGTTTTTGTTATTTTTACTATGTAAAAATATCAGCAAAGCATAAAGCTTATTTATTAAAGACAGTATGTACTTTTACGAATAATATGTACTACGAATATTTTTTGTTTGTTTAATTTGTTTGTAAGTAAGAAAAATTTCGCTAATCGACTGTTCGCTATGAAGGTACCACGAGAACTGAAACCAAATATGACCTATCTAATTTTTGTACTTTATCCTTCGTCTTACTAAAGAATTTGTTTAAATTGTTATATGTTCTGTGTGCTACTGCATATTTTTCTGAATCATATGTTCCCGACTTTCCTATACGTTCTGAAATTCCCGGTACATAAGTTATTGATTTATAAATTTTCGGTCCACTTGAATTATTATTAATATTACTATTGTTGCTTCTCAATCTATATTGATTTAATAATTTATATATTAACCAATTTGGAAAATCATTATCTCTTAGTATATTTTTAATCCGAACTTTTATGAAATTGTCTGTCACTGATAGTTAATAATTTTTCTATAAAATTCTTGGCTGTATTTATAATGATTTTTCTGTTATGCTTAGAGTAATAATTAATAATTCTTCCTGAAGATGTTGGTTTCTGGTACCAATCTATTATTAAATTATTGTTCTTCCTAATTACTAAAGTATCTAAATAAGGAATCTTAAAATTACACTTTCTTTCCATTGTAAATTTAATACAACTATTAAATTCATTCAAAGTTGTCAACATATTACCTATTCCACATTCTGAAATTATGCAAAATAAATCGTCTACATATTTAGTCATTATCCTTGGCTTAATGTCTAATCTAACAATACAGCTATCAAGTAATCTTTCCATAACTATATCAGCCACTATAGGAGAAGCTGGTGATCCCATTGGGAGACCCTTTTGTTGTAAATATATCTTTCGGTCATATTGAAAATATCTATTATCTTCTATACAGAATTTCAATATACGTACAAATAAAGTTTTATACATATGAGTATATCTCTCTATCATATTCCACTTCTCCACTACAGTATTTATTGCAAGATCAACTGGTATACTAGGAAATAAAGACACTACATCAAATGAAACTAATCTTTCAGCATCACATATCTGTTGGTTCAGTAATCTATTCTTAAATTCTAATGCATCTTAAACATTATATATTGAATTTTCAGTAATCTTCTTTAAAATGTCTGTAATATATCTGCATAAATTATATGATGGTGAGTTTACATAACAATAAATTGGTCTTAATGGGAATTGTTTCATGTGAATTTTAGGTAAACCATATAACCTAGGTGCTATTGCTTAGTCTTAAGTCTATTTTTCTCTATATCTGTAATAATTTTCTTTCTATGAAGTTCATCAACAATTCCATTGTTAATTTTCTGTAATTTATTAGTTGGGTCTCTATTAATCAAACTATATTTCGAAGTATCTTCTACAATATTAATAATACGTATTCTATAATCTTGTTTCTATTGATATAGCTATAGTAGCATTACCTTTATCTGCTTTTAGAATTAATATGTTCCTATTTCTTTTTAAAAATATTTCCGTTTCCCTAAATTTATCTAACATATATTTATCTCTGTTTGTTAACCTCATTTTATTTAAATGATTATCAATAAAATATGTTAGCCTATTTCTTGCTACTTCCTGTCCTTCACTATTATTTTTAGTCTGAACTAGATCCTCTCCATCTCCTAACATTTTTAACATTGGAAATTCTTCTCTCTTAATTAGTAATGAATGTTTTGGTCCTAATGAAAGAATCCACTCTACGTCCTTTGGTATATCAAAATTAGTTTTATTTACAAACCATTTATTGTTAAATTTTATGCCTAGTTCATCTCTTTGCATATTTCTTAAAAAAATCAAATTTCTTCTTATGAACTCTCTTAACTTTATCATTAAATGATGCTGTTAATCTATCTTCATATTGAAAAAACTCTTCCATTTCCCTTCTAGTAAAATATCTACTTAAATTTCTTTTCACTGAATCTATCTCACTTTGAAAATGTTTCAATATTTCGTGTTTTTGTTTTAATGCATATCTTAAAATTTTGTTGTGCATTTCCCTCCATTTTAAAAATACTTGATATATTCTTTGTTGAATTTGAGATGAATTTTGGTATTATGCCTGCATTTCTGCAACGTATCAAAAAATTTATTGTTGACTACGTCCTAATAATTTTATCCCTCATAGTCTTGAGTCTATTGATAAGGCTTTTGACTTGCTGGTTCTTCTTAAATCTGCTGTAACTCATTGTTGTTCAATTTTATTACGAGCTCTGGTATTCAATAATTCTTCTAGTTTTTTGCCCTCTTTTTAAATTTTTTTTTCTAATATTATTAAGCTTAAGGTCTCTTGATTTTATTTTTGTTTTTATATTTCGATATTTCGCCACTCCTTTGTGTGGCTTCTTTAGGAAATTGTTTTGTTTGATTGTTTTTTATAAAAATTATGAAACAACAATATAACGAAAAAACTAATTTGTCAACAAAATTCAAAAATTACAAATACAATTAAACAAAAATATACACTAATAACAAATTAAATTTAATTGGTTAACTCGCAACTTTTTATATGTAATGTTTTATGGATAATAAATATAACATTACAGCAATTATCAAGCGAAATTTTTAGAGAACCTATCGCATTATAATTACTTTTATTGTTATCCAATAGATTTCTAATTGTATAAATGTGTAGAAAAATAAAATAGATTCAAATCGAATATAAACTATTTGCTGTTTTTTTTTTGTATTAGTTTCAAAGCCTACTACGCTTATTTTTCTTTTGTGATTTTCAAATATATTATTGTTTGTGAGTTCTCAAATGGTTCTTGAAAGTCTGTGTATAAGATAAGAGGTTTGTGACTATTCAAAATGTGTGGTTGAAGTCTACTGATGATTTGTTACAGCAACAAAGCCAGGAAGAACAAATATTAATAGGTAGAATTGAATCTTTAAAAACGCAATTAATACCGAATACACATCGCGAAAAAAGAGCACTAAACTTTCTAGGTTCAACATTAAAATTTTTCACCTAGACACCAGATCACGACGACTTAATCGAAATAAAGACAGGACTTAATCAATTAATAGAAAACAGTAACAGACAAAAAATTGTAAACTCCCGGTTTAAACAAATCTTAGAAACATTAAATCCTAAAGCTATCACAGATAACATTATAATCAATGAAGTATATCGTGAATTTGAAGCTATAACAATTACTATAAATTTTGCTAAAAACGGAAATTTTTATTCAGAAACATTGAATCTAAATGAAATAAAAGATATCGTATCTAATGAAGCTTTTGACTTACCATTAATAAACATCCTAGAGTATCCAGATATATATATATATATATATGTTTTTATAATCAAGCTATAATTACAATTTATAAGTATCCTATATTGAAAAATATATGTAAATTATATTATATATTCCCACTAGCATATAAGCATGGAAAATTAATATTGGACAAATAAATTACTGTTTGTAATGGTAATTATACTTCAGGAAATAATTATAGACGATATAGATTCGGTGTTTATTGGCACATATGTCTTTAATTTTAAAATGTTCAATGGTGATGGAGATGAATTTTGGTATTATGCCTGCATTTCTGCAACGTATCAAAAAATTTATTGTTGACTACGTCCTAATAATTTTATCCCTCATAGTCTTGAGTCTATTGATAAGGCTTTTGACTAGCTGGTTCTTCTTAATCTGCTGTAACTCATTGTTGTTCAATTTTATTACGAGCTCTGGTATTCAATAATTCTTCTAGTTTTTTGCCCTCTTTTTAAATTTTTTTTTTCTAATATTATTAAGCTTAAGGTCTCTTGATTTTATTTTTGTTTTTATATTTCGATATTTCGCCACTCCTTTGTGTGGCTTCTTTAGGAAATTGTTTTGTTTGATTGTTTTTTATAAAAATTATGAAACAACAATATAACGAAAAAACTAACTTGTCAACAAAATTCAAAAATTACAAATACAATTAAACAAAAATATACACTAATAACAAATTAAATTTAACTCGCAACTTTTTATATGTAATGTTTTATGGATAATAAATATAACATTACAGCAATTATCAAGCGAAATTTTTAGAGAACCTATCGCATTATAATTACTTTTATTGTTATCCAATAGATTTCTAATTGTATAAATGTGTAGAAAAATAAAATAGATTCAAATCGAATATAAACTATTTGCTGTTTTTTTGTATTAGTTTCAAATCCTACTACGCTTATTTTTCTTTTGTGATTTTCAAAAATATTATTGTTTGTGAGTTCTCAAATGGTTCTTGAAAGTCTGTGTATAAGATAAGAGGTTTGTGACTATTCAAAATGTGTGGTTGAAGTCTACTGATGATTTGTTACAGCAACAAAGCCAGGAAGAACAAATATTAATAGGTAGAATTGAATCTTTAAAAACGCAATTAATACCGAATACACATCGCGAAAAAAGAGCACTAAACTTTCTAGGTTCAACATTAAAATTTTTCACCTAGACACCAGATCACGACGACTTAATCGAAATAAAGACAGGACTTAATCAATTAATAGAAAACAGTAACAGACAAAAAATTGTAAACTCCCGGTTTGAACAAATCTTAGAAACATTAAATCCTAAAGCTATCACAGATAACATTATAATCAATGAAGTATATCGTGAATTTGAAGCTATAACAATTACTATAAATTTTGCTAAAAACGGAAATTTTTATTCAGGAACATTGAATCTAAATGAAATAAAAGATATCGTATCTAATGAAGCTTTTGACTTACCATTAATAAACATCCTAGAGTATCCAGACGTTTACAATCAAGCTATAATTATAATTTATAAGTATCCTATATTGAAAAATATATGTAAATTATATTATATATTGCCACTAGCATATAAGCATGGAAAAATAGTATTGGACAAATAAATTACTGTTTGTAATGGTAATTATACTTCAGGAAATAATTATAGACGATATAGATTCGGTATTTATTGGCACATATGTCTTTAATTTTACAATGTTCAATGGTGCTATGCTGACTTCTAAAACCAGATTGATGGTCCGGGATGCACCCATTATCAGCTAAAATATTGGACAATTTAGTCAGATGTGCGATAGCTTTCCGTGAGCACCTGCCATTACGGCCTTATCTCACGGGTGCCAAAGCACCGGGTGTGGGTTAGACGCCAGACCAACGCCCCCATGCACCCTTTTAGAATGAACCTATGGCCCATTCCATAGGGCACATAGGTTGCAATCTTTGAATATAGTTATCCCTGTACTATATTCAATTACCTTGCTGAGGTAATTTGAGCTATCTAAACTCTGCTGCTATGTCCGTGCCCATAGCAGCTTCTGTTGAATGGCAACAGCACCTAGAATAGTGTCTGGCTGACCGCGTCAGACCAATCACTAGCATTGATTTCACACTGGGAAGCCAAGACTATTCTCCCAGCGATTTTGGTAGCAACCACAGCCACCACGATAATTCTCCGGCTTCCACGCTAAGGTGGTGTGTATACACCTAAGCGAGGTCCCCAAGAGAATTCCTCAACCATTGCCGGCACAGCTCAACCACTCATCCATAAAGAACGCATGCCTGTGTCGCCAAATAACCAGTGCCTACTCCACACTTACCAAAATCATCCCTTTAACCCCTTAGGGGTCTACCCCTTTGGGGTAGGACGAACTCGGCATTTCAGCAAAGGAAACTGACGACCGCTACACGCACTCAAAACTTCAAAGCAGCTCGGCTGTCGGGCAACCGGCACCCGTGGCACCAGAAGTAGCCTCTGGTTAGACCTCGAAGTTCCACCACAAGGGCTTCACCTCTATCGTCTTTTGAACTCAGGGGCAGTTCTAGGTGACGCTGCACCTAACTGACATCAACAGGACCTGTCTTCCTTTTGTTATAAATATGTGCACATCCGTTACTCTGTTTATGTTCAGAGATTGGGTAGTAACACATAAGTTCTATGGGTAATGTACCAAAGGTACGTCAATGGAAAAAGCCACATCACCCCAGCTGGGGCCCCGGGGTTGCCACGCCCGTAGTCCATTACAGACTCCCCTGGGGGGGGGACAATTTAGTCAAGAGCAGCTTCTCGAAAAGCTTTGAGATTGTTGATAGTAAGCTTGTAGGACTATCTAGGATCAGCCTTGGTAAGATCTTTGCCCGCCTTTGCAATCATTTTTATTTTGGCAAGTTTCCAGTAATGTGGAAAATAAAATGGCATTAAAAATAAATATCAAAATTCTTATTGCAATATGAGGCAAGTTCACCAACATCTACTAATGCCATCAATACCTGGAACTTTCTTCGGGTTGAGTTCAGCAATTATTTTTTGTACTTTACGCAACTTTAACCTTAAGGGACGAGGGGGTATAGAAACTACACTTGGTAAATTGGTAACACCAGTCCATGAACTGGGATTGAATACAGATTTTAAATGCTTAGACAATAAGTTACCTTTGTCACTATCACTTCTTGCCCAGCGTCCGGTCGAAGTACGCAGTGGTGATTTAAGATCAACGAGTCTTTTAAGATTTCTAGTAGCGCACCATAAAGATGCTGACGTGACGTCGAGACCTTCTAAATATGTTTCCAGTAGTGCAGTTTTTTCCAACGATAGTAGCTCTTTGAGTCATTTAGTACACTCTTTAAGTCTGATGTAACTTAGGGGTAATCTGTGTTGCTGCCATTCCCATCTAGCTCTTCTCTTTTCCCATACAAGACGTTCAATTTCCGTAGAATAAATTCTATTAAAGCCAGTTTCCTGATAAGAGGTTGCGGCATGTTCAGCAGCCTGCTTAATTTTTTCGTTTAGACTCGCAATGTTAAATTCAATATCATCATATTATCTAAGCTGAATGTTTTTCGTGCAATGCATACTAAGTAACTTCTTAGTGGATTACAGATTGAAACGATAGTGCGGTAGTGATCGGAAGAGAAATCTAGAGAAGCTTCAACATGAATTAAATTCCTAGAAATATTTTGCATGACACCTTAATCTATAACATCCGGAATTTTTCATACGTCAGTAGACCAGTAACTCTGCTCCCCACTCGAAATGACATCCAAGCCTATTTTTGAAATTGTATTAAGCAAAGCTCGACATCTAGGTGTTACAAGGCGTGAACCCCAGTACGTATGTTTTGCATTGTAGTCGCCAGCTGCTACGAAACAAGATCCAAGCGATTTGTAGAACTTCTCATTCGGATCTTCGATAACTGAAAATCTTGGAGGTTAGTACATTGATGATATCACGAAATTCGAAAAAAAATTTCTACAAAAATACTCGTTGCTTGCATACATTCTTCACTAACGTTGTAAAGGATATAATGCTTGAGTCTTGACTAAATTAGAATTGCAGATCCACCCTAGGTTCCTTTGTTTTTTTTTTTGCATTTTATTTTATTTATTTATTGTATCTTTATATATGAACAAACAATAAGTATTCAAATCTGAAATCTAAAATATAATTAGTAGGTCCGACCAATTATCGAATAAAATAACGATATAATTTGATCACTATATGCTTGTGCATTAGTACACTTTTTAATACATTTCATGGCGATCCTGCTCTAAATCAGATACAAACAGCAAATAAATTTGCTATAATCTGATTACAAGAGCACCAGGACGATAGAAGCTGCATTCATAGCTTATGCTTAGCTGGAATATATCTAGAAACATTGTTCTTTATAAGGGCATCTTTATAACGCATCAACCATCCTTATAACGCGGAAGGCAATTAATTCCTACAAAAACTGGGTGAAGGAAGAAATTAGACTTGTATCGAACTCTTTCAGTAGCTCATTTTTGCCACAAAGCAATGATCAAACCCATGTAATTTAAATGGGCAAAATTAGCTGATTTTCTTTTGTAATGAAAGCTTAATTTTACCATCTCTTAATTTACAAAAGTCTTACTATTGTCGTTTGTTCTTTACTAATTATGCACATTTTAAGTAATTTGTTTGTTTTGTTCTATTTAAGACAAACTTTTTTGGTTTGTTCCTATTAAGTATATTTTATTTAATTTTTGTCAAAGGCCCATGACTATTAATTTTAATTAATTTAATTAATATTGTTCAAACTTCATTTCTATATTTATGATTTGAACAGGCTAAAGTTCGTATCGCTTTATAAGCCAAATTACTTGTGACAATTATTAATGAACAAATAACACCAAAGTTAGTTGTAAATATTCTAACAACACACAGTGAACGGAAGAACTAGCCGTTTTCGAAGGACACTAAACCTTTATCATCAGCGTTCGTTTGTGTTTTGTACAATGTGTGTGGTGTCAGTTGATGTAGATTTCTGCTTTATATACTAAGCCATTTTTTTCCCTCGTTGTACCTTCATAGTGAACAGACGACGTCTTAGCGGAATATTCGTTATACATATTTAACCTTGATCAATAAGCTTTAATTGCTTTGCTAATATTTTTTTTAAACAGTCATAAATAACAAAAAAAAAAAAGCACAAACAAAGTGCCCTTGAGGAATACTCTATATCAGTACCTCAAAAACAAAAAAATTGTGAAGTGAGCACCATTGCTTATTGTTATTAAGATTGCTTTTATTTTTATTATCAGTTCTCGTGGTACCTTCATAGCGAACAGTCGATTAGCGGAATTTTTTTACTTACAAAAAATTAAACAAACAAAAAATATTCGTAGTACATATTATTCGTAATAGGTACATACTGTCTTTAATAAATAAGCTTTATGCTTTGCTGATATTTTTACATAGTAAAAACAACAAAAACAAAAAAAAACCGCAAACAAAAAAAATTAAACAAATTGATATTGAGGAATACTATATATATGTGTACCTCTAAACAAATAAACAATCATAAATAACAAAAACAAAAAAAGACCGCAAACATAAAAAAACACAAACAAATATCCCTTGAGGAAATCTTTGTATGAGTGCCTCAAATACAAAAAAAATGGAAGTGAGTTCTAACGGCAGAAATGCTTATTTTACTGTGAGTTCTGAAACTCTTAATGAAAAAAATATAAATAATAATTCTGATGAAAGTCTTTTTTTAACGTCAAAGCCAATTTTTCGTCAGCGATCAACTTCGCTTTGTCCAATGCCAAATAGTAATGATGCATTAACATTACAGTTGCATAGTACTTCTTCATATAAGCCAGTAATATCATCCCCTTCAGGCTCGTGTTCATCACTTAACAAAGTTATCAATACAAATAACAGCGGCTCGAAACTCAAGATACAAGTCGGAATGGACAGATATATAACCGTGGTAAAGCGTGGGCGAAGCCCGAATTCTTCAAAAATTTCATCTGCTCCAAAAATGTCTAGGGATAACAGCGCAGCCTCAACTAATCGCCAAAAGCGCTTTAAAATTTTGCAAGATGACAACGACAAACCCGAGGTATCCTCGAATAAAATATTCAAGCCGCCACCAATCTATTTGAGACAAAAAAATTCAAATGCCCTTATTAAAAAATTAATTTCGGTCATTGGTGAGAATAAATTTCACATTGTTCCAATAAAGCGTGGAAATATAGATGAAATTAAAGTCCAAATTTATGACGAAAAATATTTCCGCAAAATGGTTGCTGAATTTGAAAAAAATAAAACAAGCTTCTACACATACCAGCTTAAGAGCGCTAAAGGCATTCAGATCGTATTGAAGGGCATAGATTCTTATGTTGTTCCCGAAGAAATAAAAGATGCAGTGGTCCTCCAGGGGTTTAAGGTAAAAAATGTGTGCAATATAATAAGCAGAGAGAAGATTCCCCAACCACTATTTCGTGTTGAACTTGAGCCTAATGATATAAAATTGAAAAAAAATGAGACGCATCCAATTTATAATTTGAAATACGTCTTGTACCGAAAAATCACAGTTGAAGAGCCACATAAGCATTCAGGTCCTGTACAGTGCCATAATTGCCAAGAATATGGCCATACAAAAACATACTGCAATTTACCCTCTGTTTGTGTTGTGTGCGGCGAATTACACGGCACTGCTAGTTGCAATAAGCCAAAAGCTCAAAGTGATAAAAAATGCAGTAATTGTGGAGGTAATCACACCGCTAACTACAGAGGTTGTCCTGTGTACTCTTTCGTAAAGAAGACTATGGTGCAAAAACCTAAATTAGCTCCAGCTCAATCAGCAAACGCTTACTCTGCCACTTTTGCGCAAATGAGCCAACCAGTTACTTCCCGTGTCTCGTATGGAGATGCTGCTAAGACAAATTCAATTCCCACACAAAATGTTTCCCCGCCAAATAATTCAAAAAATACTGACGCAAGCTTTAATTTTAATCGCCTTGAAGCTACTATTGAAAATCTGGTGCAAACTATAAACAATTTTACAACAAATATGACTAGCATGATGAAAGAAATGCTGCGAATGCAGAATACTCTGCTTCAAGCATTAATTAATAAGCCATGAACACGTTAACAAT
Source organism: Tachina grossa (assembly GCA_949987645.1). Taxonomy (NCBI): domain Eukaryota; kingdom Metazoa; phylum Arthropoda; class Insecta; order Diptera; family Tachinidae; genus Tachina; species Tachina grossa. Next base: position 95,366 of record CATLJX010000038.1, read on the forward strand.
ATGTTTCTGGAACGCAAACGGCATTCGCCAACATAAAAATGAACTTGAGCACTTCCTCACGGAAAAAAATATTGATGTAATGTTAGTATCTGAGACTCATTTGACTTCGAGAAGTCTTTTTAAAATTTATGGCTACACTATATATGATACAAAAGACCCTAGAGGAAGGGCTTGCGGTGGATCAGCAATTCTAATAAAGTCAAGACTCAAGCATTATGTTCTTGATAACATTTGTGAAGAACACCTACAAGCAACAAATATTGGCATCGAAAGTTTTTGTACAAATTTTGTTATATCATCAATTTACTCCCCTCCCAGATTTTCAATCACTGAGAATCAATATGAGGATTTCTACAAATCTCTTGGACCTTGTTTTGTAGCAGCTGGCGACTACAATTATAAGCATACGTTTTGGGGTTCGCGTCTTATTACCCCCAGAGGTCGAGCATTGTTCAACACTATTTCAAAAATGGGCTTGGATGTCATTTCGAGTGGGGAGCCCACTTATTGGCCTACTGACATACAAAAAATTCCGCATGTTATAGATTTTGGCGTAATAAAAAATATCTCTAGGGATTTAATTCAAGTTCAAGCTTCTCTTGATCTTTCGTCCGATCACTCTCCGACGATCATTACAATTTATAGTCCCTTAAGAAGTAACTTACCTGACCCATATGTGAAGATGATCAATCGTGTTAATTGGCTGGGGTTCAAAAAATATCTCAGTAGTCATTGTACGGAAAACATTACGCTTAGAACATCCGATGATATTGAATCTAACATTGCCAATCTCAGCGAGAATATTAAACAGGCTGCTGAACATGCCATTATCTCCCATCCGCAGACTGGGTTTAATAAAATTTATTCTACAGACATTGAACGTCTCGTACGTGAAAAAAGAAGAGCCAGAAGGGAATGGCAACAGCACAGATCACCACAAAATAAAATCAGATTTAAAGAGTGCACTAAACGACTCCAAGAGTTGCTTGCGTCTGAAAAAACTGCATCTCTTAAAAATTATCTGGAAGGTCTTGATGTCACACCAGCGTCTAATTACTCTTTGTGGCGCGCTGCTAGAAAGCTTAAAACACCCATTGAGTATAAGCCACCTCTACGCACATCTACCGGAAGTTGGGCAAGAAGCGATACTGAAAAAGGTAAAATATTTGCTGAGCACTAAAAATCCGTTTTTACGCCAAACATATGTACTGGCGTTGCTGATTTGCCGAATGTAGTCGCTCTACCCCCTCAACACATAAGGTTTAAGACGCGTGATTTACAAAAATTAATTGCCGAACTCAACCCGAAGAAAGCTCCGGGTATTGATGGAATTAGTAACCAGATGCTTATGAACTTGCCTCGTATTGCAATGGGAATCCTATTATTCATATTTAATGCCATTTTACGACTGGAGTATTATCCACACAGCTGGAAGCTTGCCAAGGTTGAATTGATTCCAAAGCCGGGCAAAGATCTAACCAAGGCTGAGTCATATAGGCCAATAAGTCTACTATCAACTATGTCAAAGCTTTTCGAAAGACTGCTCAAAACAAAATTGTCCCCAATTCTAATTAGTAGTGGGTGCATACCAGACCATCAATTTGGTTTTAGAAGTCAGCATAGCACCATTGAACAAACTCACAGACTGGTTCAATTTATAAGAAGAACTTTTGAGGAAAAAATTACTGTTCTGCGCTCTTTATTGACGTTTCCCAGGCATTTGATAAAGTGTGGCATGAAGGCCTAGTTTTAAAATTGAAGACTTACCAATAAACATTTTAAATATTTTGGAAAGTTACATTATTTCCCGTAAGTTCACTGTTGTGGAAGGAGACTTTACGAGTAGGCCTGAAACTATTTCATCCGGTGTGCCACAGGGGAGCATACTGGGACCAGTTTTATATTTGATTTATACTTGTGATATGCCTGTGAGCAGTAGTATCCATACTTCCACATTTGCCGACGATACAGCCTGCCTTAGTATGCACGAAAACCCTGATGAGGCATCCCGCAAACTCCAGGAACACATTAGCCAGATGGAACTTTGGTTAAACTTATGGAGAATTAAAGTCAATGAACAGTGTGTCCATATAACGTTCACCCTAAGAAGAGATACTTGCTCCCCCATTCGGATTAACAATCAAGTTGTTCCTCAGCATTCACATGTGAAAATTCTTGGTATGCACCTTGATCGACGGCTTTCATGAAAACATCACATTGACTCTAATTTAACTCAAATGAAACTAAAATTAACTCAAGTACATTGGCTGATTGGCACAAATTCAAAACTTAGCCTAGACTGCAAACTTTTAATATACAAGTCGCTTTTAAAGCCAATATGGTGTTACGGAATTCAACTATGGGGCACTGCCTCAGCTTCAAATGTAGAGAAAAGTCAACGAAGGCAAAATAAAATTTTACGCATGATAACATCGGCTCCATGGTACATCAAAAATTCAAATATACATCGCGATTTGAATATGCCACTAGTGACTGAAGAAATTGTAAAATACGCAGGCAAATATCTAACAAAACTCGAGTCACATCATAATGAGCTTGCTCGTAATATTTTGAACTTTACTGGACACATCCGCTTAAAAAAGAGAGATACACGGGCTCTAATATTCAACACTCTAGAGGATGAAGCTGCTTGAAAACACTTTTTTCTTTTTGTTGCTTATCACTACTTATGTATTATTAATAACTATCACTAAGCTTATGTCCGACATTGGTCGGGCCTAATAATTTTTTTATAGATTTAAGATTTGAATACTTATTGTTAGTTCATATTTGAAGATACAATAATAAAAAAAACATGCATTAAACAAAAAAAAAATTGATTTATGTAGTTGTTATGTATATGTATGGTTAATTTATTAAAATTCATTTATTTTCTTTTATTTTATATTTATATTTTATCAATAGTATTGTTACGGCTAATATATTTTTCTAAGATTTCTTTGCATTTTTATATTTTAATGTAATGATACATCAAAGTGTTTTTATAAGAGTTAAAAATGTTTTTGTTTATAAAAGTAATGGGAGAGTTGTTATTACTGAACTATTTTTTCGTTTGGGATTTAAAAGTGTGATTTAATTTCATCAAAACCATATTTCGATTGTAAAATTTTGTATTTATTGAAGACATATTAATGCTTCGTGTTGCAAGGATAATTAAAGGTTCTTGTAGGTATTTTGCATAACTACCTCGTCTATCTCTTCGAACATTTTTAAAAGTCACAGGTTACTTGTAGGTATGTAGAAATATCAAAGAATGTTTTTAAAGTCCGCTGATTGCAAGATCATGGTCACAGTGGTTGCTAGATTGTGATTGCATTGACCTCAGGGTCGTAATTCAAATCATCTCAGGATCGTGGTTGCAAGATCTCTGTCACAGATTCTTGGTTGTAGGATCGCCATGTAATGGTGTTAAAGGAGAATCGCCATGTAATGGTTGAAGGGAGGATCGCCATGTAATGTGTTAAGGTGCGGTATGTAAAGTTTTAAAGGAGATCACGTTAATGTGGTCCTAGCTTGTATTAGTGTGTTTGATAGATTTGCCCTACAGTGTGCTATGGTCTGAGTATTGGTTGGGTTTTAGTATTTTCTTAGCACTCCTGCCATATTCCAACGAGCATCAAAATGCCCTTTTTTAATTTTTATTAAATAAATTTCCGGCTTATAAACTAAAATTAATTCTACTAACATAAACTTGTAGTCAATAATTTCCAACGAATTATGCTGATGCTTACAAATAAAAAAATATAATTTAAATTTTAGTATATTTTAAAATAAAATTCATTATACATAAATGATTATTAAATATGTGCATTTAAAACTATATTTTTTGGTATAAATTAATTTAAAGATATATTTTTATATAAGTTCTGCCTTCTATTAATATAAATTTTAGTTCTTTTATATTTTTAATAGATTCTTAGGAAATAAATTTTTTAAAATTTTATTTATTTATGCATTTAGGTTTTAACCAACTTCAAAAAAAGGAGGAGGTTAACAATTTGTCTCTATTTTTTTGTAGGCGTGTATCTTCATAACTCTGTAAAGTTTGGACCGATTGTAACATTTTTTTTTGTTGTCTGAGAGGGTATAGCTTCCCATTGGTCAAATTGTAAAAAAGTGGAAGGGGACACGCCCACATTTTTATATTATTTTAACAATAATTTTTGGTACTCCAAAAGATGTAAAAATTTCATTCTTAAGATAATCCACAACATACCTTGCAAGAAATTTTTTTAACGGTTTGTAATGTAAATTTCGTGAAGTGGTCTATAATTATTAAAATACCAATGTTTCCATTCTTAGTACGTGGTAATGGCCTAATAAAGTCCATATAGTGCCTCTGAAATGGTCTTTCGGTATTGACCATTTGACCCATAAGTGGTTTCAGTTGGAGTTTTAGAAGTCTTACAAGACTCGCAATTTGCTATATAATTCTTTACATCGACAACCATTTTCGGCAAAAGGAAAAATTGGTATATAAGATGTAAGGTTTGGGCTATCCCACCATGTGAAGCATTTGGTACATCATGCGATGTATAAATAACATCATTTTTCAGCTCAGTTGGTACATACAGTTTCCATGAATCGGACTCATCTTCTTATCCTGAAGTAAATTTGATTCTTTTACATAAAAATTTATCGAAAATTCTCTAGTTGGGTAATTCCGTTTTCAAAAATTCGTTTCTCCTTTGTTTGTATTCATTAGTCTCAAACGCATTAGAATTCAGATCAATTGTTGGTAAAACTTGTAAATTTAATTCTGCTATTTCAGATTCATGGTCAAAGCCTCGAGATAGAGCATCCGGAACAATACTATCGCTACCCTTGTGGTGTTCTATTACAAAGTCAAAGCATTGGAGTTTCAGAGCCCACCTGGCCAATCGTCCTGATAAGTATTTTTGCTTCATCAGCCATTTGAGACTGGCATGATCTGTAATAAACTAGAATTCATGACCTTCTATATAGGCTCTAAACTTTTTAATTGCTAGTATTACTGCCAGGCCTTCTAGTTATGTTATAGCGTAATTCCTTTGAGCCTTATTTAATTTTTGTGACATAACGGCTATTGGTCTTTCTTGTGATTCATTATCAAGTTGTGCCAAAACAGCTCCTATGCCATGCATACTCGCGTCACATTGTAAAATGAACGGTTTTTCAAAATTTGCGTGTAGTAACACGGGTGCAGAGGTCAATTTTTGCTTATTATTATCAAAAGATTTTTGGGCTTCGTTGTTCCATTAAAAGTGTTTTCTTTTTGATAAAAGCTCTGTTAAAGGGAATGTTAAAGAAGCAAAATCAAGGATGAATCGCCTATACCAACCCGCCATACAGAGAAATTGGTAAAGCTGTTTGACTGATTTGGGAGCTGGAAAATCAGAAATAGCTTTTACTTTGTCTACATCAACTTTCAAACAGGGTATGAATTTGCTTAGCTATTTTCAAGCAATTAGTTTTTGCTGAACTAAAACTAACGCAAATGAGTCAGCAGCAGCAATCAGCATCAGCACTCAATGTAAAAGAAACTATTTGCTAAATGCTGTGCTGTGAAATGTTTGAATTACAAGCAGTCAGCAAAATGAAATTACTGAAAGAAATTTCTGATGCTTACAGAAGCAATAGTATTTTTTTTGAAAAAGTGCTGATGCTGACCATCAGCAAATTTGTTTTTTCGTTTTTTTGCTGAAGCTTCGGTACTTTGCTGTGAAGGTTTGTCAGCATCAGTAACAGCAAATTTTAAAAACTACTGTTTTTGCTGACTTCAGCATTGCTTCAAGATGCTTAAGCATTACTAAAAAATTTATATTGTGCACAATATTCAAAAGGAAAGGAAGTGAATATGTATTCTCTACTTTGGAAATACAATAAATTGGAGGAAACCTTGAAATTAGTCCGTTGATGTTTGGTATGGGATATGCGTCTTTTGTGGTTACCGAATTTAATTTGCGACTGTCCAAACAAAATCGTACTTTTCCTAGTTTTACGATTAACACTCCAGGAGATGACCAAGAAGATATTGGACACTCTTCAATCACGCTTAAACTCAACATACGATCTATCTCATTACATAGCAGTTTTTCCCTTACAGGAGATATACTAATAATATCTCTGTTTTATAGGTACCGAATTTCCTATATCAATATTGTGTTCTACTAAGGTTGTACATCCCAAACCTTCTCGTTCTGAATTAGGAAAATATTCAATAATTTTGTTTAAGTTCCTGATCCTGTAATGTACATAACACTATCTTATTAGGATCTTCTGCTAAAACAATTTAATTTATCGTGTTTATCGCTGCAATGTGTATTCCATATTCCTCCCAAAAATACATACCACAAATACCGTCTTGTGTTATTGATGGTATCAACAAAAATTCAATTATATAATATATATATAATATAATTTTATAGAATTACTCTATTCAGGCTTCAAAGGTCATTCAAATTGATTCAAATGCAAGTAAAAGACAATTTTATTTCATTTTTTTATATCCGACGTTTCGTTGGGATTTTCCAACATCTTCAGGGATACTATTTTTATTGAAATCTGGTAACATTAATAAATAAAAGAACAAATTTAATGCAATAACAACAATAATAATAAAACAATTAATGTTTTGCTTTACCTTACATATACTATCTTCTAATAAAATTTGCATTTAAGTTTTTAAAAATGTCATTTTACGCGACGGGACAACATACAATATAAAACACATAATTTAAAAATAATTGCAAAAATAATCAAAAAATTGTAAATATCACAGTATAAAGCTTTTCTTAACGTTCTAATATCACAGTTGGAATTACACTAAAACTTAAATTAATACGATGCTATAAGTAGCATTAGTTTTGTCTTTGTCAGTCTTGTTGTTCATTGCTATGTCCATTTTTTGTTGAATACTTAAGGTTTCCAAAGTGTATCTTTTATTATATTTCCTGTCTTTGTGCAGTATTTTCACATTTTCCAGATCAGCTGTGTGAGAATAATCCAAACAATGTTGAACTAATGCAGTAGATTGTCGTCCTTTTTTAATATCAGTTCCATGTTCAGCTACTCTTACGCCCAAATTCCTTTTTGTTGTCCCGATGTAAACTTGTCCACAGCTTTCATGTACGTTGCCATTACATTTGATTTCATATACTACATTGCTTTGATCTTTTTTATTTATTTTTGTTTTTAGATTTGTGAACAGTGTTTTTGTTGTTTTGTTTGGTTTGTGTGCAAATATAATTCCTTCTTCATTAATTATCTCTTTTATTTTATTATTCTCAGTGAGCTTTTTTTCGTATATACGATAAGCTTACATATTTAGTGTTGCCAGATGTTGTTTTCGTGTTATTATTTTTTGTTTCATTATGTATTGATTTTTCTATAAGGCTATTGATCAAGTATGTCGGATAATTATTGTTTCTAAGTATTTCTATGATTATTTTAATATTTTTATCTTTGAATTTGTTATGACTTATATGTAACACTTTATTAATAAAGTTTGAAATTGTATTTATCTTGTGTTTAATTGGATGTGTTGAATTATAATTTATTATTCTGCCTGACGATATTTGTTTCATGTACCCAATCTGTTATAATTCTGTCCTTGTGTCTAATTATTCTCATTCCTTTCTTTTTACAATGGCAAATAAGTCATCTACATATTTTGTTAATAGTTTGATTTCTATATTTTTATCCCTTAGTTCATTCGTTGTTTTATCTAAAAGAGTATCTAACACAATGTCGGCAATAGTTGGAGATAGAGGGTTTCCCATTGGCATTCCATATGTTTGATTATATATTGTGCCTTCATATATGAAATAATTGTTTTCGTTTAAACAAAATTGGTGTGATTTTTTAAAATTTCCCATTTCTCCATAATATTTCCTATAGCTAAATATATCGGTATGTTAGTAAATAACGATACCACGTCCAATGATACAAAGATTTCGTCATCGTCCAAAATAATATCTTCTAATCTTGTTTTAAGCTCTATTGAATTTTTTATGTTAAATTTTGTTGATATCACATTCTTTAAAATAACTCCCATATATTTAGACAGATTATAGCATGAAATGAAATCTACTCTACTACGAAAGTTTCCACAACACAATCCTAACAGCGAAGGGTAAGGTTATACATAAAGATAGTATACGCAGACAAACTACACTATGAACAAGTCAACAATAATTGGAATTGTATTTCTCGCATTTGCTTTTGGCGACAACATAACTGATTTAACAAACAAAACATATGTACTCATAGAAGGAAATCCAGCATATGTGTTCGAAGACACATCATATCTGTATCACGTAGTTAACTTAACAAAAATACTGAGACCATACGAGGACATAATGCAAAACATGTATAATACAGAACAAAGCCAGGAAGAACAAATATTAATAGGTAGAATTGAATCTGTAAAAACGCAATTAATACCGAATACACATCGCGAAAAAAGAGCACTAAACTTTCTAGGTTCAACATTAAAATTTTTCACTGGGACACCAGATCACGACGACTTAATCGAAATAAAGACAGGACTTAATCAATTAATAGAAAACAGTCACAGACAATGTTTGTATAATGTTGGTCTCTGCTCCGTCATTTTATGGTCGACATAATCGTCCATCAGAGCAATTAATTCGGTTAACCATGGATCGTTTTCGCACTACGTTTACTCTATGTGATAATACGCATCCGCAGAGACGTCGAACAGTACGCACCGAAGAAACAATTGCCGCTGTAGAGCAAAGTGTTGAAGAGGACCCGAATGAATCGATTCGCCACCGTGCACAGCAATTGGAGCCGACTAACCGACTATTTTGTTCCCGAATTGGATGGCATGAATGTGGATGAGTTGTGGTTCCAACAAGACGGCGCTACATGCCACACAGCGCACGTCACAATCGATTTATTGAAGGAAGCATTCGATGAGTGCATAATTTCGCGGAATGGACCTGTCAATTGGCCACCAAGATCGTGTGATTTGACACCATTGGATTATTTTCTTTGGGGATATGTGAAGTCGCTCGTCTACGCCAACAAACCAGAAACGTTAGGGGACTTGGAAGCCAACATTCGTGGCGTTATTGCCAACATACGGCCCCATATGCTCGAAAAAGTGGTTGAAAATTGGACCTGTAGAATTGGCTTTATTCGAGCCAGCCGCGGCGGCCACATGCCCGAAATCATATTTAAACATTAATGGCATAAAATTATCCTTCCAATAAAGCCAAATTGATGGACATTAAAACGATTTTCTTGTGTTTTATTTCAATTCAAAGTTCTATACCTCTTAAAAAAACACCCTATACAAGCAACAAATATCTGCATTGAAAATTTTTATACAAATTTCATGATATCTTCAATTTACTCCCATCCCAGATTTTCAATCACTAAGGATCAATATGAGAAATTCTACAAATCTCTTGGACCTTATTTCGTAGCAGCTGGCGACTACAATGCTAAGCCTAGAGGTAGGCGTTGTTCAACATAATTTCAAAAATGGGATTGGATGTTATTTCGAGTGGGGAGCCCACTAACTGCCTACTGACGTACGAAAAATTCCGGATGTTATAGATTTTGGCGTCATAAAAAGTATAAAAATAATTGCAAAAATAATCAAAAAATTGTAAATATCAGAGTTAAAGCTTTTCTTAACGTTTTAATATCACAGTGGGAATTACACTAAAACTTAAATTAATACGATGCTATAAGTAGCATTAGTTTTGTCTTTGTCAGTCTTGTTGTTCATTGCTATGTCCATTTTTTGTTGAATACTTAAGGTTTCCAAAATGTATCTTTTATTATATTTCCTGTCTTTGTGCAGTATTTTCACATTTTCCAGATCAGCTGTGTGAGAATAATCCAAACAATGTTGAACTAATGCAGTAGATTGTCGTCCTTTTTTAATATCAGTTCCATGTTCAGCTACTCTTACGCCCAAATTCCTTTTTGTTGTCCTGATGTACATTTGATTTCATATACTACATTGCTTTGATCTTTTTTATTTATTTTTGTTTTTAGATTTGTGAACAGTGTTTTTGTTGTTTTGTTTGGTTTGTGTGCAAATATAATTCCTTCTTCATTAATTATCTCTTTTATTTTATTATTCTCAGTGAGCTTTGGAATATACGATAAGCTTACATATTTAGTGTTGCCAGATGTTGTTTTCGTGTTATTATTTTTTGTTTCATTATGTATTGATTTTTCTATAAGGCTATTGATCAAATATGTCGGATAATTATTGTTTCTAAGTATTTCTATGATTATTTTAATATTTTTATCTTTGAATTTGTTATGACTTATATGTAACACTTTATTAATAAAGTTTGAAATTGTATTTATCTTGTGTTTAATTGGATGTGTTGAATTATAATTTATTATTCTGCCTGACGATATTTGTTTCATGTACTCAATCTGTTATAATTCTGTCCTTGTGTCTAATTATTCTCATTCCTTTCTTTTTACAATGGCAAATAAGTCATCTACATATTTTGTTAATAGTTTGATTTCTATATTTTTATCCCTTAGTTCATTCGTTGTTTTATCTAAAAGAGTATCTAACACAATGTCGGCAATAGTTGGAGATAGAGGGTTTCCCATTGGCATTCCATATGTTTGATTATATATTGTGCCTTCATATATGAAATAACTGTTTTCGTTTAAACAAAATTGTAGCAGTTTTAAAAATTGTGTTTTTGGTATATTGGTGTGATTTTTTAAAATTTCCCATTTCTCCATAATATTTCTTATAGCTAAATGTATCGGTATGTTAGTAAATAACGATACCACGTCCAATGATACAAAGATTTCGTCATCGTCCAAAATAATATCTTCTAATCTTGTTTTAAGCTCTATTGAATTTTTTATATTAAATTTTGTTGATATCACATTCTTTAAAATAACTCCCATATATTTAGACAGATTATAGCATGAAATGAAATCTACTCTACTACGAAAGTTTCCACAACACAATCCTAACAGCGAAGGGTAAGGTTATACATAAAGATAGTATACGCAGACAAACTACACTATGAACAAGTCAACAATAATTGGAATTGTATTTCTCGCATTTGCTTTTGGCGACAACATAACTGATTTAACAAACAAAACACATGTACTCATAGAAGGAAATCCAGCCTATGTGTTCGAAGACACATCATATCTGTATCACGTAGTTAACTTAACAAAAATACTGAGACCATACGAGGACATAATGCAAAACATGTATAATACAGAACAAAGCCAGGAAGAACAAATATTAATAGGTAGAATTGAATCTGTAAAAACGCAATTAATACCGAATACACATCGCGAAAAAAGAGCACTAAACTTTCTAGGTTCAACATTAAAATTTTTCAGCTAGACACCAGATCACGACGACTTAATCGAAATAAAGACAGGACTTAATCAATTAATAGAAAACAGTAACAGACAAAAAATTGTAAACTCACGGTTTGAACAAATATAAGAAACATTAAATCCTAAAGCTATCACAGATAACATTATAATCAATGAAGTATATCGTGAAAATGAAGCTATAACAATAACTATAAATTTTGCTAAAAATGGAAATTTTTATTCAGGAACATTGAATCTAAATGAAATAAAAGATATCTTATCTAATGAAGCTTTTGACTTACCATTAATAAACATCCTAGAGTAAGATATCCATATATGTTTTTACAATCAAGCTATAATTACAATTTATAAGTATCCTATATTGAAAAATATATGTAAATTATATTATATATTCCCACTAGCATATAAGCATGGAAAATTAGTATTGGACAAATAAATTACTGTTTGTAATGGTAATTATACTTCAGGAAATAATTATAGACGATATAGATTCCGTGTTTATTGGCACATATGTCTTTAATTTTACAATGTTCAATGGTGCTATGCTGACTTCTAAAACCAGATTCATGGTCCGGGATGCACCCATTATCAGCTAAAATTTTGGACAATTTAGTCATGAGCAGCTTCTCGAAAAGCTTTGCGATTGTTGATAGTAAGCTTGTAGGACTATATAGATCAGCCTTGGTAAGATCTTTGCCCACCTTTGCAATAATTTTTATTTTGGCAAGTTTCCAGTAATGTGGAAAATAAAATGGCATTAAAAATAAATATCAAAATTATTATTGCAATATGAGGCAAGTTCACCAACATCTACTAATGCCATCAATACCTGGAACTTTCTTCGGGTTGAGTTCAGCAATTATTTTTTGTACTTTACGCAACTTTAACCTTAAGGGACGAGGGGGTATAGAAACTAGACTTGGTAAATTGGCAACACCAGTACATGAACTGGGAGTGAATACAGATTTTAAATGCTTAGAGAATAAGTTATCTTTCTCACTATCGCTTCTTGCCCAGCCTCCGGTCGAGGCGCAGTGGTGATTTAAGATCAACGAGTCTTTTAAGATTTCTAGTAGCGCACCATAAAGAGTAAATAGATGCTGACGTGACGTCGAGACCTTCTAAATATGTTTCCAGTAGTGCAGTTTTTTCCAACGATAGTAGCTCTTTGAGTCATTTAGTACACTCTTTAAGTCTGATGTAACTTAGGGGTAATCTGTGTTGCTGCCATTCCCATCTAGCTCTTCTCTTTTCCCATACAAGACGTTCAATTTCCGTAGAATAAATTCTATTAAAGCCAGTTTCCTGATAAGAGGTTGCGGCATGTTCAGCAGCCTGCTTAATTTTTTCGTTTAGACTCGCAATGTTAAATTCAATATCATCATATTATCTAAGCTGAATGTTTTTCGTGCAATGCATACTAAGTAACTTCTTAGTGGATTACAGATTGAAACGATAGTGCGGTAGTGATCGGAAGAGAAATCTAGAGAAGCTTCAACATGAATTAAATTCCTAGAAATATTTTGCATGACACCTTAATCTATAACATCCGGAATTTTTCATACGTCAGTAGGCCAGTAACTCTGCTCCCCACTCGAAATGACATCCAAGCCCATTTTTGAAATTGTATTAAACAAAGCTCGACATCTAGGTGTTACAAGGCGCGAACCCCAGTACGTATGTTTTGCATTGTAGTCGCCAGCTGCTACGAAACAAGATCCAAGCGATTTGTAGAACTTCTCATTCGGATCTTCGGTAACTGAAAATCTTGGAGGTTAGTACATTGATGATATCACGAAATTCGAAAAAAAATTTCTACAAAAATACTCGTTGCTTGCATACATACGTTGTAAAGGATATAATGCTTGAGTCTTGACTAAATTAGAATTGCAGATCCACCCTAGGTTCCTTTGTATCATATATAGTTTTTTTTTTTGCATGTTATTTTATTTATTTATTGTATCTTCATATATGAACTAACAATAAGTATTCAAATCTTAAATCTAAAATATAATTAGTAGGTCCGACCAATGTCGGACATAAAATTAGTGATAGTTATTAATAATACATAAGTAGTGACTCGAGTCTTGTTAGATATTTGCCTGCGTATTTTGCAATTTATATGACAAGTCATATAAATGCTTAAACACTGATAGACTTAAAAAAGACGGGACAATTGAAAAACATATTCAAAATTTAATAACCAAATTTGAAGAAATAAGAGTAATATTAAACATAAACTACAATCGACTAACAACATCACACAAAGTCGCAGCCGATACATTTTTCCTAGTTATAAGAAATAAACTTTCAAAGATATCAACAAAAAAAGGATTAGAATTAGAAATACCTAGCTATCTACATCAACAAGTGGTTAGAAAATTTCAAAAAACTCAGATATAACAAACAACACAATAACAATGAACGCTTCAGAGCTTGGCCGAACTTAGCCTATTCATAGCTAATTTAGAATTGATTCAAGAGACCTTAGATGATACTAAAAAAGCCAATTTCTTTGAATTAATTTTTAAAAGAAGATTAGTTCAAAAAGTAAAAAACAGAATAAAGCAAACTAGAATACCAAAAAATTTTGAAGAATTAATCAATGAACTAAAGAAAAATTATAAGTCACAACAAACACCAAATAGCATCCTAAATGACTTAAATAAAATAAAACAACAAGATGACATACGAAAATTTGCAGACAAAATTGAAAGTTTAATTTCAGAATTAAACGAATTACAAATGTCACGCATAGGTGCAGAAAGCGGATATACAATAATATAATCAAACGGTATCATTGCATTTAACTCATTTAAAAATGGATTAATCAATAGAGAAATAGTCAAAACAATAGAAGCAAGAACATTTGCAGAAGCTTTAGAAATTGTAGAAGAATCCAACACTTCAAATACCCAAGCACATATTATGCATCAGAGAGTTAGATTTAATAATAAAAAAATGAATAGAAATAATAGTAAAAATTACTATTCAGCGATTTGTGTTGTTAAAAAACAACACAAATCGCTGAATAACCATAATAATAACAGAAACAATAATTTTGTTAACTTCAGAAATAACAACTTTAGTAGAGGAAATATTTTTAATAAAAATAGAAACAATTTTAATAACAATAAACAATGGTGCTCACTTCACAATTTTTTTGTTTTTGAGGTACTGATATAGAGTATTATTCCTCAAGGGTTCTTTGTGCTTTTTTTTTTTTGTTATTTATGACTATTTAAAAAAAATATTAGCAAAGCAATTAAAGCTTATTGATCAAAGTTAAATATGTGTAACGGATATTCCGCTAAGACGTCGTCTGTTCACTATGAAGGTACAACGAGGGAAAAAAATGGCTTAGTATATAAAGCAGAAATCTACATCAACTGACACCACACACATTGTACAAAACACAAACGAATGCTGATGATGAAGGTTTAGTGGCCTTCGAAAACGGCTAGTTGTTCCGTTTACTGTGTGTTGTCATAATATTTACAACTAACTTTGGTGTTATTTGTTCATTAATAATTGTCACAAGTAATTTGACTTATAAAGCGATACGAACTTTAGCCTGTTCAAATCATAAATATAGAATGAAGTTTGAACAATAATAACTAAATTAATTAAAATTAATAGTCATGGGCCTTTGGCAAAAATTAAATAAAATATACTTAATAGTAACAAACCAAAAAAGTTTGTCTTAAATAGAACAAAACAAGCAAATTACTTAAAATGTGCATAATTAGTAAAGAAAAAACGACAATAGTAAGATTTTTGTAAATTAAGAGATGGTAAAATTGAGCTTTCATTACAAAAGAAAATCAGCTAATTTTGCCCATTTAAATTACATGAGTTTGATCATTGCTTTGTGGCAAAAATGAGCTTCTGAAAGAGTTCGATACAAGTTTAATTTCTTCCTTCATCCAGTTTTTGTAGGAATTAATTGCCTTCCGCGTTATAAGGATGGTTGATGCGTTATAAAGATGGTGCCCTTATTAAAAACAATGTTTCTAGATATATTCCAGCTAAGCATAAGCTATGTATGCAGCTTCTATCATCCTAGTGCTCTTGTAATCAGATTATAGCAAATTTATTTGCTGTTTGTATCTGATTTAGAGCAGGATCGCCATGAAATGTATTAAAAAGTGTACTAATGCACAAGCGTATAGTGATCAAAGTATACCGTTATATTATTCGATAATTTCTTCAGCTTATATATTAACAATTAGTTCGCTTTTTCTATTTTTACTTATTCTAATATACATACATAATAATATACATTCATAAATTTGAATTACATTTACATTACAGGCTGATTTAGTCATAGTAACAATTTATTCCAGTCAGCATAATTCAAACTAAATTATAAGAATGTTATGTTACCGAAATTCCACTGTTTATGACTAAGTGTATTTGCAATTAAAAATCGTTACTGACCTATCTCAAGAAGACGTTGACTTTAAGTTAGTTCAATGTGTTTACATACTTTTGAATATTATTGTTTTTATGTGGTTATCATGTTTCTGTGACTGTTTGGTAAGGTTCATGCATATGTCGTACTATGTACACACTACAACTGATGACACCATTTTTTGAGCGTGGCGGATTTTAGAAATCTTTGGAGGCCCATTAAAAATCACTAAACTCGCCAAACTGGGTATAAGGTTTTACTATCCCTATCGAACCTATACTGTCTCAATTTGTTGTATGTGCGTTCATTTTTCTAAATATAACTAGCTTGAAATTTTTGTTTTTCAGCTAATTTTTTCAAATATTTCAATGGAAAACAAGTACTATGTATGTGCGATAGGTTCTCTAAAAATTTCGCTTGATAATTGCTGTAATGTTATATATATTATCCATAAAACATTACATATAAAAAGTTGCGAGTTAACCAATTAAATTAGTATTTGTATATTTCTCTATTGGTAAAAGAGGTAGTAACAATAAAGTCCATCATAATTCGGTTTAAAATATGAGCTTATTAAAAAGCAGTGAAGCTATATGAAGCAAAGTACAGGAAAAAGCGCCACAACAATGCAGGTTTTAAATACAGAAAGTTAGCTTATGTACACACATCCAATTTTATATATATACTGGAGCCGAAATGACATACAATTGAAAATAAATGAAACCCATCCAATTTATAGCGTAAAGTATCTCTTATACCGAAAAATCACAGTTGAAGAGCCACATAAGCGTTCAAGTCCCGTGCAGTGCCATAATTGCCAAGAATATGGCCATACGAAAACTTACTGCAAGTTACCTACAGTGTGTGTTATTTGCGGTAAATTGAACGGTACTGCGTTCTACTAAACCAAAAGACCAAGCTGAAAAAAAATGTAGTAACTGAGGAGGTAATAATCACACTGCTAACTACAGAGGATGTCTTTTGTTAAAAAGACTATGGGACAAGAACCAAAATTAGCTCCAGCTCAATCTGTAAACGCTTACTCCACCAATCTTGCTCAAATGAGCGAACCAGTTACTTCACGTGTATCGTATGCCGAGGCTGCCAAAGTTAGTTCTATTCCCACACAAACTGTTTCACCGGCAAATAAGTCAACAAATACAAACTCAATCTATAATTTTAATCGCCCTGAAGCTACTATTGATAATCGGGTGCAAACTATAAATAATTTTACAACAAATATGACTAGCATGATGTAAGAAATGCTACAAATGCAGAATACACTTCTTCAAGCTTTAATTAACAAGCCATGAATACGTTAGAAATATGTTTTTGGAACGCAAACGGCATACGCCAACATAAAAATGAACTTTAGCACTTCCTTACGGAAAAAAATATCGGTATAATGTTGGTCTCTGAAACTCATTTCACTTCGAGAAGCTTTTTCTAAATTAATGGCTACATTATATATGATACAAAGGACACTAGAGGGAGAACATGCGATGAATCAGCAATTCTAATGAGGTCAAGACTCAAGCACTATATTCTTGACAACATTTGTGAAGAACATCTACAAGCAACAAATATCTGCATTGAAAATTTTTATACAAATTTCATGATATCTTCAATTTACTACCATCCGAGATTTTCAATCACTAAGGATCAATATGAGAAATTCTACAAATCTCTTGGACCTTATTTCGTAGCAGCTGGCGACTACAATGCTAAGCCTAGAGGTCGGGCGTTGTTCAACATAATTTCAAAAATGGGATTGGATGTTATATCGAGTGGGGAGCCCACTAACTGCCTACTGACGTACGAAAAATTCCGGATGTTATAGATTTTGGCATCATAAAAAGTATTTAGAGTTCTCGTTGAACCTTCATAGTGAAGAAACATTAAAGCGGATTTTTTTTACATACATACATTCGAAACAAATATAAAAAACAACAAAATCAAAAATTATACAAAAAATATTCGTAATACATATTCACCTTGATAAATAAGCTTATTGGCTTTACTAATATTTTTTACATAGCAACAAATAGCCAAAAAAAAAACCGTAAACACAAACAAAGTTCCCTTGAGGAATAATACTCTGTATGAGTACCTCAAAGGAAAAAAATTTTGAAGTGAGTTCTAACGGCAGAAATGCTTATTTTACTGTGAGTTCTGAAACTCTTGATGAAAAAAATATAAATAATAAATCTGATGAAAATCTTTTTTTAACGGCAAAGCCAATTTTTCGTCAGCGATCAACTTCGCTTTGTCCAATGCCAACTAGTGAATCGTTAACATTATCATTGCCTAGTACTTCTTCATTTAAGTCTGCGATATCATCCGCATCTGGCTCGCCTTCATCACTAAACCAAGTTATCACTACAGATAACAGTAGATCAAAGCCCAAGGTACAAGTGGGAATGGACAGATATATAACAGTGGTAAAGCGTGGGCGAAGCCCAAATTCTTCAAAAATTTCATCTTCTCCAAAGATGTCTAGGGATAACAGCGCATCATCTACCAAACGTCAAAATCGTTTTTCATTATTGCAAGACACCGACGACAAGCCCTCTACATCATCGCAAAAGTCTTTTAAGCCACCACCTATTTATCTGAGAAAAAAATTCTAACGCGCTTATAAAAAAACTACTGTCGACCATTGGTGAAAATACTTTTCACATCATTCCAATTAAACGAGGTAATATTGATGAAACTAAAATCCAAATATATAATGAAAAAGATTTCCGAAAAATTGTTAGTGAATTCGAAAAAAATAAAACAAATTTTTACACATACCAACTTAAGAGTACTAAAGGCCTACATATAGTATTAAAGGGCATAGATTCATATGTTGAACCCGAAGAAGTAAAATGTGCACTTGTCGACCAAGGATTCAAGGTAAAAAATGTTACCAACATATTTAATAGAGAAAAGGTCCCCCAACCCCTATTTCGGGTTGAACTGGAGCCGAATGACATACAATTGAAAAAAAATGAAGCCCATCCAGTTTATAATGTAAAGTATCTCTTACATCGAAAAATCACAGTTGAAGAGCCACGTAAGCGTTCAGGTCCCGTACAGTGCCATAATTGCCAAGAATATGGCCATACGAAAACTTACTGCAAGTTACCTAGAGTGTGTGTTATCTGCGGTGAATTGCATGGTACTGCTCGCTGCACTAAGCCAAAAGAACAAGCAGAAAAAAAATGTAGTAATTGTGGAGGTAATCACACAGCTAACTATAGAGGGTGCCCTGTATTTTCTTTCGTTAAACAGGCTATGGGTCAAAACCCAAGTTAACTCCAGCTCTACAAGTAAACGCGAACTCCGACACTTTTGCTCAAATCAGCCAACCAGGTACTTCACGTGTATCGTATGCTGATGCTGCCAAGACTAGTTCAATTCCCACGCAAAATGTTCCACAGCCAAAAAAATTCAACGAATTCAAACTCAAGCTTTAACTTTAGTCGCCTTGAAGCTACTATTGAGAATCTGGTGCTAACTATAAACAACTTTACTACAAACATGACAAGTATGATGCAAGAAATGCTGCGAATGCCGAATACACTGCTTCAAGCATTAGTTAATAAACCATGAACACGTTAAAAATATGTTTCTGGAACGCAAACGGCATTCGCCAACATAAAAATGAACTTGAGCACTTCCTCATGGAAAAAAATATTGATATAATGTTGGTTTCTGAGACTCATTTGACCTCAAGAAGCTTATTTAAAATAAATGGTTACACTTTATATGATACAAAGGACCCGAGAGAGAGAGCATGTGGTGGATCAGCAATTCTGATTAAGTCAAGACTCAAGCACTATGTCCTTGACAACGTTAGTGAAGAATATTTGCAAGCAACGAAAATTTTCGTAGAAAATTATTGTGCGAATTTCGTGATATCATCAATTTACTCACCTCCCAGATTTTCAGTTAGCGAAGATCAGTATGAGAAGTTCTACAAATCGCTTGGATCTTGTTTCGTGGCAGCTGGTGACTACAATGCAAAACATACCTACTGAGGATCGCGTCTTGTTACACCTAGAGGTCGAGCCTTGTTCAATACAATTTCAAAAATGGGCTTAGATGTCATTTCGAGTGGGGAGCCTACTTACTGGCCTACTGACGTAAGAAAAATTCCAGATGTTATCGATTTTGCCGTCACGAAAAATATTCATAGGGACTTAATTCATGTAGAGGCCTCTCTAGATCTGTCCTCCGATCACTCTCCAACAATAGTTACAATTTTCAACCCACTAAGGAGTGATTTAACTAACTCATATGTGAAGATGATTAATGGAATCAAATGGCTGGTATTCAAAAAATATCTTAGTAGTCACTGCGTAGAAAACATTCAGCTTAGATCATGCGATGATATTGAATTTAATATTGCCAATCTTAACGAAAATATTAAACAGGCTGCTGAACACGCCACTACCTCCTATCTGCAGACCGGCTTTAACAGAATTTATTCTACGGAAATTGAACGTCTTGTATGTGAAAAAAGGAGAGCATGGCAACAACACAGATCACCCCTAAATAAAATCAGACTTAAAGAATGTACTAAACGACTCAAAGAGCTGCTATCATCGGAAAAAACTGCACTACTGGAAAAGTATTTAGAAGGTCTTGATGTAACGTCCGCATCTAATTACTCTTTATGGCGCGCTACTAGAAATCTTAAACGACCCGTTGATCTTAAATCACCATTGCGTACTGCGACCGGAGGCTGGGCAAGAAGTGATAGTGAGAAAGGTAACTTATTTTCTGAGCATTTAAAATCTGTATCCACTCCCAATTCATGTACGGGTGCTGCTGATTTACCGAGTGTAGCTTCTCTAAGGTTTAAGATGCGTGAAGTACAAAAAGTAATTGCTGAACTCAACCCGAAGAAAGCTCCAGGTATTGATGGCATTAGTAACAAAATGCTCATGAACTTACCTCATATTGCAATAAGAATCCTGCTATTTACTTTTAATGATATTTTAAGAATGCAGTATTTTCCACATAACTGGAAACTGGCCAAGATCAAAATGATTCCAAAGGCGGGCAAAGATCTTACCAAGACTGAGTTATATAGGCCTATAAGCTTACTATCTACAATCTCAAAGCTTTTCGAAAAGCTGCTCATGACTAAATTGTCCAAAATTTTAACTGATAATGGTTGCATCCCGGACCATCAATTTGGCTTTAGAAGTCAGCACAGCACGATTGAACAAACGCATAGACTGGTCCAAGTTGTAAGAAGAACATTTGAAGAAAAGAAGTATTGTTCTGCTCTCTTTATTGATGTTTCTCAGGCATTTGATAAAGTATGGCACGAAGGCCTAGTTTTAAAATTGAAGACATATCTGCCAATAAACATTCAAAAGCTTTTGGAAAGTTATATTATTGATAGGTAGTTCACTGTTGTGGAAAGAGAGTTCACGAGTGTGCCCGAATCTATATCTTCTGGTGTGCCCCAGGGTAGTATTCTGGGTCCTGTCTTGTATTTAATATATACTTGTGATATGCCTGTGAGCAATAATATCCATATTTCTACTTTTGCCGATGATACAGCCTGTATGAGTGTGCACGAAAACCCTTATGAGGCATCCCGCAATCTCCAGGAACATATCACTTAGCTAGAAATATGGTTGAACTTATGGAGAATTAAAGTCAATGAACAAAAGTGTGTCCATATAACGTTCACCCTAAGAACAGATACTTGCTCCCCCATTCGAATCAACAATCATAATATTCCTCAACATTCCCAAGTGAAATACCTTGGTATACACCTTGATCGAAGACTTACATGGAAACATAATATTTACTCTAAGTTAACTCAGATGAAACTTAAGTTAACTCAAATATATTGGTTGATTGGCAGAAACTCAACACTCAGCTTAGACTGCAAACTTTTACTGTACAAGTCGCTTTTGAAGCCAATATGGTGCTACGGAATTCAGTTATGGGGCACTGCTTCAGCTTCCAATGTCGAGAGAATCCAACGAAGGCAAAACAAAATTTTACGGTTAATAACATCGGCTCCATGGTACATCCAAAATTCTATTATACATCGTGATTTAAATATGCCACTAGTGACTGAAGAAATTGCAAAATACGCAGGCAAATATTTAACAAAACTCGAATCACATCCTAATCCGCTTGCTCGTAATATTTTGATCTTTACTGGACACATCCGCTTAAAAAAGAGGGACACACGGGCTCTTATACCTAACACTCCAGATGGGACTACTTGAAAATACATCCCCCTCCCCCCCCCCTTTTTTTTGATTATCGCTACTAATGTATTATTTATAACTACCACTAAGTTTATGTCCGACACTGGTCGGGCCTAATAATTTTTTTTTATAGATTTAAGATTTAAATACTTATTGTTAGTTCACATATGAAGATACAATAAATAATTACATGCATTATAAAAAAAAAAAAAAAAAAAGTATTTGTTCGGAATTAATTCAAGGTGAAGCTTCCCTAGATCTCTCGTCCGATCAATTTCCTACGATCGTTACAATCTGTAGACCACTGAAAAACGCTTTACCTCACCCATATGTGAAAATGATTAGTCGTGTTAATTAGCTGGGAATCAAAAAATATCTTAGTAGACATTGCACGGAAAATATTACGCTAAGAAGACACGATGATATTTAATCTAACATTGCCAATCTTAACGAGAATATTAATAAACCAGCTACTGAACATGCCACTATCTTCCATCCGCAGACTGGGTTTAATAGAATTTATTCTACAGACGTTGAACGTCTTGTACGTGAAAAAAGAAGAGCTAGAAGGGAATGACAACAGCACAGATCACCTCAACACAAAATCAGATTTAAAGAGTTCACTAAACCCTTCAAGAGTTGCTTGCATCTGAAAAGCTGCATCTTTTAAAAATTATCTGGAAGGTCTTGATGTCACACCAGCAATCTAATTACTTTAGTGGCGCGCTGCTAGAAAGCTTAAAACACCCGTTGAGTTTAAGCCACTACTACGCACATCTACCGGAGGTTTGGTAAAAAGCGATACTGAAAAATGTAACATATTTGCAAAGCAATTAAAATCCCTATTTACTTCAAACACATGTACCGGTGTTGCTGATATGCCGAGTGTAGTTGCTCTAGCCCCTCAACCCTTAAAATTTAAGATGTGTGATGTACAAAAAATAATTGCCGAACTCAACCTGAAAAAAGCTTCCGGTATTGATGGAATTAGTGACCAGATGTTGATTAAGTTGCCTCGTATTGCAATTAGAATCCTGTTATTAATTTTTGTTGCCATTTTACGACTGGAGTATTATCCATACAGCTGGAAGCTTGCCAAGGTTAAAATGATTCCAAAGCCAGGTAAAGATCTTACCAAGACTGAGCCATATAGGCCAATTAGTTTACTGTCAAAAATGTCAAAGCTCTTTGAAAAGCTACTCATGACAAAATTGTCTTCAATTGTCCGGGTGCATCCCGGACCATCAATTTGGTTTTAGATGCCAGCATAGCACCATTCAGCAAACGCATAAATTGGTTCAATTTATAAGAAAAACATTTGAAGAAAAGAAGTATTGTTCTGCCCTGTTTATTGATATATCTCTGGCATTTGATAAAGTGTGGCACGAACTCCTTATTTTAAAATTGAAGACATACTTACCAATAAACATTCTAAATCTTTTGGAAAGTTACGTTCTTGACCGAAAATTTACAGTTAGGACAGGAGACTTTATGAGTATGCCTGAAACTAGCTCATCCGGTGTGCCAAAGGGGTGTATACTTGGACCAGTTTTGTATTTGATTTATACTTGTGATATGCCTGTGAGCAATAGTATCCATACTTCTTCATTTGCCGACGATGAAGCCTGAATTAGTATGCATGAAAACCGTTACGTGGCGTCTCGATATCCTCAGGAACACACTGCCCACCTGGAGCTGTGGTTAAACATATGGAGAATTAAGGTAAATGAACAAAAGTGTGTTCAATTAACATTTACCTTAAGAGAAGATACTTGTTACACCATTCGGATTAACAATCAAGTTGTTCCTCAACATTCACATGTGAAATATCTTGGTATATACGTTGATCGAAGGCTTACATGGAAACATCACATTGACTCTAAGCTAACTCAAGTGAAACTAAAATTAACTCAGGTTCATTGGCTGATTGGCAGAAATTGAACACTCAGCCTAGACTGCAAACTTTTATTATACAAGTCGCTTTTAAAGCCAATATGGTGCTACGGAATTCAGCTATGAAGCACTGCTTCATCTTCAAATGTAGAGAAAATTCATCGATGGCAAAACTAAATTTTACATTTGATAACATCGGCTCCGTGTCTCGTCAAAAATTCAAATATACATCGTGATTTAAATATGCCACTAGTGACTGAAGAATTTGCAAAATACGCAGGCAAATATCTAACAAAACTCGAGTCACATCCTAATCCGTTTGCTCGTAATATTTTGAACTTTACTGAACACATCCGCTTAAAAAAGAAAGATAAAAGGACTCTAATACTAAATACTAACACTCCAGATGAAGCTGCTTGAAAATACTTTTTTTTTTTTTGCTATCACTACTTATGTATTATTAATAACTATCACTAAGTTTATGTCCGACAGTGGTCGGACCTACTAATTATATTTTAGATTTCAGATTTGAATACTTATTGTTAGTTCATATATGAAGATACAATAAATAAATAAAATAACATGCAAAAAAAAAAAACAAACTATATATGATACAAACGAATCTAGAGGGAGCAGATGAAGCTGCTTGAAAATACTTTTTTTTTTTTTGCTATCACTACTTATGTATTATTAATAACTATCACTAAGTTTATGTCCGACAGTGGTCGGACCTACTAATTATATTTTAGATTTCAGATTTGAATACTTATTGTTAGTTCATATATGAAGATACAATAAATAAATAAAATAACATGCAAAAAAAAAAAACAAACTATATATGATACAAACGAATCTAGAGGGAGCATGCAGTGGATCTGCAATTCTAATTTAGTCCTTTACAACGTTAGTGAAGAATGTATGCAAGCAACGAGTATTTTTGTAGAAACTTTGTTTCGAATTTCGTGATATCATCAATTTACTAACCTCCCAGATTTTCAGTTACCGAAGATCAGAATGAGAAGTTCTACAAATCGCTTGGATGTTCAGTTCTCGTCGTACCTTCATACCGAACAGTCGATTAGCGGAATTTTTCTTATTTACAAAAATTTAAACAAACAAAAAATATTTGTAGTACATATTATTCGTAATAGGTACATACTGTCTTTAATAAATAAGCTTTATGCTTTGCTAATATTTTGACATAGTAAAAATAACAAAAACAAAAAAAAACGCAAAAAAAATATTAAACAAAGTGATATTGAGGAATACTATAAGTTATCGACACCGTTGACAATGCCAACCAAATCAATTTGCAATAATCGGCATTTAATAAATTATCTACACGCGTATCCGGTCTAATTACAAACTGTCTACTTGCACTTGTTTCGTGGGAAAGCTATTTTGTTGGATCAGCATTTGAATATTGCCGCATGTACAACCATAAAGCCAAGTAGAAGAAAGGAAAAACAGTCAGTCTTGGTTGCGAGCTTCTTCGGTTCAGTGTGATAAATTTAATTTGTGAATAATTAATATTGTGAATAAAGAATTAATTTATTGATTTGAAATTTGAATATAAAGTGAGTTTATTAATTAATAATTGGCGCGTTGGTTGCACCTTAATAAATTTTTTTTTATCGAACTCATGTGTAGATCCTTTAACTTATATATGTGTACCTCTAAACAAATAAACAATCATAAATAACAAATACAAAAAAAAAACGGCAAACAAAAAAAAAAACAAAAGAATATCCCTTGAGGAATTCTTTGTATGAGTACATCAAATACAAAGAAATTTGAAGTGAGTTCTAACGGCAGAAATGCTTATTTTACTGTGAGTTCTGAAACTCTTAATGAAAAAAATATAAATAATAAATCTGATGAAAGTCTTTTTTAACGTCAAAGCCAATTTTTCGTCAGCGATCAACTTCGCTTTGTCCAATGTCAAATAGTAGTGATGCATGAACATTACAGTTGCCTAGTACTTCTTCATATAAGCCAGTAATATCATCCCCTTCAGGCTCGTGTTCATCACTTAACAAAGTTATCACTACAGGTAACAGCGGCTTGAAACTCAAGGTACAAGTCGGAATGGAAAGATATATAACCGGGGTATAGCGTTCTTCAAAAATTTCATCTGCTCCAAAAATGTCTAGGGATAACAGCGCAGCCTCAACTAATCGCCAAAACTGCGTTAAAATTTTGCAAGATGACAACGACAAACCCGAGGTATCCTCGAATATATAAATATCCAAGCCGCCACCAATCTATTTGAGACAAAAAAATTCAAATGCCCTTATAAAAAATTAATTTCGATCATTAGTGAGAATAAATTTCATATTGTTCCAATAAAACGTGGCAACATTGATGAAACTAAAGATTTCCGCAAAATGGTTGCTGAATTTGAAAAAAATAAAACAAGCTTCTACACATACCAGCTTAAGAGCGCTAAAGGCATGCAGATCGTATTGAAGGGCATAGATTCTTATGTTGTTTCCGAAGAAATAAAAGATGCACTCGTCCTCCAGGGGTTTAAGGTAAAAAATGTGTCCAATATAATAAACAGAGAGAAGATTCCCCAAACCCTATTTCGTGTTGAACTTGAGCCTAATGATATAAAATTGAAAATAAATGAGACGCATCCAATTTATAATTTGAAATACCTCTTGTACCGAAAAATCACAGTTGAAGAGCCACATAATCGTTCAGGTCCTGTACAGTGCCATAATTGCCAAGAATATGGCCATACAAAAACATACTGCACATACCCTGTTTGTGTTGTGTGCGGCGAATTACACGGCACTACTAGTTGCAATAAGCCAAAAGATCAAAGTGATAAAAAATGCAGTAATTGTGGAGGTAATCACTCCGCTAACTACAGAGGTTGTCCTGTGTACTCTTTCGTAAAGAAGACTATGGTGCAAAAACCTAAATTAGCTCCAGCTCAATCAGCAAACGGTTACTCTGCCACTTTTGCGCAAATGAGCCAACCAGTTACTTCCCGTGTATCGTATGCAGATGCTGCTAAGACAAATTCAATTCCCACACAAAATGTTTCCCCTCCAAATAATTCAAAAAATACTGACGCAAGCTTTAATTTTAATCGCCTTGAAGCTACTATTGAAAATCTGGTGCAAACTATAGACAATTTTACAACAAATATGACTAGCATGATGCAAGAAATGCTGCGAATGCGGAATACTCTGCTTCAAGCATTAATTAATAAGCCATGAACACGTTAACAATATGTTTCTGGAACGCAAACGGCATTCGCCAACATAAAAATGAACTTGAGCACTTCCTCATGGAAAAAAATATTGATGTAATGTTAGTATCTGAGAATCATTTGACTTCGAGAAGTCGTTTTTAAATTTATGGCTACACTATATATGATACAAAGGACCCTAAACGAAGGGCTTGCGGTGGATCAGCAATTCTTATAAAGTCAAGACTCAAGCACTATGTTCTTGATAGCATTTGTGCAGAACACCTACAAGCAACAAATATTGGCATTGAAAGTTTTTGTACAAATTTTGTTATATCATCAATTTACTCCCCTCCCAGATTTTTAATTACTGAGAATCAATATGAGGATTTCTACAAATCTCTTGGACCTTGTTTTGTAGCAGCTGGCGACTACAATGCTAAGCATACGTTCTGGGGTTTGCGTCTTATTACCCCCAGAGGTCGAGCATTGTTCAACACTATTTCAAAAATGGGCTTGGATGTCATTTCGAGTGGGGAGCCCACTTATTGGCCTACTGACATACAAAAAATTCCGCATGTTATAGATTTTGGCGTAATAAAAAATATCTCTAGGGATTTAATTCAAGTTCAAGCTTCTCTTGATCTTTCGTCCGATCACTCTCCGACGATCATTACAATTTGTAGTCCATTAAGAAGTAACTTACCTGACCCATATGTGAAGATGATCAATCGTGTTAATTAGTTTGGATTCAAAAAATATCTCAGTAGTCATTGTACGGAAAACATTGCGCTTAGAACATCCGATGATATTGAATCTAACATTGCCAATCTCAGCGAGAATATTAAACAGGCTGCTGAACATGCCACTATCTCCCATCCGCAGACTGGATTTAATAAAATTTATTCTACAGACATTGAACGTCTCGTACGTGAAAAAGAAGAGCTAGAAGGGAATGGCACCAGCACAGATCACCCCATAATAAAATCAGATTTAAAGAGTGCACTAAACGACTCCAAGAGTTGCTTGCATCTGAAAAAACTGCATTCCTTAAAAATTATCTGGAAGGTCTTGATGTCACACCAGCGTCTAATTACTCTTTGTGGTGCGCTGCTAGAAAGCTTGAAACACCCATTGAGTATAATTTACCTCTACGCACATCTACCTGAAGTTGGGCAAGAAGCGATACTGAAAAAGGTAAAATATTTGCTGAGCACTTAAAATCCGTTTTTACGCCAAACATATGTACTGGTGTTGCTGATTTGCCGAATGTAGTCGCTCTATCCCCTCAACACATAAGGTTTAAGACGCGTGATTTACAAAAATTAATTGCCGAACTCAACCTGAAGAAAGCTCCGGGTATTGATGGAATTAGTAACCAGATGCTTATGAACTCGCCTCGTATTGCAATGAGAATCCTATTATTCATATTTAATGCCATTTTTACGACTGGAAATTATCCACACAGCTGGAAACTTGCCAAGGTTAAAATGATTCCAAAGCCGGGCAAAGATCTAACCAAGGCTGAGTCATATAGGCCAATTAGTTTGCTGTCAACAATGTCAAAGCTCTTTGAAAAGCTACTCATGACAAAATTGTCTTCAATTGTCCAGGTGCATCCCGGACCATCAATTTGGTTTTAAATGCCAGCATAGCACCATTCGGCAAACGCATAAATTGGTTCAATTTATAAGAAAAACATTTGAAGAAAAGAAGTATTGTTCTGCCCTGCCTATTGATATTTCTCTGGCATTTGATAAAGTGTGGCACGAACTCCTTATTTTAAAATTGAAGACATACTTACCAATAAACATTCTAAATCTTTTGGAAAGTTACATTCTTGACCGAAAATTTACAGTTAGGAAAGGAGACTTTGTGAGTATGCCTGAAACTAGCTCATCCGGTGTGCCAAAGGGGTGTATACTGAGACCAGTTTTGTATTTGATTTATACTTGTGATATGCCTGTGAGCAATAGTATCCATACTTCTTCATTTGCCGACGATGAAGCCTGAACTAGTATGCATGAAAACCCTTACATGGCGTCTCGATATCCTCAGGAACACATTGCCCAGCTGATGACAATTTAGATGACAATTTAGTCATGAGCAGCTTCTCGAAAAGATTTGAGATTGTTGATAGTAAGCTTGTAGGACTATATAGATCAGCCTTGGTAAGATCTTTGCCCGCCTTTGCAATCATTTTTATTTTGGCAAGTTTCCAGTAATGTGGAAAATAAAATGGAATTAAAAATAAATATCAAAATTCTTATTGCAATATGAGTCAAGTTCACCAACATCTACTAATGCCATCAATACCTGGAACTTTCTTCGGGTTGAGTTCAGCAATTATTTTTTGTACTTTACGCAACTTTAACCTTAAGGGACGAGGGGGTATAGAAACTACACTTGGTAAATTGGTAACACCAGTATAAGTTACCTTTCTCACTATCGCTTCTTGCCCATCCTCCGGTCGAAGGCGCAGTGGTGATTTAAGATCAACGAGTCTTTTAAGATTTCTAGTAGCGCACCATAAAGAGTAAATAGATGCCGACGTGACGTCGAGACCTTCTAAATATGTTTCCAGTAGTGCAGTTTTTTCCAACGATAGTAGCTCTTTGAGTCATTTAGTACACTCTTTAAGTCTGATGTAACTTAGGGGTAATCTGTATTGCTGCCATTCCCATCTAGCTCTTCTTTTTTCCCATACAAGACGTTCAATTTCCGTAGAATAAATTCTATTAAAGCCAGTTTCCTGATAAGAGGTTGCGGCATGTTCAGCAGCCTGCTTAATTTTTTCGTTTAGACTCGCAATGTTAAATTCAATATCATCATATTATCTAAGCTGAATGTTTTTCGTGCAATGCATACTAAGTAACTTCTTAGTGGATTACAGATTGAAACGATAGTGGGGTAGTGATCGGAAGAGAAATCTAGAGAAGCTTCAACATGAATTAAATTCCTAGAAATATTTTGCATGACACCTTAATCTATAACATCCGGAATTTTTCATACGTCAGTAGGCCAGTAACTCTGCTCCCCAATCGAAATGACATCCAAGCCCATTTTTGAAATTGTATTAAACAAAGCTCGACATCTAGGTGTTACAAGGCGCGAACCCCAGTACGTATGTTTTGCATTGAAGTCGCCAGCTGCTACGAAACAAGATCCAAGCGATTTGTAGAACTTCTCATTCGGATCTTCGGTAACTGAAAATCTTGGAGGTTAGTACATTGATGATATCACGAAATTCGAAAAAAAATTTCTACAAAAATACTCGATGCTTGCATACATTATTCACTAAGGTTGTAAAGAATATAATGCTTGAGTCTTGACTAAATTAGAATTGCAGATCCACCCTAGGTTCCTTTGTTTTTTTTTGCATGTTATTTTATTTATTTATTGTATCTTCATATATGAACTAACAATAAGTATTCAGATCTGAAATCTAAAATATAATTAGTAGGTCCGACCAATGTCGGACATAAACTTAGTGATAGTTATTAATAATAAATAAGAAGTGATAGCAAAAAAAAAAATAATTTTCAAGCAGCTTCATCTGGAGTGTTTAGTATTAGAGCCCTTGTATCTCTCTTTTTTAAGCGGATGTGTTCAGTAAAGTTCAAAATATTGCGAGCAAACGGATCAGGATGTGACTCGAGTCTTGGTAGATATTTGCCTGCGAATTTTGCAATTTATATGACAAGTCATATAAATGCTTAAACACTGATAGACTTAAAAAAGACGGGACAATTGAAAAACATATTCAAAGTTTAATAACCAAATTTGATGAAATAAGAGTAATATTAAACATA
The DNA here is from genome assembly GCA_949987645.1 of Tachina grossa. Lineage (NCBI taxonomy): Eukaryota > Metazoa > Arthropoda > Insecta > Diptera > Tachinidae > Tachina > Tachina grossa. The sequence continues at coordinate 126,287 of CATLJX010000038.1, forward strand.
AACTACAATCGACTAACAACATCACACAAAGTCGCAGCCGATACATTTTTCCTAGATATAAGAAATAAACTTTCAAAGATATCAACAAAAAAAGGATTAGAATTAGAAATACCTAGCTATCTACATCAACAAGTGGTTAGAAAATTTCAAAAAACTCAGATATAACAAACAACACAATAACAATGAACGCTTCAGAGCTTGCATCAATTGCAAAATTAATTACCACCTACTCTGGTAAAAATGCAGAACTTAGCCTATTCATAGCTAATTTAGAATTGATTCAAGAGACCTTAGATGATACTAAAAAAGCCAATTTCTTTGAATTAATTTTTAAAACAAGATTAGTTCAAAAAGTACAAAACAGAATAAAGCAAACTAGAATACCAAAAAATTTTGAAGAATTAATCAATGAACTAAAGAAAAATTATAAGTCACAACAAACACCAAATAGCATCCTAAATGACTTAAATAAAATAAAACAACAAGGTGACATACGAAAATTTGCAGACAAAATTGAAAGTTTAATTTCAGAATTAAACGAATTACAAATGTCACGCATAGGGGAAGAAAGCGGATATGCAATAATATAATCAAACGGTATCATTGCATTTAACTAAGATAAAAAATGGATTAATCAATAGAGAAATAGTCAAAACAATAGAAGCAAGAACATTTGCAGAAGCTTTAGAAATTGTAGAAGAATCCAACACAAATCGCTGAATAACCATAATAATAACAGAAACAATAATTTTGTTAACTTCAGAAATAACAACTTTAGTAGAGGAAATATTTTAAATAAAAATAGAAACAATTTTAATAACAATAAACAATGGTGCTCACTTCACAATTTTTTTGTTTTTGAGGTACTGATATAGAGTATTCCTTAAGGGTACTTTGTTTGTGCTTTTTTTTTTTGTTATTATGACTACTTAAAAAAAATATTAGCAAAGCAATTAAAGCTTATTGATCAAAGTTAAATATGTTTAACGGATATTCCGCTAAGACGTCGTCTGTTCACTATGAAGGTACAACGAGCAAAAAAATGACTTAGTAAAGGGTGTTTTTTATTGAGGTATAGAAATTTAAGTTGGCATCACTTTTTTAACTGGCGGCCATTTTGTCAGCTGTCAAGTGATTAATATTTAGTTTGGTTTGCCATTTCATCATGAACAGGTTGACAAAAGAACAACGCTTGCAAATCGTGCAAATTTATTTCGAAAATAATGGTTCAGTTCGCGAAGTTTACCGCAAGCTCCGTCCATTTTATGGGCGACATAATCGTCCATCAGAGCAATTAATTCGGTTAACCATGGATCGTTTTCGCACTACGTTTACTCTATGTGATAATACGCATCCGCAGAGACGTCGAACAGTGCGCACCGAAGAAACAATTGCCGCTGTAGAGCAAAGTGTTGAAGAGGACCCGAATGAATCGATTCGCCATAGTGCACAGCAATTGGAGCCTACTAACCGACTATTTTGTTCCCGAATTGGATGGCATGAATGTGGATGAGTTGTGGTTCCAACAAGACGGCGCTACATGCCACACAGCGCACGTCACAATCGATTTATTGAAGGAAATATTCGATGAGCGCTTAATATCGCGGAATGGACCTGTCAATTGGCCACCAAGATCGTGTGATTTGACACCATTGGATTATTTTCTTTGGGGATATGTGAAGTCGCTCGTCTACGCCAACAAACCAGAAACGTTAGGGGACTTGGAAGCCAACATTCGTGGCGTTATTGCCAACATACGGCCCCATATGCTCGAAAAAGTGGTTGAAAATTGGACCTGTAGAATTGGCTTTATTCGAGCCAGCAGCGGCGGCCACATGCCCGAAATCATATTTAAACATTAATGGCATAAAATTATCCTTCCAATAAAACTAAATTGATGGACATTAAAACGATTTTCTTGTGTTTTATTTCAATTCAAAGTTCTATACCTCTTAAAAAAACACCCTATATATAAAGCAGAAATCTACATCAACTGACACCACACACATTGTACAAAACACAAACGAATGCTGATGATGAAGGTTTAGTGGCCTTCGAAAACGGCTAGTTGTTCCGTTTACTGTGTGTTGTCATAATATTTACAACTAACTTTGGTGTTATTTGTTCATTAATAATTGTCACAAGTAATTTGACTTATAAAGCGATACGAACTTTAGCCTGTTCAAATCATAAATATAGAATGAAGTTTGAACAATAATAACTAAATTAATTAAAATTAATAGTCATGGGCCTTTGGCAAAAATTAAATAAAATATACTTAATAGTAGCAAACCAAAAAAAGTTTGTCTTAAATAGAACAAAACAAACAAATTAATTAAAATGTGCATAATTAGTACAGAACAAACGACAATAGTAAGACTTTTGTAAATTAAGAGATGGTAAAATTGAGCTTTCATTACAAAAGAAAATCAGCTAATTTTGCCCATTTAAATTACATGGGTTTGATCATTGCTTTGTGGCAAAAATGAGCTACTGAAAGAGTTCCATACAAGTCTAATTTCTTCCTTCACCCAGTTTTTGTAGGAATTAATTGCCTTCCGCGTTATAAGGATGGTTGATGCGTTATAAAGATGGTGCCCTTATTAAAAACAATGTATCTAGATATATTCCAGCTAAGCATAAGCTATGTATGCAGCTTCTATCATCCTGGTCCTGGTTGTAATCAGATTATAGCAAATTTATTTGCTGTTTGTATCTGATTTAGAGCAGGATCGCCATGAAATGTATTAAAAAGTGTACTAATGCACAAGCGTATAGTGATCAAAGTATATCGTTATTTTAATCGATAATTTATTCAGCTTATATATTAACAATTAGTTCGCTTTTTCTATTTTTACTTATTCTAATATACATACATAAATAATAATATACATTCATAAATTTGAATTACATTACAGGCTGATTTAGTCATAGTAATAATTTATTCCAGTCAGCATAATTTAAACTAAATTATAAGAATGTTATGTTACCGAAATTCCACTGCTTATGACTAAGTGTATTTGCAATTAAAAATCGTTACTGACCTATCTCAAGAAGACGTTGACTTTAAGTTAGTTCAATGTGTTTACATACTTTTGAATATTATTGTTTTTATGTGGTTATCATGTTTCTGTGACTGTTTGGTAAGGTTCATGCATATGTCGTACTATGTACACACTACAACTGATGACACCATATTTTGAGCGTGGCGGATTTTAGAAATCTTTGGAGGCCCATAAAAAATCACTAAACTTGCCAAACTGGGTATAATTTTTTACTATCCCTATCGAACCTATACTGTCTCAATTTGTTGTATGTGTTATTTGCGTTTGTGTTATTTGCGGTAAATTGAACGGTACTGCGTTCTACTAAACCAAAAGACCAAGCTGAAAAAAAATGTAGTAACTGAGGAGGTAATCACACTGCTAACTACAGAGGGCTGTCTTTTGTTAAAAAGACTATGGGACAAGAACCAAAATTAGCTCCAGCTCAATCTGTAAACGCTTACTCCACCAATCTTGCTCAAATGAGCGAACCAGTTATTTCACGTGTATCGTATGCCGAGGCTACCAAAGTTAGTTCTATTCCCACACAAACTGTTTCACCGGCAAATAAGTCAACAAATACAAACACAATCTTTAATTTTAATCGCCCTGAAGCTACTATTGATAATCGGATGCAAACTATAAATAATTTTACAACAAATATGACTAGCATGATGTAAGAAATGCTACAAATGCAGAATACACTTCTTCAAGCTTTAATTAACAAGCCATGAATACGTTAGAAATATGTTTTTGGAACGCAAACGGCATACGCCAACATAAAAATGAACTTTAGCACTTCCTTACGGAAAAAAATATCGGTATAATGTTGGTCTCTGAAACTCATTTCACTTTTTTTTGATTATCACTACTAATGTATTATTTATAACTACCACTAAGTTTATGTCCGACACTGGTCGGGCCTAGTAATTTTTTTTTATAGATTTAAGATTTGAATACTTATTGTTAGTTCATATATAAAGATACAATAAATAAATACATGCATTTAAAAAAAAAAAAAAAACTTCGAGAAGCTTTTTCTAAATTAATGGCTACATTATATATGATACAAAGGACACTAGAGGGAGAGCATGCGATGAATCAGCAATTCTAATGAGGTCAAGACTCAAGCACTATATTCTTGACAACATTTGTGAAGAACATCTACAAGCAACAAATATCTGCATTGAAAATTTTTATACAAATTTCATGATATCTTCAATTTACTCCCATCCCAGATTTTCAATCACTAAGGATCAATATGAGAAATTCTACAAATCTCTTGGACCTTATTTCGTAGCAGCTGGCGACTACAATGCTAAGCCTAGAGGTAGGTCGGGCGTTGTTCAACATAATTTCAAAAATGGGATTGGATGTTATTTCGAGTGGGGAGTCCACTAACTGCCTACTGACGTACGAAAAATTCCGGATGTTATAGAATTTGGCGTCATAAAAAGTATTTCTACGGAATTAATTCAAGTTGAAGCTTCCCTAGATCTCTCGTCCAATCACTCTCCTACGATCGTTACAATCTGTAGACCACTAAAAAGCGCTTTACCTCACCCATATGTGAAAATGATTAGTCGTGTTAATTAGCTGGGATTCAAAAAATATCTTAGTAGACATTGCACGGAAATATTTAATCTGACATTGCCAATCTTAACGAGAATATAAAACCAGCTACTGAACATGCCACTATCTTCCATCCGCAGACTGGGTTTAATAGAATTTATTCTACAGACGTTGAACGTCTTGTACGCGAAAAAAGAAGAGCTAGAAGGGAATGGCAACAGCACAGATCACCACAACACAAAATCAGATTTAAAGAGTTCACTAAACCCTTCAAGAGTTGCTTGCATCTGAAAAAGCTGCATCTTTTAAAAATTATCTGGAAGGTCTTGATGTCACACCAGCAATCTAATGACTTTAGCGGCGCGCTGCTAGAAAGCTTAAAACACCCGTTGAGTTTAAGCCACTACTACGCACATCTACCGGAGGTTTGGTAAGAAGCGATACTGAAAAATGTAACATATTTCCAAAGCAATTAAAATCCGTATTTACTTCAAACACATGTACCGGTGTTGCTGATATGCCGAGTGTATTTGCTCTAGCCCCTCAACCCTTAAAATTTAAGTTGTGTGATGTACAAAAACTAATTGCCGAACTCAACCTGAAAAAATTTCCGGTATTGATGGAATTAGTAACCAGATGTTGATTAAGTTGACTCGTATTGCAATTAGAATCCTGTTATTAATTTTTGTTGCCATTTTACGACTGGAGTATTATCCATACAGCTGGAAGAAAGATCTTACCAAGACTGAGTCATATAGGCCAATTAGTTTACTGTCAAAAATGTCAAAGCTCTTTGAAAAGCTACTCATGACAAAATTGTCTTCAATTGTCCGGGTGCATCCCGGACCATCAATTTGGTTTTAGATGCCAGCATAGCACCATTCAGCAAACGCATAAATTGGTTCAATTTATAAGAAAAACATTTGAAGAAAAGAAGTATTGTTCTGCCCTGTCTATTGATATTTCTCTAGCACTTGATAAAGTGTGGATCGAACTCCTTATTTTAAAATTGAAGACATACTTACCAATAAACATTCTAAATCTTTTGTTTTCAATATAAATTGTAAGTCGAACGTTTTCTTTCCTAGGTGGGAAATAGGCCATTTAATTCAAGTTCAAGCTTCTCTTGATCTTTCGTCCGATCACTCTCCGACGATCATTACAATTTGTAGTCCATTAAGAAGTAACTTACCTGACCCATATGTGAAGATGAACAATCGTGTTAATTAGCTTGGATTCAAAAAATATCTCAGTAGTCATTGTACGGAAAACATTGCGCTTAGAACATCCGATGATATTGAATCTAAAATTGCCAATCTCAGCGAGAATAATAAACAGGCTGCTGAACATGCCACTATCTCCCATCCGCAGACTGGATTTAATAAAATTTATTCTACACACATTGAACGTCTCGTACGTGAAAAAAGAAGAGCTAAAAGGGAATGGCACCAGCACAGATCACCCCATAATAAAATCAGATTTCAAGGGTGCACTAAACGACTCCAAGAGTTGCTTGCATCTGAAAACACTGCATCCCTTAAAAATTATCTGGAAGGTCTTGATGTCACACCAGCGTCTAATTACTCTTTGTGGCGCGCTGCAAGAAAGCTTAAAACACCCATTGAGTATAATTTACCTCTACGCACATCTACCTGAAGTTGGGCAAGAAGCGATACTGAAAAAGGTAAAATATTTGCTGAGCACTTAAAATCCGTTTTTACGCCAAACATATGTACTGGTGTTGCTGATTTGCCGAATGTAGTCGCTCACCCCCTCAACACATAAAGTTTATGATGCGTGATTTACAAAAATTAATTACAGAAATCAACCTGAAGAAAGCTCCGGGTATTGATGGAATTAGTAACCAGATGCTTATGAACTTGCCTCGTATTGCAATCAGAATCCTATTATTCATATTTAATGCCATTTTACGACTGGAAATTATCCACAGAGCTGGAAGCTTGCCAAGGTTAAAATGATTCCAAAGCCGGGCAAAGATCTAACCAAAGCTGAGTCATATAGGCCAATTAGTTTACTGTCAACAATGTCAAAGCTCTTTGAAAAGCTACTCATGACAAAATTGTCTTCAATTGCCCGGGTGCATCCCGGACCATCAATTTGGTTTTAAATGCCAGCATAGCACTATTCAGCAAACGCATAAATTGGTTCAATTTATAAGAAAAACATTTGAAGAAAAGAAGTATTGTTCTTCCCTGCCTATTGATATTTGTCTGGCATTTGATAAAGTGTGGTACGAATTCCTTATTTTAAAATTGAAGACATACTTATTAATAAACATTCTAAATCTTTTGGAAAGTTACATTCTTGACCGAAAATTTACAGTTAGGAGAGGAGACTTTATGAGTATGCCTGAAACTATCTCATCCGGTGTGCCAAAGGGGTATATACTGGGACCAGTTTTGTATTTGATTTATACTTGTGATATGCCTGTGAGCAATAGTATCCATACTTCTTCATTTGCCGACGATGAAGCCTGAATTAGTATGCATGAAAACCCTTACGTGGCGTCTCGATATCCTCAGGAACACATTGCCCAGCTGGAGCTGTGGTTAAACATATGGAGAATTAAGGTAAATGAACAAAAGTGTGTTCAAGTAACATTTACCTTAAGAGGAGATACTTGTTACACCATTCGGATTAACAATCAAGTTGTTCCTCAACATTCACATGTGAAATATCTTGGTATATACCTTGATCGACGGTTTACATGGAAACATCACATTGACTCTAGCTAACTCAAATGAAACTAAAATTAACTCAGGTACATTGGCTGATTGGCAGAAATTGAACACTCAGCCTAGACTGCAAACTTTTATTATACAAGTCGCTTTTAAAGCCAATGTGGTGCTACGGAATTCAGCTATGGGGCACTGCTTCATCTTCAAATGTTGAGAAAATCCATCGAAGGCAAAACTAAATTTTACATTTGATAACATCGGTTCCGTGGTTCTTCAAAAATTCAAATATACATCGTGATTTAAATATGCCACTAGTGACTGAAGAATTTGCAAAATACACAGGCAAATATCTAACAAAACTCGAGTCACATCCTAATCCGTTTGCTCGTAATATTTTGAACTTTACTGAACACATCCGAAAGATACAAGGACTCTAATACTAAACACTGCAGATGAAGCTGCTTGAAAATACTTTTTTTTTTTTGCTATCACTACTTATGTATTATTAACAACTATCACTAAGTTTATGTCCGACAGTGGCCGGACATACTAAATATATTTTAGATTTCAGATTTGAATACTTATTGTTAGTTCATTATGAAGATACAATAAATAAATAAAATAACATGCAAAAAAAAACAAACTATATATGATACAAAGGAACCTAGAGGGAGCATGCGGTGGATCTGCAATTCTAATTTAGTCCTTTACAACGTTAGTGAAGAATGTATGCAAGCAACGAGTATTTTTGTAGAAACTTTGTTTCGAATTTCGTGATATCATCAATTTACTAACCTCCTAGATTTTCAGTTACCGAAGATCAGAATGAGAAGTTCTACAAATCGCTTGGATGTTCAGTTCTCGTGGTACCTTCATAGCGAAAAGTCGATTAGCGGAATTTTTCTTACTTACAAAAATTTAAACAAACAAAAAATATTTGTAGTACATATTATTCGTAATAAATAAGCTTTATGCTTTGCTAATATTTTTACATAGTAAAAATAACAAAAACAAAAAAAAAACGCAAAAAGAAATTAAACAAAGTGATATTGAGGAATACTATAAGTTAGCGACACCGTTGACAATGCCAACCAAATCAATTTGCAATAATCGGATTTAATAAATTATCTGCACGCGTATCCGGTCTAATTACAAACTGTCTACTTGCACTTGTTTTGTTGGATCAGCATTTGAATATTGGCGCAAGTTAATTCCTTGGTGAAGGAATGAATCAAAAAAATATATAAAGGTTTTTTACACCGAAACGTGTGTTTCTTTATTGTTTATATTCTTAAGACTAGTTACAATATTTTCTTAACATCTATTTATATTAATGAGTATGTTTACCGTTTCTTTGTCTCTTATCTTGGGATATGTTTTCTGCAAGAATTACGTTTATGGTTTCTTTGTTTCTTATCTCGGAATATGTTTACAAGAATTATGTTTATGGTTTCTTTGTTCTAACTTATGTAAGTGATAATGTTGATGTTGACCTTGGTCCCTATTATAAAAATGTGTGTGTCTACTTATCTATTTATGCCATTGTTACCAGGTAGACTATACCCTGTGCATAACTCCCCTCCTTCTTAAAATAAAGTGTCCTCACTTTTCCTAAACAATACTGCTTTGTGCTCTTAATCTTCTTAATTCTATTTCATAATCGCGTTCGTCTATTCTTCTTCTCTCTGTTCGTTTTACTTTCTTGCTAATTAATTTTATTATGATATAAGGGGTGTTTTTTATTGTGGTATAGAACTTTAAGTTGGCATCACTTTTTTAACTGGCGGCCATTTTGTCAGCTGTCAAGTGATTAATATTTAGTTTGGTTTGCCATTTCATAATGAACAGGTTGACGAAAGAACAACGCTTGCAAATCGTGCAAATTTATTTCGAAAATAATGGTTCAGTTCGCGAAGTTTACCGCAAGCTCCGTCTATTTTATGGTCGACATAATCGTCCATCAGAGCAATTAATTCGGTTAACCATGGATCGTTTTCGCACTAGGTTTACTCTATGTGATAATACGCATCCGCAGAGACGTCGAACAGTGCGCACCGAAGAAACAATTGCCGCTGTAGAGCAAAGTGTTGAAGAGGACCCGAATGAATCGATTCGCCACCGTGCACAGCAATTGGAGCCGACTAACCGACTATTTTGTTCCCGAATTGGATGGCATGAATGTGGATGAGTTGTGGTTCCAACAAGACGGCACTACATGCCACACAGCGCACGTCACAATCGATTTATTGAAGGAAACATTCGATGAGCGCATAATTTCGCGGAATGGACCTGTCAATTGGCCACCAAGATCGTGTGATTTGACACCATTGGATTATTTTCTTTGGGGATATGTGAAGTCGCTCGTCTACGCCAACAAACCAGAAACGTTAGGGGACTTGGAAGCCAACATTCGTGGCGTTATTGCCAACATACGGTTCCATATGCTCGAAAAAAGGGTTGAAAATTGGACCTGTAGAATTGGCTTTATTCGAGCCAGCCGCGGCGGCCACATGCCCGAAATCATACTTAAACATTAATGGCATAAAATTATCCTTCCAATAAAGCCAAATTGATGGACATTAAAACGATTTTCTTGTATTTTATTTCAATTCAAAGTTCTATACCTCTAAAAAAACACCCGTTATGTACATAGTATTGTGGCTAAGATTCCGAGAATTAGGTAAATGGTGGTTTGTATGGGGTGGTCTTCTATAGGGATTAAATATTTTGACATTTCTTGTAAATTTGAAAATTTATGGTATGAGTCTGAATATAATATATGGAGGATTTCCATGCGTTCGTCATATTTTTGATGTATAGCTTCTTTTATTTCTTGTTGATGGTTAAAATAGTCTTTTGCGTCTATATTGGTTGAAACATTAAATTGAATTAACTAAATTCCTTTAATTATTTGACCATTCCAAATATGTTCGTCATCAGTCAAGATGTAACCGTTCTCTAGTATTGTGAGTGGTGCGTTATTTTCTTATTTAGCTGGCTTATTTTCTAATATATTTATAGTACAATTATTACCTTTGTTTATTTTACAAATATTATTTCCTAAGAGATTTTTATATTGTGTTACTGAGGTATAAATACCATTACAAACAGTATTTTTTTGTCCAATACAAATTTTCCATGCTTACATATATGCTAATGGGAATATATTATATAACTTACATATATTTTTCAATATAGGGTATTTATAAATTGTAATTATAGCTTGATTGAAAAAACATATATGGATATCTGAATACTCTAGGATGTTTATTAATGGTAAGTCAAAAGCTTCATTAGATACGATCTCTTTTATTTCATTTAGATAAAAATTTCCATTTTTAGCAAAATTTATGGTAATTGTTATAGCTTCAAGTTCACGATATACTTCATTGATTATAATATTATCTGTGATAGCTTTAGGATTTAATGTTTCTAAGATTTGTTCAAACCGTGAGTTTACGATTTTTTGTCTGTTGTTGTTTTCTATTAATTAATTAAGTCCTGTCTTTATTTCGATTAAGTCGTCGTGATCTGGTGTCCCAGTGAAAAATTTTAATGTTGAACCTAGAAAGTTTAGTGCTCTTTTTTCGCGATGTGTATTCGGTATTAATTGTGTTTTTAAAGATTCAATTCTACCTATTAATATTTGTTCTTCCTGGTTTTGTTCTGTATTATACATGTTTTGCATTATATCTTCATATGGTCTCAGTATTTTTGTTAAGTTAACTACGTGATACAGATATGATGTGTCTTTGAACACATAAGCTGGGTTTCCTTCTATGAGTACATATTTTTTGTTTGTTAAATCAGTTATTTTGTCGCCAAAAGTAATTGCGAGAAATACAATTCTAATTATTGTTGACTTGCACATGGTGTACTTTGTCTGCGTATACTATCTTTATGTATAACCTTACCCTTCGCTGTTAGGATTGTGTCCCCACGATTTTCTTTTACCTTGTGTTGTAAGTACTTGATATGGTTTTTGTTGCGGCGGTGTGTTTTAGCGTAAATTTATCTCCTTCCTTGTAGTTTATTGAGTGTCGATTTTTATTATGGTAATTGAGTAGTTTTTCCTGTTTGTCCTCGAGTTTCTCCTTAATGTCAGAATATCGTTCTCTGTTGAAAAACACGTCCTCAGGTCTATATCCTGTTGTGGAATGAATCGTTTTATTATATTGTCTTACTGCATTGAATAATTCGTCTCCTGGTGTAGTGTTATTCTGTTGTGCCAAGGCTGTTGAGATTTCGATCAGAGTGCTATAGACACGTTCAACTTGACTGTTGGTTGTCGAATGATGAATGGGTGTTACTGTATGTTGCATTAATAGTCGCTCATAGACACTTTTTGCTACTATGCCAGTAAATACATTTTCATTATCAGTCATTAAATGTTTGGTGTTTGGGTAGACTTGTGTGAGAATTTCTTCTATATACTCATGACAGTTTGTTTTGCTATGTAATTTGCGTATGTAACAGTATTTTGAGTATTTATCAATGGTGCTGATGTATGTTTGGTTATTCATGTAAAATATATCCATCTGTATGTACTCTCCTACTTTCGTGGGTATTGGTGTTTTCCCTATTGGTTGTTTATTTGGTCTTCGTTCATATTTATTTTGTAGGCAGATATTACAATCTATACATTCTTTTTTACACATATCTCGAATGTTCGGCCAATAGTGTGTTAACGATATTTCTTGAGCGTTATTTTTATAATTTCTATGTGCTCGTCTATGTGTTCGCATTACTATTTTTTTTTGTTCTTCTACGTTAATGACATCTTGTAATTGTGTTTGTGTTATAACAAACAAATTGGATGGGATTGTAGTGATAATATCACTTTGTAGATGAAATAATGTTTCTTCGCTTAATTTTAGTGCATTTTGAACTTTTGGATTTGTTATTTGTTTTAGTCTGTCTATCAATTCATGTTTTGTTTTATAATATATGGTATGCCTAACTCGATCTGGAAAAATGGTACATGTATCTATTTCGATTATTGCATTTTCGTCAAATATTGGTATTATTTGATTCCTAAAAGCATTTAGTGGTTGTTTGACTCTCTTGATATATACCTTCTGAAGGTGAACTTTGAGCTGAGTGTTGTGAACAACTGGATGTATTGTTAATTTGTTGCCGTGATAAAGCATCTGCAACAACATTCTGGTGTCCAGGCTTGTACACTAATTTTGCTCCATATTCTTCTATGAAGTTTTTCCATCTTTTAAGTTTGGTGTTTGGATTCTTGTCCGAGATAGAAAAGATTAATGACAGTGGTGGTCAGTGTATATTGTTAGGTCAGCAATACCATAAAGATAGTTTCTTAATTTTTGTAAAGCCCAAACGATAGCTAACAATTCCTTTTCGTTTGTGCTGTAATTTTGCTCTGTTTCATTTAGAGTTCGTGAAATAAATGCTATTGGTTTCTTATACTGGGAAAGTACTGCGCCGATGGCAAAGTTACTTGCGTCGGTGGTTAACTCGAATGGTTCTGAAAATTCAGGTTGAAATAATTCTACCTGTGCCTGAAGGGCGTCTTTTATTTTATTTAATGCGTCTAGTGCTGCTTGGTCGATATTTATTTTTACTTTTGTACTTTGATTTTTACTAATTCCACCATTATCTGCTCTGAGATGTACTGTGAGTGGTTTTACAATAGCTGCGAAGTTTTTAACAAATTTCCTGTAGTAACTTGCTAAGCCTAGGAATGATCTAAGTTCCTTTAAATTTGTGGGAATGGGATAGTTTTTTATTGTTTCCACCTTATTAGGGTCTACTGTTATTTTATTGTGCTTAATGATGTGTCCTAGATACTCTACAGAATCTTGAAAGAAGTGCGATTTTTCATCAGAAATTTTTATGTTAGCGTTATGGAGTGCATTAATTATAATGGAAATGTGCTCCATATATTCTTCGGGTGAGGAGGAATATATTAGGACATCATCTATATAAACATATGCAAACTTCCCTATATAAGGGCGTAGAATATCATCTATGCATCGTTGAAAAATGGAAGGAGCGTTTTTAAGACCAAACGGCATCCTTAAAAATTCATACTTTGCACCGTTCACACTGAACGCTGTTTTTTCCCTGTCCGATTCTTTTATGAGAATTTGATGGAATCTGATTCCAAATCTAACGTAGTGAATACTTTTGCTTTTCCCAAGTTCTGGATTGTCATACCAACATCTGGAATTGGATAACGGCCGGTAATTGTTTGAGCGTTTAGCTTCTGGAAATCAACTACCATTCGCCTTTTGGGTTTTCCTTCTTCATCGGTACCCTTTTTTGTGACTGTCCAGATGGGGGAATTGTACGGACTCCTACTTGGTTGAATAATTTTATTATCCAGTAATTTCTGTATTTCATTATTAATAAATTCGTTGTCTGATATTGGATAAGGGCATTGTCTTACATAAATAGGGTCTTCAGATTTTGTTCTGATAGATGCCTGAATGGTTGTAGTAAATGGCAATACTTCCTTAGTTTCCCTATTCCTTTGCATTATTTTTTCAATATCTTTCCTGTAAATTTCGTTATTAATTGTATAATTTATCTTTTCCGCATTCTTTCCTAAATTTTCCTTATATCTATATTATAGACTATAGAGATTGATCTCTGCCTTGATTAATCTTAACCCTTGTTCTCCTAAAAGCATATCAAATTCTTGAAGGGCCTCTGTTTCATAGAAAGTTAAATGGTGGTTTAAGACAGTAATAATTTTTTTCGTATTTACCATTGAATATCCATGAAGTGTTTTGACTTTCACTGGATTAATTTTAATTGGTTTCCCTATCTTACAACTAGTACTAATATAATTACTTGTAGCTCCTGTATCTATTAAAATATTTATTGATCTACCTGTTTCTCTGCAAGTGCGTTGTAGACATGGCAGACCATTCACTCGCCTAAAAAAGCACTTCCGGTTTCAAAATCGTCTTCGGCATATTGAGGCTGGAGTGATTGAAGATCCTCATCTTGTGTTTGATGTACTCGTTGAACCTTATTAAAGTTGTGTGTTGAAAAATTATTTTCCCTCTTCACAGGATTTTGATTGTTGCGGAATGGATTATGATGTGTAGTAGTGTTTTGTTGAGGATTATTGCTACCCCATCTTTGTTGTTGCGGGAAAGTTGTAGGCCTTCTGTATTGTGTTGAGTTGTCGACTTCCATCGGTTCTACTTGGTTTCTTCGTGGTGCCGCATAATTGTGGTGTCGTTGTTGAACATGATGTGATGGCTTTAGTTGGCGGTGTTCATTTCCTCCATATCGTTGTTCATTACGGTGTTCCTGCCGTCTTACGTTGATATTTTCAAAATTCCGATCTTTATTGTCGTGGTAGATGGTGCAGGCAATGGCATAAGCTTCTGCCAGACTCTTTGGTTGGTTAGCATAGAGGATACCTTTTGTGTAATTGCTTCTTAATCCCATTATAAAGGTGCGGATCGCATCCTCGTTGGCATCTGATAGTCTTCCTCTTCTCATATTCTCATCTGAGGTTTCAATTTTTTGTTGTATGAGGGTTAATGCTTGATGAATTTCATCATGGAACTCGGTCAGAGTTTTGTTCCCCTGTTTGATTCTCGTCATAATTTCTTTTAATACATACAATGGACGTTTATCCGCATACGTAAAGTCTAAGCGGTTTATTATGGCATAGAAATTTAGTTCTGTTCCGTTTACGGATAAAACTTTTGATGCAGCGCCAATAATTTTTGCACGTATAATGCATACACAGTTATAGTATTCAGGACTATTTGAAAATTGCTTAATGTTTTCCATTTGGGTCCATACTTGATTTCTCCATGGGTTATATTATCCTTCCAGTCCACTGAATGTTGGTAAACACTTGAATATTTCTGTGTTGATTTGAGTGGCACTCGTTATGTGTGGTTTTAGTGCAGGCGTTGCCGGAATTGTGGTTACAGCAACTGGTGTATTGCTTTTCAATGTTTCGAAGTCTGTTTTCAGGGATGCTAGTTGTTCAGTTAGTGCCTGAATATGAGCTAGGAGAGTTGCAGCTTCAGTCATGTTGATGTCTTCTTCTAGCAGGCGTCTTGAATTAAATATTTGCTGTCGTTTTTCGTGTGAAGCCAGTGTATATTTTACACTTTATTTTACTTTTCTTTTAAATTTTTGTTAAATTTTTAGAAATTTTATTTTTGTTAATTCCAATCTTTCAGGAATGTTTTATTTTTCCAATTTTTCAGGAATGTTTTATTTTTCCAATTTTTCAGGAGTTTTGTTTTTATCCTTCTTCAGGATTGTGGAAATTTTATTTGGCTGGGAATACAAGATTATTTCGCTTGCATCCCGGTTGAGCCCCCAGTTAATTCCTTGGTGAAGGAATGAATCAAAAAAATATATAAAGGTTTTTTACACCGAAACGTGTGTTTCTTTATTGTTTATATTCTTAAGACTAGTTACAATATTTTCTTAACATCTATTTATATTAATGAGTATGTTTACCGTTTCTTTGTCTCTTATCTTGGGATATGTTTTCTGCAAGAATTACGTTTATGGTTTCTTTGTTTCTTATCTCGGAATATGTTTACAAGAATTATGTTTATGGTTTCTTTGTTCTAACTTATGTAAGTGATAATGTTGATGTTGACCTTGGTCCCTATTATAAAAATAAGTGTGTCTACTTATCTATTTATGCCAGTGTTACCAGGTAGACTATACCCTGTGCATTAACTCGCTTGTATTGCAATATGATCGGACAACCAAAAAGCCAAGTAGAAGAAAGGAAAAACGGTCAGTCTTGGTTGCGAGCTTCTTCGGTTCAGTGTGATAAATTTAATTTGTGAATAATTAATATTGTGAATAAAGAATTAATTGTTTGATTTGAAATAAGAATATAAAGTGAGTTTATTAATTAATAATTGGCGCTGTTGGTTGCGCCTTAATAAATTTTTTTTATCGAACTCAAGTGTAGATCCTTTAACTTATATATGTGTACCTCTAAACAAATAAACAATAATAAATAACAAAAACAAAAAAAGACCGCAAACAAAAAAAACACAAGCGAATATCCCCTGAGGAATTCTTTGTATGAGTACCTCAAATACAAAAAAATTTGAAGTGAGTTCTAACGGCAGAAATGCTTCTTTTACTATGAGTTCTGAAACTCTTAATGAAAAAAGTATAAATAATAAATCAGATGAAAGTCTTTTTTTAACGTCAAAGCCAAATTTCGTCAGCGATCAACTTCGCTTTGTCCAATTTCAAATAGTAGTGATGCATTAACATTACAGTTGCCTAGTACTTCTTCATATAAGCCAGTAATATCATCCCCTTCAGGCTCGTGTTCATCACTTAACAAAGTTATCACTACAGGTAACAGCGGCTCGAAACTCAAGGTACAAGTCGGAATGAACAGATATATAACCGCGGTAAAGCATTCTTCAAAAATTTCATCTGCTCCAAAAATGTCTAGGGATAACAGCGCAGCCTCAACTAATCGCCAAAACCGCTTTAAAATTTTGCAAGATGACAACGACAAACCCGAGGTATCCTCGAATATATAAATATCCAAGCCGCCACCAATCTATTTGAGACAAAAAAATTCAAATGCCCTTATAAAAAATTAATTTCGGTCATTGGTGAGAATAAATTTCATATTGTTCCAATAAAACGTGGCAACATCGATGAAACTAAAGTCCAAATTTCGGACGAAAAAGAATTCACGTTAACAATATGTTTCTGGAACGCAAACGGCATTCGCCAACATAAAAATGAACTTGAGCACTTCCTCATGGAAAAAAATATTGATGTAATGTTAGTATCTGAGAATCATTTGACTTCGAGAAGTCTTTTTGAAATTTATGGCTACACTATATATGATACAAAGGACCCTAGAGGAAGGGCTTGCGGTGGATCAGCAATTCTAATAAAGTCAAGACTCAAGCACTATGTTCTTGATAGCATTTGTGAAGAACACCTACAAGCAACAAATATTGACATTGAAAGTTTTTGTACAAATTTTGTTACATCATCAATTTACTCCCCTCCCAGATTTACCATATTTCCAGCTGAGTTATAAATATGTTCCTGGAGATTGCGGGATGCCTAATAAGGGTTTTCGTGCACACTCATACAGGTTGTATCATCGGCAAAAGTAGAAATATGGTTATTATTGCTCACAGGCATATCACAAGTATATATTAAATACAAGACAGGACCCAGAATAATACCCTGGGACACACCAGAAGATATAGTTTTGGGCATACTCGTGAACTCTCCTTCCACAACAGTGAACTTCCTATCAATAATATAACTTTCCAAAAGCTTTTGAATGTTTATTGGCAGATATGTCTTCAATTTTAAAACTAGGCCTTCGTGCCATACTTTATCAAACGTCTGAGAAACATCAATAAAGAGAGCAGAACAATACTTCTTTTCTTCAAATGTTCTTCTTACAACTTGGACCAGTCTATGCGTTTGTTCAATCGTGCTGTGCTGACTTCTAAGGCCAAATTGATGGTCCGGGATGCACCCATTATCAGTTAAAATTTTGGACAATTTAGTCAGGAGCAGCTTTTCGAAAAGCTTTGAGATTGTAGATAGTAAGCTTATAGGCCTATATGACTCAGTCTTGGTAAGATCTTTGCCCGCCTTTGGAATCATTTTGATCTTGGCCAGTTTCCAGTTATGTGGAAAATATTGCATTCTTCAAATAGCATTAAAAGTAAATAGCAGGATTCTTATTGCAATATGAGGCAAGTTCATGAGCATTTTGTTACTAATGCCATCAATACCTGGAGCTTTCTTCGGGTTGAGTTCAGCAATTACTTTTTGTACTTCACGCATCTTAAACCTTAAGAGACGAGGGGCTAGAGGAACTAAACTCGGTAAATCAGCAGCAACCGTACATGAATTGGGAGTGAATAGTGATTTTAAATCCTCATAAAATAAGTAACCTTTCTCACTTTCGCTTCTTGCCCAGCCACCGGTCGCAGTACGTAGTGGTGATTTAAGATCAACGGATCTTTTAAGATTTCTAGTAGCGCGCCATAAAGAGTAATTAGATGCGGAAGTTACATCAAGACCTAAATACTTTTCCAGTAGTGCAGTATTTTCTTACGATAGCAGCTCTTTGAGTCGTTTAGTACATTCTTTGAGTCTAATTTTATTTAGGGGTGATCTGTGGTGTTTCTTTTCTCTTCTAGCTCTCCTTTTTTCACATACAAGACGTTCAATTTTCGTACAATAAATTCTGTTAAAGCCGGTCTGCGGATTGGAGGTAGTGGCGTGTTCAGCAGCTTGTTTAATATTTTCGTTAAGATTAGCAATGTTAAATTCAATATCATCGCATGATCTAAGCTGAATGTTTTCTACGCAGTGACTACTAAGATATTTTTTGAATGCCAGCCAGTTGATTCCATTAATCATCTTCACATATGAGTATAAACCTGATTTACATTAAGCATTTTTTCATGAAATTTCATGAATTTTGTTGCACGCAACTTTTTCTATTTGCTAATTGCAGCGCTATAAAAGAGAATTTTGTATTAAAAAGGGCGTAAAATGAATCCCTGATACATTTTTAACAAATTTTTTGATACGAGTTTGTCCTCCAGGCCTCCTATTGGGAAATAAAAAATTTTCATGCAACTAATTTCATAAAAAAAATGCTAAATGTAAATTAGCTATTAGTTAAATCACTCCTTAGTGGGTTGAAATGAAAATTGTAACTATTGTTGGAGAGTGATCGGAGGACAGATCTAGAGAGGCCTCTACATGAATTAAGTCCTAATGAATATTTTTCTTGACGGCAAAATCTATAACATCTGGAATTTTTCTTACGTCAGTAGGCCAGTAAGTAGGCTCCCCACTCGAAATGACATCTAAGCCCATTTTTGAAATTGTATTGAACAAGGCTCGACCTCTAGGTGTAACAAGACGCGATCCCCAGTAGGTATGTTTTGCATTGTAGTCACCAGCTGCCACGAAACAAGATCCAAGAGATTTGTAGAACTTCTCATACTGATTTTCGCTAACTGAAAATCTGGGAGGTGAGTAAATTGATGATATCACGAAATTCGCACAATAATTTTCTACGAAAATTTTCGTTGCTTGCAAATATTCTTCACTAACGTTGTCAAGGACATAGTGCTTGAGTCTTGACTTAATCAGAATTGCTGATCCACCACATGCTCTCTCTCTCGGGTTCTTTGTATCATATAAAGTGTAACCATTTATTTTAAATAAGCTTCTTGAGGTCAAATGAGTCTCAGAAACCAACATTATATCAATATTTTTTTCCATGAGGAAGTGCTCAAGTTCATTTTTATGTTGGCGAATGCCGTTAGCGTTCCAGAAACATATTTTTAACGTGTTCATGGTTTATTAACTAATGCTTGAAGTAGTGTATTCTGCATTCGCAGCGGATTTTTTTACATACATACATACGAAACTAATATAAAAAATAACAAAATCAAAAATCATACAAAAAATATTCGTAATACATATTCACCTTGATAAATAAGCTTATTGGATTTACTTATATTTTTTACATAGCAACAAATAGCCAAAAAAAAAAAACCATAAACACAAACAAAGTTCCCTTGAGGAATAATACTCTGTATGAGTACCTCAAAGGAAAAAAATTTGAAGTGAGTTCTAACGGCAGAAATGCTTATTTTACTGTGAGTTCTGAAACTCTTAATGAAAAAAATATAAATAATAAATCTGATGAAAATATTTTTTTAACGGCAAAGCCAATTTTTCGTCAGCGATCAACTTCGCTTTGTCCAATGCCAACTAGTGAATCGTTAACATTACCATTACCTAGTACTTCTTCATTTAAGTCTGCGATATCATCCGCATCGGGCTCGCCTTCATCACTAAACCAAGTTATCACTACAGATAACAGTAGCTCAAAACCCAAGGTACAAGTGGGAATGGACAGATATATAACAGTGGTAAAGCGAGGGCGAAGCCCAAATTCTTCAAAAATTTCATCTGCCCCAAAGATGTCTAGGGATAACAGCGCATCATCTACCAATCGTCAAAATCGTTTTTCATTATTGCGAGACACCGACGACAAGCCCTCTACATCATTGCAAAAGTCTTTTAAGCCACCACCTATTTATCTGAGAGAAAAAAATTCTAACGCGCTTATAAAAAAACTACTGTCCACCATTGGTGAAAATACTTTTCACATCATTCCAATTAAACGAGGTAATATTGATGAAACTAAAATCCAAATATATAATGAAAAAGATTTCCGAAAAATTGTTAGTGAATTCGAAAAAAATAAAACAAATTTTTACACATACCAACTTAAGAGTGCTAAAGGCCTACAGATAGTATTAAAGGGCATAGATTCATATGTTGAACCCGAAGAAGTAAAATGTGCACTTGTCGACCAAGGATTCAAGGTAAAAAATGTTACCAACATATTTAATAGAGAAAAGGTCCCCCAACCCCTATTTCGGGTTGAACTGCAGCCGAACGACATACAATTGAAAAAAAAAGCCCATCCAGTTTATAACGTAAAGTATCTCTTACATCGAAAAATCACAGTTGAAGAGCCACGTAAGCGATCAGGTCCCGTACAGTGCCATAATTGCCAAGAATACGAAAACTTACTGCAAGTTACCTACAGTGTGTGTTATCTGCGGTGAATTGCATGGTACTGCTCGCTGCACTAAGCCAAAAGAACAAGCAGAAAAAAAATGTAGTAATTGTGGAGGTAATCACACAGCTAACTATAGAGGGTGCCCTGTATTTTCTTTCGTTAAACAGGCTATGGGTCAAAACCCAAGTTAACTCCAGCTCTACAAGTAAACGCGAACTCCGACACTTTTGCTCAAATCAGCCAACCAGTTACTTCACGTGTATCGTATGCTGATGCTGCTAAGACTAGTTCTATTCGCACACAAATAATTCAACGAATTCAAACTCAAGCTTTAACTTTGGTCGCCTTGAAGCTACTATTGAGAATATGGTGCTAACTATAAACAACTTTACTACAAATATGACAAGTATGATGCAAGCTGCTGAACATGCCACTTTCTCCCATCCGCAGACTGGATTTAATAAAATTTACTCAACACATAAAGTTTAAGACGCGTGATTTACAAAAATTAATTGCCGAACTCAACCTGAAGAAAGCTCCGGGTAAAATTACTTTTGTTTTCAATATAAATTTTAAGTCGAACGTTTTCTTTTGCAGGTGGGAAATAGGCCATTAATTAAAGTTCAAGCTTCTTTTGATCTTTCGTCCGATCACTCTCCGACGATCATTAGAATTTGTAGTCCATTAAGAAGTAACTTTCCTGACCCATATGTGAAGATGATCAATCGTGTTAATTAGCTTGAATTCAAAAAATATCTCAGTAGTCATTGTACGGAAAACATTGCGCTTAGAACATCTGATGATATTGAATCTAACATTACCAATCTAAGTGAGAATATTAAACAGGCTGCTGAACATGCCACTATCTCCCATCCGCAGACTGGATTTAATAAAATTTATTCTGCAGACATTGAACGTCTCGTACGTGAAAAAAGAAGAGCTAGAAGGGAATGGCAACAGCTCAGATCACCCCATAATAAAATCAGATTTAAAGAGTGCACTAAACGACTCCAAGAGTTGCTTGCATCTGAAAAAACTGCATCCCTTAAAAATTATCTGGAAGGTCTTGAAGTCACACCAGCGTCTAATTACTCTTTGTGGCGCGCTACTAGAAAGCTTAAAACACCCATTGAGTATAATTTACCTCTACGCACATCTACCGGAAGTTGGGCAAGAAGCGATACTGAAAAAGGTAAAATATTTGCTGAGCACTTAAAATCCGTTTTTACGCCAAGCATATGTACTGGTGTTGTTGATTTGCCGAATGTAGTCGCTCACCCCCTCAACACATAAAGTTTAAGACGCGTGACTTACAAAAATTAATTGCCGAACTCAACCTGAAGAAAGCTCCGGGTATTGATGGAATTAGTAACCAGATGCTTATGAACTTGCCTTCTATAGCAATGCCATTTTACGACTGGAGTATTATCCACACAGCTGGAAGCGTGCCAAGGTTAAAATGATTCCAAAGCCGGGCAAAGGTCTAACCAAGGCTGACTCATATAGGCCAATAAGTCTACTATCATCTATGTCAAAGCTTTTCGAAAAACTGCTCAAAACAAAATTGTCCCCAATTCTAATTAGTAGTGGGTGCATACCAGACCATCAATTTGGTTTTAGAAGTCAGCATAGCACCATTGAACAAACTCACAGATTGGTTCAATTTATAAGAAGAACTTTTGAGGAAAAAAAGTATTGTTCTGCGCTCTTTATTGACGTTTCCCAGGCATTTGATAAAGTGTAGCATGAAGGCCTAATTTTAAAATTGAAGACTTACTTACCAATAAACATTTTAAATCTTTTGGAAAGTTACATTATTTCCCGTAGGTTCACTGTTGTGGAAGGAGACTTTACGAGTAGGCCTGAAACTATTTCATCCGGTGTGCCACAGGGGAGCATACTGGGACCAGTTTTATATTTGATTTATACTTGTGATATGCCTGTGAGCAGTAGTATCCATACTTCCACATTTGCCGACGATACAGCCTGCCTTAGTATGCACGAAAACCCTGATGAGGCATCCAGCAAACTTCAGGAACACATTAGCCAATGGAGCTTTGGTTAAACTTATGGAGAATCAAAGTGAATGAACAAAAGTGTGTCCATATAACGTTCACCCTAAGAAGATATACTTGCTCCCCCATTCGGATTAACAATCAAGTTGTTCCTCAACATTCACATGTGAAATATCTTGGTATCTTGATCGACGACTTACATGGAAACACAACATTGACTCTAAGTTAACTCAAATGAAACTTAAATTAACTCAGGTACATTGATTGGCTGATTGGTAGAAATTCAATACTTAGCATAGACTGCAAACTTTAAATATACAAGGCGCTTTTAAAGCCATTATGGTGTTACGGAATTCAACTATGGGGCACTGCTTCAGCTTCAAATGTAGAGAAAATTCAACGAAGGCATAATAAAATTTTACGCATGATAACATTGGCTCCATGGTACATAAAAAATTCAAATATACATCGCGATTTGAATATGCCACTAGTGACTGAAGAAATTGCAAAATTTGCAGGCATCTACCTAACAAAACTCGAGTCACATCCTAATGCGCTTGCTCGTAATATTTTGAACTTTACTGGACACATCCGCTTAAAAAAGAGAGATACACGGGCTCTAATGTTCAACACTCTAGATGATGAAGCTGCTTGAAAACACCTTTTTCTTTTTGTTGCTTATCACTACTTATGTATTATTAATAACTATCACTAAGCTTATGTCCGACAGTGGTCGGGCCTAATAATTTTTTTATAGATTTAAGATTTGAATAGTTAGTTAGTTCATATTTGAATAAATACAATAAATAAAAAACATGCATTAAAAAAAAAAAGCTTGGATGTTGTTTAGTAGCAGCTGGCGACTACAATGCAAAACATACGTACTGGTGTTCGCGCCTTGTAACACCTAGATGTCGAGCTTTGTTTAATACAATTTCAAAAATGGGCTTGGATGTCATTTCGAGTGGGGAGCACAGTTACTGGCCTACTGACGTATGAAAAATTCCGGATGTTATAGATTTGGGTGTAATGCAAAATTTTTCTAGGAATTTAATTCATGTTGAAACTTCTCTAGATCTCTCTTCCGATCACTACACCACTATCGTTTCAATCTGTAACCCACTAAGAAGTGACTTAGTATGCATTGCACGGAAAACATTCAGCTGAGATATTATGATGATATTGAATTTAACATTGCGGTCTTAAGGAAAAAATTAAGCAGGCTGCTGAACATGCCGCAACCTCTTATCACGAAACTGGCTTTAATAGAATTTATTCTACGGAAATTGAACGTCTTGTATGTGAAAATAGAAGAGCTAGATTAGAATGGCAACAACACAAATTACCCCTAAGTTACATCAGACTTAAAGAGTGTACAAAATGACTCAAAGAGCTACTATCGTTGGAAAAAAACTGCACTACTGGAAACATATTTAGAAGGTCTCGACGTCACGTCAGCATCTAATTAGTATTTACAGATAACACAAGCTGTAGGTTACTTGCAGTAAGTTTTTGTATGGCCATATTCTTGGCAATTATGGCACTGTATGGGACCTGAACGCTTATGTGGGTCTTCAACTGTTGTTTGTCGGTGTAAGATTGGCTTCATTTTTTTTCAATTGTATGTCATTCGGCTCCAGTTCAACCCGAAATAGGGGTTGGGGCACCAGTTCTCTCTTATTATGTTGGTAACATTTTTGGCCTTAAATCCTTGCTCGACAAGTGCACATTTTATTTCTTCGGGTTTAACATATGAATCTATGCCCTTTAATACATACTATCCGCCTTTAGAACTCTTAAGTTGGTATGTGTAAAAATTTGTTTTATTTTTTTCGAATTCACTAACAATATTTCGGAAATATTTTTTATTATATATTTGGATCTTAGTTTCATAAATATTACCTCGTTTAATTGGAATAATATGAATAGTATTTTCACCAATAGTCGACAGTAGTTTTTTTAAAAGCGTGTTGGAACTTTTTTCTCTCTGATAGATAGATGGTGGCTTAAAAGACTGTTGGAATAATGCAGCGGGATTGTCGTTATTGTTTTTCAATAATGAAAAACGATTTTGACGATTGGTAGAAGATGCGCTATTGCGGCTAGCCATCTTTGGAGCTGATGAAACTTTAGAAGAATTTGGGCTCCGCCCACGCTTTACCATGGTTATATTTCTGTCCATTCCGACTTGTACCTTGAGTTTTGAGCTATTGTTATCTGTAGTGATAACTTTGTTAAGTGATGAACACGACCCTGAAGTGGATGATATACTGACTTATTAGATGAAGTACTAGGCAGCTGTAATGTTAATGAATCACTACTATTTGATTTTGGACAAAGAGTAGTTGATCGCTGACGAAAAATTGGCCTTGTCGTTAAAAAAGGAATTTCATCAGATTTATTATTTATATTGTTTTCATTAAAAGTTTCAGAACTCACAGTAAAATAAGCATTTCTTCCGTTAGAACTCACTTCAAAATTTTTTGTTTTTATGGTACTCATATAGAGTATTCCTCAAGGGCACTTTATTTGTTCTTTTTTTGTTTGCTATTTTTTGTATGTTTTTGTTATTTCGACTATGTGAAAAATATTAGCAAACCTTATTTATTAAGGTCAATATGTACCTATTACGAAAAATAAGTACTAGGAATATTTTGTATGTGAAAACATCTATACACTAGGTGGTAAAAATCTTTTGCACAATACAATTACAAATTTTGAGTAAGATTAGATCTCATCTCATGGATGTATACCGCGTTATGAAATTGGTTTGAGCTATATATGAGTGTATTAGTGTTTGAGAGAAGCAACAAAAATTTATTTAAAATATTGTAAATACATAGGTTTTTGTTTGTTTTATTTAACTTGATAATTGCTTTATTTTAATTGCAATGCGTACACAACAACAAGAACAGCAACAACTAAAAGATGAACAACATGAATTAAAAAGTAAAAGCAAAGGCATTTACCATAAATGGGAACTTTGCAGTACTACTAAAATTACATTAAAAATAATGTTTTAACCAGTAAATTTTTTTCTCCAATTTTTATAAAGTGCGTAATGATTTATTATATGATGACGTGCACTGAATTTTCAGTAATCAGTTATGATCGTATTTATAATGAAATTCTACCAACTGTCTAAATTTTTTTCATAAAAAAATTTCAAAATTTGAATGAAAAAAACTTTGCCACTTGCTACAATTTTATTATGAATACGATCCTACGATTTTACTTACTTATTTTAAATTTCATTATCAGTAAAAATTTACTGAATTTTTCAGTAATCAGTAAATTTACTGCTTACTGCAATTTTTAATGCAGTACATATATACTGCAGTGTACCCATTTACTAACCAAATAAGTTAGATAAAACAAACAAAAACCAGCAAATTTCTATGTATTTACAATATTGAAAGTTTTGATACTTTTAATTGATTAATTTAAAAAATATACTTAATACTTAAAGCATAAGTACTTCCAACTTAAAAAAAAATTTTCATTACTAGATATTTACACAATTCCCCGTGATCGGACTCACATTGCTTTTTTTTGGATAATTTTTTGTTGTTTAGTAAGTATGTAAGAAAAACACCGCTAATCGACTGTTCACTATGAATATACAATGAGAACTGGCAACACATAGTTGAACGAATTAACTATCCGTTTCCGAAGGCCACTAAACCTTCATCATCAGCGTTCGTTTGTGTTCTTTCCACGGTATGTATGATGAAACAAAAAAACCGCAAACAAAAAACACTATATGAGTACCTCAAAAACAAAAAAAAATGTGAAGTGAGCACGTTAGTGCAGAAATGCCTCTTTTATTGTGAGTTCTGAAGCTCTTAATGAAAACAATAAACATAAAAAATCTGATAATAGAGTTTTTCTAACTGCAGATCAACTATTTCGTTATTCGTTAACATTACCGTTTTTTTAGTACTTCTACATTCAACTCAGCGATATCATCCGCTTCGGACTCGTGGTCATAACTTAACCAAATTATCAACAGTAACCCAAAACTCAGCGTCCAAGTCGAAATCGACATTTATATAACTGTTATAAAGTTATTCTACTAAAATTGCATCTGCTCCAAAAATATCTAGGGATAACAACGCATGCTCTACAAATCGTCAAAACCGTTTTAAAATTTGCAAGATGACAACAACAAACCCGATGTAACCACAAACAAGACCTCCAAGCCGCCACCAATATATTTGAGAGAAAAAAATTCAAACGCTCTTATCAAAAAATTAATCTCGATCAGTGAGAATAAATTTCACATTGTTCCAATAAAACGTGGCATCATCGAAGAAACGAAAATTCAAATTAATGACGAAAAAGATTTCCGCAAAATGGTTTCTGAATTTGACAAAAACTAAAACAATTTTCTACACATACCAGCTTAATAGTGCTAAAGGCCTGCAGATCGTATTTAAGGGCATAGGTTCGTATATTGTTGCCGACGATATAAAAGATTCAATCGTTCGCCAGGGATTTAAGGTACAAAATGTATGCAATATAATAAATAGGAAGAAGATCCCCCCACCTCAATTTCGCGTTGAACTTGAGTCGAATGATATAAAATTGAGAAAAAATTAGACGCACCCAACTTATAATTTAAAATATCTTTTATACCAGTTGAAGCACCACACAAGCGTTCTGGCCCCGAACAGTGCCATCATTGTCAAGAATATGGCCACACAGCAAATTACCTACAGTTTGTGTTATTTGCGCTGTATTGCACTATACGGCTAGTTGTACTAAACTAAAAGGTTGTAACGAAAGTTTGTTAAATTGATGTAACTGGGGAACAGTGCTACCTATTAGTTCCGGCTGTGCTCGTCGTTGCGGGGGATAAGTGTGATTTGTTCCCAAATAAAACAAGTAAGGCTAACGCTTGTGTATCCATTACAGAAAAATTTAATTTTAGGTAGCAAGAGGACGATATTACACATAATAATGGGTGTTTTTTATTGAGGTATAGAACTTAAGGTTGGCATCACTTTTTTAACTGAGGGCCATTTTTTCAGCTGTTAAGTGATTAATATTTAGTTTGGTTTGCCATTTT
Source organism: Tachina grossa (assembly GCA_949987645.1). NCBI lineage: Eukaryota > Metazoa > Arthropoda > Insecta > Diptera > Tachinidae > Tachina > Tachina grossa. The sequence continues at coordinate 154,273 of CATLJX010000038.1, forward strand.
ATCATGAACAGGTTGACAAAAGAACAACGCTTGTAAATCGTGCAAATTTATTTCGAAAATAATGGTTCAGTTCGCGAAGTTTACCGCAAGCTCCGTCCATTTTATGGTCGACATAATCGTCCATCAGAGCAATTAATTCGGTTAACCATGGATCGTTTTCGCACTACGTTTACTCTATGTGATAATACGCATCCGCAGAGACGTCGAACAGTGCGCTGGGCTGGTGGAGTCATTGGGCCATACTTCTTCCGAAATAATGCTGGAGAGTCAGTTACCGTTAATGGAGACCGGTATAGAGCCATGATAACCGACTATTTTGTTCCCGAATTGGATGGCATGAATGTGGATGAGTTGTGGTTCCAACAAGATGGCGCTACATGCCACACAGCGCACGTCACAATCGATTTATTGAAGGAAACATTCACCTGTCAATTGGCCACCAAGATCGTGTGATTTGACACCTTTGGATTATTTTCTTTGGGGATATGTGAAGTCGCTCGTCTACGCCAACAAACCAGAAACGTTAGGGGACTTGGAAGCCAACATTCGAGGCGTTATTGCCAACATACGGCCCCATATGCTCGAAAAAGTGGTTGAAAAATGGACCTGTAGAATTGGCTTTATTCGATCCAGACGCGGCGGCCACATGCCCGAAATCATATTTAAACATAAATGGCATAAAATTATCCTTCCAATAAAGCCAGATTGATGGACATTAAAACGATTTTCTTGTGTTTTATTTCAATTCAAAGTTCTATACCTCTAAAAAAACACCCTTTACTAGGCAATGGTAATATTAACGATTTACTAGTTGGCATTGGACAAAGCGAAGTTGATCGATGACGAAAAAGTTTTTCCGTTAGAAAAAACTTTCATCAGGTTTTGAACTCACAGTAAAATAAGCATTGGAACTCGCTTAAAATTTTTTGCTTTGAGGTACTCATGCAGAGTATTATTCCTCAAGGGTACTTTGTTTGTGTTTACGGTTTTTTTTGTTTTTGCTATTTCTTGTTATGTAAAAAATATAAGTAAAGTCAAGAGCTTATTTATCAAGGTGAATATGTATGTATTACGAATATTTTCTGTATGATTTTTGATTTTGTTGTTTTTTATATTTGTTTCGTATGTATGTATGTAAAAAAAAATTCTCTTTAACGTTCACTATGAAGGTTCCACGAGAACTGAATATGAAATGGTCTTTTTAGAGGGTGTGCTTTAGTCATATCCGGTTTATTTGTCACATCAGTGGTATTTATCATAACAGGTATAGCATATTAACCGTTTTCATGATTTACTAAAAAGTTTGTATTTTCTAAATTTGCTTTGGATGTCCGTTTCTTGTTATACGGACATTCTTTGATGAGTTTCCCCGCTTTTGTAAACAAACTTGACATTGCGGCTTATAAATATTCTTTGCTCCGCATATATAGCAGAAAACTGATCGAATTTCCAAACAAACAACAAAACTATGACAATGTTTGCCACAATTCCAACAACTTCCAGATTTTATTACTAAACACACTTCTAAATTTTCATCATTTCAACATTGCAGATTCAACTTCTTCTTCATGGTGTTCATTTGACATGACTTCAGAAATTTGACTTTTTCCAATAGAACGTTTATTTAAATTGAGTGTAGGCATATCTTTAACACACTTTTCGTGTCTTCGGACAGCTCTACGTAATTCAGAAACGCCCGTTATCTTTAAATGAAGTAGCACGTGTATGACTTCAGGTTTCAAAAAACGTTGAATTGTTTCACATAGATCATAATCCGAAAGAGGTGTTCGTAAACTGTCACAGAGCACTACAATCGTTTCATAAAACTCATCAAAAGTTTCATTATGTTTCTGTTTCCTTTTTGAAATTTCATCCTTATCATTATCATCAGTCAGATATCATTATCAGTCTTATAATCTTTGTACTGCCGTTTTAAAGCATTACACAAATTTTCCCAAACCATATTATCACAACTGCGATGATAACGCCAAAACCATTTCAAAGCCTTGTGTTCAAAAAGGAAATTTAAGACTTTTTCCGAATTATGTTCGAAGTCTCTATGATCATCGCGTAAACGTCGATTTTCTGAAGGAAATCTCCCATTTAATGATTTCAAATCACAATCATCTATATTTGAATTCTGTTCAACCTGTGGAGGTTGTCTTTCAGGTAACTCAGGTCTCGCATTTGTTATGGCCAATTTTTCTAAACCGTCTGCAATTAAGTTGCCTATTTCATTTCTAAATTCCAGTAAGGAATCATTAACAATCTGTCGTATATGAGTATGGTCAACACTTGAAGCTGTTGCCTCTCGACGAGATTGTAATCGCGTTTTTGGTCTTCCTCTACTAATCTCTGGAGTCACTCTGTAAGCCCCAGCAGCTTGCTCCCCAAAACCATTATTTTCCTGTTCTGTACCCGCTGGTATACTTTCGGTACTACGAACATTGTAAAAAAAATTCAAGGTAACTAATGTGAAATCAAAATCAAAAGCACAACTCCAAATTCATATACTCAAAAACACACAAGAACATATAAAAAAAAATAAAATAAATTCAATCTTAAATTGACAAGTGCCAAAATATCTATAATAATCTCAAAAAAAAAAATTTTTCTTCTTCTTTTCTATAGTATTCTCAAAAAGGTAATGTAAATTTATATATTTATTACTACTCAGTAAAGTATTTCAGAAGGGGTAACATAAGATAAAATTCAAATTAAATATAAAAATTGGATTTACAGATAAATCTCTCATCAACCATATAAAAAATAACACAAATTATTCAAAATTACTGAAATCTCATGGAAGGATATTCCCTTTAAAGAATAACAAATGTAATCCTAAACAAAGTTTGAGTTACCAAAGAAAATTACTATGTTAGAAAGTAGTTAATAACAATACTTTATATCCAAAAAACAAAAAAAGAGTGGAGAGTGGAGTAAAGGTCAAGCGAGTATTAATCCGAAATATAACTAGTAATCCAGGAATAACTTCTCAAACCAGAACCTAAAATCATATAACCATTATATCAATACAAATCATATTTGGCATTGTACACCATGAATGCAGTAATAAACAATTATGTCCAGTTTAACATATATTGATACAAAAGTTAATAATAAAAATAAAAAAATTATAACAAAAATAAAATATATGTAAAGTCGCATACACATTGAATATTTTAAGGCTCTCAGATCCAGGATGGAATTAAACTTATTAAAATCTGAGGCTCCACGTTAAGCGCTAAAATCTCTCTGTAACGAAAGTTTGTTAAATTGATGTAAATGGGGAAAGGTGCTACCTATTAGTTCCGGCTGTGCTCGTCGTTGGGGGGATAAGTGTGATTTGTTCACAAATAAAAAAAGTAATGTTAATGAATCACTACTATTTGATTTTGCACAAAGAGTAGTTGATCGCTGACGAAAAATTGGCTTTGTCGTTAAAAAAGGACTTACATCAGATTTATTATTTATATTGTTTTCATTAAGAGTTTCAGAACTCACAGTAAAATAAGCATTTCTGCCGTTAGAACTCACTTCAAAATTTTTTGTTTTTATGGTACTCATATAGAGTATTCCTCAAGGGCACTTTATTTTTTCTTTTTTTGTTTGCTATTTTTTGTATGTTTTTGTTATTTCGACTATGTGAAAAATATTAGCAAACCTTATTTATTAAGGTCAATATGTACCTATTACGAAAAATAAGCACTAGGAATATTTTGTATGTGAAAACATCTATACACTAGGTGGTAAAAATCTTTTGCACAATACAATTACAAATTTTGAGTAAGATTAGATCTCATCTCATGGATGTATACCGCGTTATGAAATTGGTTTGAGCTATATATGAGTGTATTAGTGTTTGAGAGAAGCAACAAAAATTTATTTAAAATATTGTAAATACATAGGTTTTTGTTTGTTTTATTTAACTTGATAATTGCTTTATTTTAATTGCAATGCGTACACAACAACAAGAACAGCAACAACTAAAAGATGAACAACATGAATTAAAAAGTAAAAGCAAAGGCATTTACCATAAATGGGAACTTTGCAGTACTACTAAAATTACATTAAAAATAATTTTTTAACCAGTAAATTTTTTTCTCCAATTTTTATAAAGTGTCTAATGATTTATTATATGATGACGTGCATTGAATTTTCAGTAATCAGTTATAACCGTATTTATAATGAAATTCTACCAACTGGCTAAATTTTTTTCATAAAAAAATTTCAAAATTTGAATGAAAAAAACTTTGGCACTTGCTATAATTTTATTATGAATACGATCCTACGATTTTACTGATAATGCAAATTAAATTTCATTATCAGTAAAAATTTACTGAATTTTTCAGTAATCAGTAAATTTAATGCTTACTGCAATTTTTAATGCAGTACATATATACTGCAGTGTACCCATTTACTAACCAAATAAGTTAGATAAAACAAACAAAAACCAGCAAATTTCTATGTATTTACAATATTGAAAGTTTTGATACTTTTAATTGATTAATTTAAAAAATATACTTAATACTTAAAGCATAAGTACTTCCAACTTAAAAAAAATTTTCATTACTAGATATTTACACAACTCCCCTGTGATCGGACTCATATTGCTTTTTTTTGGATAATTTTTTGTTGTTTAGTAAGTATGTAAGAAAAACACCGCTAATCGACTGTTCACTATGAATATACAATGAGAACTGGCAACACATAGTTAGACGAATTAACTAGCCGTTTCCGAAGGCCACTAAACCATGACCATCAGCGTTCGTTTGTGTTCTTTCCACGGTGTGTAGTTTCAGTTGATGTATGTATGTATGATGAAACAAAAAAACCGCAAACAAAAAACACTATATGAGTACCTCAAAAACAAAAAAATTGTGAAGTGAGCACGTTAGTGCAGAAATGCCTCTTTTATTGTGAGTTCTGAAGCTCCTAATGAAAACAATAAACATAAAAAATCTGATAATAGAGTTTTTCTAACTGCAGATCAACTATTTCGTTATTCGTTAACATTACCGTTTTTTTAGTACTTCTACATTCAACTCAGCGATATCATCCGCTTCGGACTCGTGGTCATAACTTAACCAAATTATCAACAGTAACCCAAAACTCAGCGTCCAAGTCGAAATCGACATTTATATAACTGTTATAAAGTTATTCTACTAAAATTGCATCTGCTCCAAAAATATCTAGGGATAACAACGCATGCTCTACAAATCGTCAAAACCGTTTTAAAATTTGCAAGATGACAACGACAAACCCGATGTAACCACAAACAAGACCTCCAAGCCGCCACCAATATATTTGAGAGAAAAAAATTCAAACGCTCTTATCAAAAAACTAATCTCGATCATTAGTTCTGTTCTCGTGGTACCTTCATAGCGAACAGTCGATTAGCGGAATTTTTCTTACAAAAAATTAAACAAACAAAAAATATTCGTAGTACATATTATTCGTAATAGGTACATACTGTCTTTAATAAATAAGCTTTATGCTTTGCTAATATTTTTACATAGTAAAAATAACAAAAACAAAAAAAAAACCGCAAACAAAAAAATTAAACAAAGTGATATTGAGGAATGCTATATATGTGTACCTCTAAACAAATAAACAATCATAAATAACAAAAACAAAAAAAAGACCGCAAACAAATAAAAAAACACAAACGAATATCCTTTGAGGAATTCTTTGTATGAGTGCCTCAAATACAAAAAAAATTGAAGTGAGTTCTAACGGCAGAAATGCTTATTTTACTGTGAGTTCTGAAACTCTTAATGGAAAAAATATAAATAATAAATCTGATGAAAGTCTTTTTTTAACGTCAAAGCCAATTTTTCGTCAGCGATCAACTTCGCTTTGTCCAATGCCAAATAGTAATGATGCATTAACATTACAGTTGCCCAGTACTTCTTCATATAAGCCAGTAATATCATCCCCTTCAGGCTCGTGTTCATCACTTAACAAAGTTATCACTACAGATAACAGCGGCTCGAAACTCAAGGTACAAGTCGGAATGGACAGATATATAACCGTGGTAAAGCGTGGGCGAAGCCCGAATTCTTCAAAAATTTCATCTGCTCCAAAAATGTCTAGGGATAACAGCGCAGCCTCAACTAATCGCCAAAACCGCTTCGAAATTTTGCAAGATGACAACGACAAACCCGAGGTAGCCTCGAATAAAATATCCAAGCCGCCACCAATATATTTGAGACAAAAAAATTCAAATGCCCTTATTAAAAAATTAATTTCGGTCATTGGTGAGAATAAATTTTACGTTGTTCCAATAAAACGTGGCAACATCGATGAAACTAAAGTCCAAATTTATGACGAAAAAGATTTCCGCAAAATGGTTGCTGAATTTGAAAAAAATAAAACAAGCTTCTACACATACCAGCTTAAGAGCGCTAAAGGCATGCAGATCGTATTGAAGGGCATAGATTCTTATGTTGTTCCCGAAGAAATAAAAGATGCACTCGTCCTCCAGGGGTTTAAGGTAAAAAATGTGTCCAATATAATAAACAGAGACAAGATTCCCCAACCCCTATTTCGTGTTGAACTTGAGCCTAATGATATAAAATTGAAAAAAAATGAAACGCATCCAATTTATAATTTGAAATACCTCTTGTACCGAAAAATCACAGTTGAAGAGCCACATAAGCGTTCAGGTCCTGTACAGTGCCATAATTGCCAAGAATATGGCCATACAAAAACATACTGCAATTTACCCTCTGTTTGTGTTGTGTGCGGCGAATTACACGGCACTGCTAGTTGCAATAAGCCAAAAGATCAAAGTGATAAAAAATGCAGTAATTGTGGAGGTAATCACACCGCTAACTACAGAGGTTGTCCTGTGTACTCTTTCGTAAAGAAGACTATAGTGCAAAAACCTAAATTAGCTCCAGCTCAATCAGCAAACGCTTACTCTGCCACTTTTGCGCAAATGAGCCAACCAGTTACTTCCCGTGTATCGTATGCAGATGCTGCTAAGACAAATTCAATTCCCACACAAAATGTTTCTTCGCCAAATAATTCAAAAAATACTGACGCAAGCTTTAATTTTAATCGCCTTGAAGCTACTATTGAAAATCTGGTGCAAACTATAAACAATTTTACAACAAATATGACTAGCATGATGCAAGAAATGCTGCGAATGCAGAATACTCTGCTTCAAGCATTAATTAATAAGCCATGAACACGTTAACAATATGTTTCTGGAACGCAAACGGCATTCGCCAACATAAAAATGAACTTGAGCACTTCCTCATGGAAAAAAATATTGATGTAATGTTAGTATCTGAGACTCATTTGACTTCGAGAAGTCTTTTTAAAATTTATGGCTACACTATATATGATACAAAGGACCCTAGAGGAAGGGCTTGCGGTGGATCAGCAATTCTAATAAAGTCAAGACTCAAGCACTATGTTCTTGATAACATTTGTGAAGAACACCTACAAGCAACAAATATTGGCATTGAAAGTTTTTGTACAAATTTTGTTATATCATCAATTTACTCCCCTCCCAGATTTTCAATCACTGAGAATCAATATGAGGATTTCTACAAATCTCTTGGACCTTGTTTTGTAGCAGCTGGCGACTACAATGCTAAGCATACGTTCTGGGGTTCGCGTCTTATTACCCCCAGAGGTCGAGCATTGTTCAACACTATTTCAAAAATGGGCTTGGATGTCATTTCGAGTGGGGAGCCCACTTATTGGCCTACTGACATACAAAAAATTCCGCATGTTATAGATTTTGGCGTAATAAAAAATATCTCTAGGGATTTAATTCAAGTTCAAGCTTCTCTTGATCTTTCGTCCGATCACTCTCCGACGATCATTACAATTTGTAGTCCATTAAAAAGTAACTTACCTGACCCATATGTGAAGATGATCAATCGTGTTAATTGGCTGGGGTTCAAAAAATATCTCAGTAGTCATTGTACGGAAAACATTACGCTTAGAACATCCGATGATATTGAATCTAACATTGCCAATCTCAGCGAGAATATTAAACAGGCTGCTGAACATGCCACTAACTCCCATCCGCAGACTGGGTTTAATAAAATTTATTCTACAGACATTGAACGTCTCGTACGTGAAAAAAGAAGAGCTAGAAGGGAATGGCAACAGCACAGATCACCACAAAATAAAATCAGATTTAAAGAGTGCACTAAACGACTCCAAGAGTTGCTTGCATCTGAAAAAACTGCATCTCTTAAAAATTATCTGGAAGGTCTTGATGTCACACCAGCGTCTAATTACTCTTTATGGCGCGCTGCCAGAAAGCTTAAAACACCCGTTGAGTATAAGCCACCTCTACGTACATCTACCGGAAGTTGGGCAAGAAGCGATACTGAAAAAGGTAAAATATTTGCTGAGCACTTAAAATCCGTTTTTACGCCAAACATATGTACTGGTGTTGCTGATTTGCCGAATGTAGTCGCTCTACCCCCTCAACACATAAAGTTTAAGACGCGTGATTTACAAAAATTAATTGCCGAACTCAACCCGAAGAAAGCTCCGGGTATTGATGGAATTAGTAACCAGATGCTTATGAACTTGCCTCGTATTGCAATGAGAATCCTATTATTCATATTTAATGCCATTTTATGACTGGAGTATTATCCACACAGCTGTAAGCTTGCCAAGGTTAAAATGATTCCAAAGCTGGGCAAAGATCTAACCAAGGCTGAGTCATATAGGCCAATAAGTATACTATCAACTATGTCAAAGCTTTTCGAAAAACTGCTCAAAACAAAATTGTCCCAAATTCTAATTAGCAGTGGGTGCATACCAGACCATCAATTTGGTTTTAGAAGTCAGCATAGCACCATTGAACAAACACACAGACTGGTTCAATTTATAAGAAGAACTTTTGAGGAAAAAAAGTATTGCTCTGCGCTTTTTATTGACGTTTCCCAGGCATTTGATAAAGTGTGGCATGAAGGCCTAATTTTAAAATTGAAGACTTACTTACCAATAAACATTTTAAATCTTTTGGAAAGTTACATTATTTCCCGTAAGTTCACTGTTGTGGAAGGAGACTTTACGAGTAGGCCTGAAACTATTTCATCCGGTGTGCCACAGGGGAGCATACTGGGACCAGTTTTATATTTGATTTATACTTGTGATATGCCTGTGAGCAGTAGTATCCATACTTCCACATTTGCCGACGATACAGCCTGCCTTAGTATGCACGAAAACCCTGATGAGGCATCCCGCAAACTCCAGGAACACATTAGCCAGATGGAGCTTTGGTTAAACTTATGGAGAATTAAAGTCAATGAACAAAAGTGTGTCAGTGTGTATCATCAGTCAGATATCATTATCAGTCTTATAATCATTGTACTGCCGTTTTAAAGCATTACACAAATTTTCCCAATCCATATTATCACAACTGCGATGATAACGCCAAAGCCTTGCGTTCGAAAAGGAAATTTAAGACTTTTTCCGAATTATGTTCGAAGTCTCTATGATCATCGCGTAAACGTCGATTTTCTGAAGGAAATCTCCCATTTAATGATCTCAAGTCACAATCATCTATATTTAAATTCTGTTCAACCTGTGGAGGTTGTCTTTCAGGTAACTCAGGTCTCGTATTTGTTATGGCCAATTTTTCTAAACCGTCTGCAATTAAGTTGCCTATTTCTTTTCTTCAAAAATTTCATCTGCCCCAAAGATGTCTAGGGATAACAGCGCATCATCTACCAATCGTCAAAATCGTTTTTCATTATTGCAAGACACCGACGACAAGCCCTCTACATCATCGCAAAAGTCTTTTAAGCCACCACCTATTTATCTGAGAGAAAAAAATTCTAACGCGCTTATTAAAAAACTACTGTCGACCATTGGTGAAAATACTTTTCACATCATTCCAATTAAACGAGGTAATATTGATGAAACTAAAATCCAAATATATAATGAAAAAGATTTCCGAAAAATTGTTAGTGAATTCGAAAAAAATAAAACAAATTTTTACACATACCAACTTAAGAGTGCTAAAGGCCTACAGATAGTATTAAAGGGCATAGATTCATATGTTGAACCCGAAGAAGTAAAATGTGCACTTGTCGACCAAGGATTCAAGGTAAAAAATGTTACCAACATATTTAATAGAGAAAAGGTCCCCCAACCCCTATTTCGGGTTGAACTGGAGCCGAATGACATACAATTGAAAAAAAATGAAGCCCATCCAGTTTATAACGTAAAGTATCTCTTACATCGAAAAATCACAGTTGAAGAGCCACGTAAGCGTTCAGGTCCCGTACAGTGCCATAATTGCCAAGAATATGGCCATACGAAAACTTACTGCAAGTTACCTACAGTGTGTGTTATCTGCGGTGAATTGCATGGTACTGCTAGCTGCACTAAGCCAAAAGATCAAGCAGAAATAAAATGTAGTAATTGTGGAGGTAATCACACAGCTAACTATAGAGGGTGCCCTGTATTTTCTTTCGTTAAACAGGCTATGGGTCAAAAACCCAAGCTAACTCCAGCTCTACAAGTAAACGCGAACTCCGACACTTTTGCTCAAATCAGCCAACCAGTTACTTCACGTGTATCGTATGCTGATGCTGCTAAGACTAGTTAAATTCCCACGCAAAATGTTCCACCGCCAAATAATTCAACGAATTCAAACTCAAGCTTTAACTTTAGTCGCTTTGAAGCTACTATTGAGAATCTGGTACTAACTATAAACAACTTTACTACAAATATGACAAGTATGATGCAAGAAATGCTGCGAATGCAGAATACACTGCTTCAAGCATTAGTTAATAAACCATGAACACGTTTAAAATATGTTTCTGGAACGGCATTCGCCAACATAAAAATGAACTTGAGCACTTTTTCATGGAAAAAAATATTGATATAATGTTGGTTTCTGAGACTCATTTGACCTCAAGAAGCTTATTTAAAATAAATGGTTACACTTTATATGATACAAAGGACCCGAGAGAGAGAGCATGTGGTGGATCAGCAATTCTGATTAAGTCAAGACTCAAGCACTATGTCCTTGACAACGTTAGTGAAGAATATTTGCAAGCAACGAATATTTTCGTAGAAAATTTTTGTGCGAATTTCGTGATATCATCAATTTACTCACCTCCCAGATTTTCACTTAGCGAAGATCAGTATGAGAAGTTCTACAAATCGCTTGGATCTTGTGTCGTGGCAGCTGGTGACTACAATGCAAAACATACCTACTGGGGATCACGTCTTGTTACACCTAGAAGTCGAGCCTTGTTCAATACAATTTCAAAAATGGGCTTAGATGTCATTTCGAGTGGGGAGCCTACTTACTGGCCTACTGACGTAAGAAAAATTCCAGATGTTATAGATTTTGCCGTCACGAAAAATATTCATAGGGACTTAATTCACGTAGAGGCCTCTCTAGATCTGTCCTCCGATCACTCTCCAACAATAGTTACAATTTTCAACCCACTAAGGAGTGATTTAACTAACTCATATGTGAAGATGATTAATGGAATCAACTGGCTGGTATTCAAAAAATATCTTAGTAGTCACTGCGTAGAAAACATTCAGCTTAGATCATGCGATGATATTGAATTGAATATTGCCAATCTTAACGAAAATATTAAACAGGCTGCTGAACACGCCACTACCTCCTATCCGCAGACCGGCTTTAACAGAATTTATTCTACGGAAATTGAACGTCTTTTATGTGAAAAAAGGAGAGCTAGAAGAGAATGGCAACAACACAGATCACTCCTAAATAAAATCAGACTTAAAGAATGTACTAAACGACTCAAAGAGCTGCTATCATCGGAAAAAACTGCACTACTGGAAAAGTATTTAGATGTATCTTGATGTAACGTCCGCATCCAATTACTCTTTATGGCGCGCTACTAGAAATCTTAAACGACCCGTTGATCTTAAATCACCATTGCTTACTGCGACCGGAGGCTGGGCAAGAAGTGATAGTGAGAAAGGTAACTTATTTTCTGAGCATTTAAAATCTGTATTCACTCCCAATTCATGTAAGGGTGCTGCTTATTTACCGAGTGTAGTTTCTCTACCCCCTCGTCCCTTAAGGTTTAAGATGCGTGAAGTACAAAAAGTAATTGCTGAACTCAACCCGAAGAAAGCTCCAGGTATTGATGGCATTAGTAACAAAATGCTCATGAACTTGCCTCATATTGCAATAAGAATCCTGCTATTTACTTTTAATTCTATTTTAAGAATGCAGTATTTTCCACATAACTGAAAACTGGCCAAGATCAAAATGATTCCAAAGGCGGGCAAAGATCTTACCAAGACTGAGTCATATAGGCCCATAAGCTTACTATCTTCAATCTCAAAGCTTTTCGAAAAGCTGCTCATGACTAAATTGTCCAAAATTTTAACTGATAATGGTTGCATCCCGGACCATCAATTTGGCTTTACAAGTCAGCACAGCACGATTGAACAAACGCATAGACTGGTCCAAGTTGTAAGAAGAACATTTGAAGAAAAGAAGTATTGTTCTGCTCTCTTTATTGATGTTTCTCAGGCATTTGATAAAGTATGGCACGAAGGCCTAGTTTTAAAACTGAAGACATATCTGCCAATAAACATTCAAAAGCTTTTGGAAAGTTATATTATTGATAGGAAGTTCACTGTTGTGGAAGGAGAGTTCACGAGTGTGCCCGAATCTATATCTTCTGGTGTGCCCCAGGGTAGTATTCTGGGTCCTGTCTTGTATTTAATATATACTTGTGATATGCCTGTGAGCAATAATATCCATATTTCTACTTTTGCCGATGATACAGCCTGTATGAGTGTGCACGAAAACCCTTATGAGGCATCCCGCAATCTCCAGGAACATATCACTCAGCTGGAAATATGGAGAATTAAAGTCACTGAACAAAAGTGTGTCCATATAACGTTCACCCTAAGAAGAGATACTTGCTCCCCCATTCGAATCAACAATCATAATATTCCTCAACATTCCCAAGTGAAATACCTTGGTATACACCTTGATCGAAGACTTACATGGAAACATAATATTGACTCTAAGTTAACTCGGATGAAACTTAAGTTAACTCAAATCTATTGGTTGATTGGCAGAAACTCAACACTCAGCTTAGACTGCAAACTTTTACTGTACAAGTCGCTTTTGAAGCCAATATGGTGCTACGAAATTCAGTTATGGGGCACTGCTTCAGCTTCCAATGTCGAGAGAATCCAACGAAGGCAAAACAAAATATTACGGTTAATAACATCGGCTCCATGGTACATCCAAAATTCTATTATACATCGTGATTTAAATATGCCACTAGTGACTGAAGAAATTGCAAAATACGCAGGCAAATATTTAACAAAACTCGAATCACATCCTAATCCGCTTGCTCGTAATATTTTGAACTTTACTAGACACATCCGCTTAAAAAAGAGGGACACACGGGCACTTATACCTAACACTCCAGATGGGACTACTTTAAAATACTCTTTTTTCCCTTTTTTGATTATCACTACTAATATATTAATTATAACTATCACTAAGTTTATGTCCGACACTGGTCGGGCCTAATAATTTTTTTTTTATAGATTTAAGATTTGAATACTTATTGTTAGTTCACATATGAAGATACAATAAATAAATACATGCATTATAAAAAAAAAAAAAAAAAATTTCATTTCTAAATTCCAGTAAGGAATCATTAACAATCTGTCGTATATGAGTATGGTCAACACTTGAAGCTGTTGCCTCTCGACGAGATTGTAATCGCGTTTTTGGTCTTCCTCTACTAATCTCCGGAGTCACTGTGTAAGCCCCAGCAGCTTGCTCCCCAAAACCATTATTTTCCTGTTCTGTACCCGCTGGTATACTTTCGGTACTACGAACTATCGGCATTGTAAAAAAAAATGTGAAATCAAAATCAAAAGCACAACTCCAAATTCATATACTCAAAAACACACAAGAACATATAAACAAAATAAAATAAATACAATCCTTAAATTGACAAGTGCTAAAATATTTATAATAATCTCAAAAAAAAATTTTTTTCTTCTTCTTTCCTATAGTATTCTCAAAAAGGTAATGTAAATTTATATATTTAAAAAAAAGTAAAATATTTCAGAAGGGGTAACATAAGATAAAATTCAAATTAAATATAAAAATTGGATTTACAGATAAATCTCTCATCAACCATATAAAAAATAACAAAAATTATTCAAAATTACTGAAATCTCATGGAAGGATATTCCCTTTAAAGAATAACAAATGTAATTCTAAACAAAGTTTGAGTTACCAAAGAAAATTACTATGTTAGAAAGTAGTTAATAACAATACTTTATATCCAAGAAACAAAAAAAGAGTGGAGAGTGGAGTAAAGGTCAAGCGAGTATTAATCCGAAATATAACTAGGAATCCAGGAATAACTTCTCAAACCAGAACCTAAAACCATATAACCATTATATCAATACAAATCATATTTGGCATTGTACACCATGAATGCATTAATAAACAGTTTAACATATATTGATACAAAAGTTAATAATAAAAATAAGAAAATTATAACAAAAATAAAATATATGTAAAGTCGCATACACATTGAATATTTTAAGGCTCTCAGATCCAGGATGGAATTGAACTTATTAAAATCTGAGGCCCCACGTTAAGCACTAAAATCTCTCTGTAACGAAAGTTTGTTACAATTAATTAATTAAATTGATGTAAATGGGGAAAGGTGCTACCTATTAGTTCCGGCTGTGCTCGTCGTTGGGGGGATAAGTGTGATTTGTTCACAAATAAAAAAAGTAATGTTAATGAATCACTACTATTTGATTTTGCACAAAGAGTAGTTGATCGCTGACGAAAAATTGGCTTTGTCGTTAAAAAAGGACTTACATCAGATTTATTATTTATATTGTTTTCATTAAGAGTTTCAGAACTCACAGTAAAATAAGCATTTCTGCCGTTAGAACTCACTTCAAAATTTTTTGTTTTTATGGTACTCATATAGAGTATTCCTCAAGGGCACTTTATTTTTTCTTTTTTTGTTTGCTATTTTTTGTATGTTTTTGTTATTTCGACTATGTGAAAAATATTAGCAAACCTTATTTATTAAGGTCAATATGTACCTATTACGAAAAATAAGCACTAGGAATATTTTGTATGTGAAAACATCTATACACTAGGTGGTAAAAATCTTTTGCACAATACAATTACAAATTTTGAGTAAGATTAGATCTCATCTCATGGATGTATACCGCGTTATGAAATTGGTTTGAGCTATATATGAGTGTATTAGTGTTTGAGAGAAGCAACAAAAATTTATTTAAAATATTGTAAATACATAGGTTTTTGTTTGTTTTATTTAACTTGATAATTGCTTTATTTTAATTGCAATGCGTACACAACAACAAGAACAGCAACAACTAAAAGATGAACAACATGAATTAAAAAGTAAAAGCAAAGGCATTTACCATAAATGGGAACTTTGCAGTACTACTAAAATTACATTAAAAATAATTTTTTAACCAGTAAATTTTTTTCTCCAATTTTTATAAAGTGTCTAATGATTTATTATATGATGACGTGCATTGAATTTTCAGTAATCAGTTATAACCGTATTTATAATGAAATTCTACCAACTGGCTAAATTTTTTTCATAAAAAAATTTCAAAATTTGAATGAAAAAAACTTTGGCACTTGCTATAATTTTATTATGAATACGATCCTACGATTTTACTGATAATGCAAATTAAATTTCATTATCAGTAAAAATTTACTGAATTTTTCAGTAATCAGTAAATTTAATGCTTACTGCAATTTTTAATGCAGTACATATATACTGCAGTGTACCCATTTACTAACCAAATAAGTTAGATAAAACAAACAAAAACCAGCAAATTTCTATGTATTTACAATATTGAAAGTTTTGATACTTTTAATTGATTAATTTAAAAAATATACTTAATACTTAAAGCATAAGTACTTCCAACTTAAAAAAAATTTTCATTACTAGATATTTACACAACTCCCCTGTGATCGGACTCATATTGCTTTTTTTTGGATAATTTTTTGTTGTTTAGTAAGTATGTAAGAAAAACACCGCTAATCGACTGTTCACTATGAATATACAATGAGAACTGGCAACACATAGTTAGACGAATTAACTAGCCGTTTCCGAAGGCCACTAAACCATGACCATCAGCGTTCGTTTGTGTTCTTTCCACGGTGTGTAGTTTCAGTTGATGTATGTATGTATGATGAAACAAAAAAACCGCAAACAAAAAACACTATATGAGTACCTCAAAAACAAAAAAATTGTGAAGTGAGCACGTTAGTGCAGAAATGCCTCTTTTATTGTGAGTTCTGAAGCTCCTAATGAAAACAATAAACATAAAAAATCTGATAATAGAGTTTTTCTAACTGCAGATCAACTATTTCGTTATTCGTTAACATTACCGTTTTTTTAGTACTTCTACATTCAACTCAGCGATATCATCCGCTTCGGACTCGTGGTCATAACTTAACCAAATTATCAACAGTAACCCAAAACTCAGCGTCCAAGTCGAAATCGACATTTATATAACTGTTATAAAGTTATTCTACTAAAATTGCATCTGCTCCAAAAATATCTAGGGATAACAACGCATGCTCTACAAATCGTCAAAACCGTTTTAAAATTTGCAAGATGACAACGACAAACCCGATGTAACCACAAACAAGACCTCCAAGCCGCCACCAATATATTTGAGAGAAAAAAATTCAAACGCTCTTATCAAAAAACTAATCTCGATCATTAGTTCTGTTCTCGTGGTACCTTCATAGCGAACAGTCGATTAGCGGAATTTTTCTTACAAAAAATTAAACAAACAAAAAATATTCGTAGTACATATTATTCGTAATAGGTACATACTGTCTTTAATAAATAAGCTTTATGCTTTGCTAATATTTTTACATAGTAAAAATAACAAAAACAAAAAAAAAACCGCAAACAAAAAAATTAAACAAAGTGATATTGAGGAATGCTATATATGTGTACCTCTAAACAAATAAACAATCATAAATAACAAAAACAAAAAAAAGACCGCAAACAAATAAAAAAACACAAACGAATATCCTTTGAGGAATTCTTTGTATGAGTGCCTCAAATACAAAAAAAATTGAAGTGAGTTCTAACGGCAGAAATGCTTATTTTACTGTGAGTTCTGAAACTCTTAATGGAAAAAATATAAATAATAAATCTGATGAAAGTCTTTTTTTAACGTCAAAGCCAATTTTTCGTCAGCGATCAACTTCGCTTTGTCCAATGCCAAATAGTAATGATGCATTAACATTACAGTTGCCCAGTACTTCTTCATATAAGCCAGTAATATCATCCCCTTCAGGCTCGTGTTCATCACTTAACAAAGTTATCACTACAGATAACAGCGGCTCGAAACTCAAGGTACAAGTCGGAATGGACAGATATATAACCGTGGTAAAGCGTGGGCGAAGCCCGAATTCTTCAAAAATTTCATCTGCTCCAAAAATGTCTAGGGATAACAGCGCAGCCTCAACTAATCGCCAAAACCGCTTCGAAATTTTGCAAGATGACAACGACAAACCCGAGGTAGCCTCGAATAAAATATCCAAGCCGCCACCAATATATTTGAGACAAAAAAATTCAAATGCCCTTATTAAAAAATTAATTTCGGTCATTGGTGAGAATAAATTTTACGTTGTTCCAATAAAACGTGGCAACATCGATGAAACTAAAGTCCAAATTTATGACGAAAAAGATTTCCGCAAAATGGTTGCTGAATTTGAAAAAAATAAAACAAGCTTCTACACATACCAGCTTAAGAGCGCTAAAGGCATGCAGATCGTATTGAAGGGCATAGATTCTTATGTTGTTCCCGAAGAAATAAAAGATGCACTCGTCCTCCAGGGGTTTAAGGTAAAAAATGTGTCCAATATAATAAACAGAGACAAGATTCCCCAACCCCTATTTCGTGTTGAACTTGAGCCTAATGATATAAAATTGAAAAAAAATGAAACGCATCCAATTTATAATTTGAAATACCTCTTGTACCGAAAAATCACAGTTGAAGAGCCACATAAGCGTTCAGGTCCTGTACAGTGCCATAATTGCCAAGAATATGGCCATACAAAAACATACTGCAATTTACCCTCTGTTTGTGTTGTGTGCGGCGAATTACACGGCACTGCTAGTTGCAATAAGCCAAAAGATCAAAGTGATAAAAAATGCAGTAATTGTGGAGGTAATCACACCGCTAACTACAGAGGTTGTCCTGTGTACTCTTTCGTAAAGAAGACTATAGTGCAAAAACCTAAATTAGCTCCAGCTCAATCAGCAAACGCTTACTCTGCCACTTTTGCGCAAATGAGCCAACCAGTTACTTCCCGTGTATCGTATGCAGATGCTGCTAAGACAAATTCAATTCCCACACAAAATGTTTCTTCGCCAAATAATTCAAAAAATACTGACGCAAGCTTTAATTTTAATCGCCTTGAAGCTACTATTGAAAATCTGGTGCAAACTATAAACAATTTTACAACAAATATGACTAGCATGATGCAAGAAATGCTGCGAATGCAGAATACTCTGCTTCAAGCATTAATTAATAAGCCATGAACACGTTAACAATATGTTTCTGGAACGCAAACGGCATTCGCCAACATAAAAATGAACTTGAGCACTTCCTCATGGAAAAAAATATTGATGTAATGTTAGTATCTGAGACTCATTTGACTTCGAGAAGTCTTTTTAAAATTTATGGCTACACTATATATGATACAAAGGACCCTAGAGGAAGGGCTTGCGGTGGATCAGCAATTCTAATAAAGTCAAGACTCAAGCACTATGTTCTTGATAACATTTGTGAAGAACACCTACAAGCAACAAATATTGGCATTGAAAGTTTTTGTACAAATTTTGTTATATCATCAATTTACTCCCCTCCCAGATTTTCAATCACTGAGAATCAATATGAGGATTTCTACAAATCTCTTGGACCTTGTTTTGTAGCAGCTGGCGACTACAATGCTAAGCATACGTTCTGGGGTTCGCGTCTTATTACCCCCAGAGGTCGAGCATTGTTCAACACTATTTCAAAAATGGGCTTGGATGTCATTTCGAGTGGGGAGCCCACTTATTGGCCTACTGACATACAAAAAATTCCGCATGTTATAGATTTTGGCGTAATAAAAAATATCTCTAGGGATTTAATTCAAGTTCAAGCTTCTCTTGATCTTTCGTCCGATCACTCTCCGACGATCATTACAATTTGTAGTCCATTAAAAAGTAACTTACCTGACCCATATGTGAAGATGATCAATCGTGTTAATTGGCTGGGGTTCAAAAAATATCTCAGTAGTCATTGTACGGAAAACATTACGCTTAGAACATCCGATGATATTGAATCTAACATTGCCAATCTCAGCGAGAATATTAAACAGGCTGCTGAACATGCCACTAACTCCCATCCGCAGACTGGGTTTAATAAAATTTATTCTACAGACATTGAACGTCTCGTACGTGAAAAAAGAAGAGCTAGAAGGGAATGGCAACAGCACAGATCACCACAAAATAAAATCAGATTTAAAGAGTGCACTAAACGACTCCAAGAGTTGCTTGCATCTGAAAAAACTGCATCTCTTAAAAATTATCTGGAAGGTCTTGATGTCACACCAGCGTCTAATTACTCTTTATGGCGCGCTGCCAGAAAGCTTAAAACACCCGTTGAGTATAAGCCACCTCTACGTACATCTACCGGAAGTTGGGCAAGAAGCGATACTGAAAAAGGTAAAATATTTGCTGAGCACTTAAAATCCGTTTTTACGCCAAACATATGTACTGGTGTTGCTGATTTGCCGAATGTAGTCGCTCTACCCCCTCAACACATAAAGTTTAAGACGCGTGATTTACAAAAATTAATTGCCGAACTCAACCCGAAGAAAGCTCCGGGTATTGATGGAATTAGTAACCAGATGCTTATGAACTTGCCTCGTATTGCAATGAGAATCCTATTATTCATATTTAATGCCATTTTATGACTGGAGTATTATCCACACAGCTGTAAGCTTGCCAAGGTTAAAATGATTCCAAAGCTGGGCAAAGATCTAACCAAGGCTGAGTCATATAGGCCAATAAGTATACTATCAACTATGTCAAAGCTTTTCGAAAAACTGCTCAAAACAAAATTGTCCCAAATTCTAATTAGCAGTGGGTGCATACCAGACCATCAATTTGGTTTTAGAAGTCAGCATAGCACCATTGAACAAACACACAGACTGGTTCAATTTATAAGAAGAACTTTTGAGGAAAAAAAGTATTGCTCTGCGCTTTTTATTGACGTTTCCCAGGCATTTGATAAAGTGTGGCATGAAGGCCTAATTTTAAAATTGAAGACTTACTTACCAATAAACATTTTAAATCTTTTGGAAAGTTACATTATTTCCCGTAAGTTCACTGTTGTGGAAGGAGACTTTACGAGTAGGCCTGAAACTATTTCATCCGGTGTGCCACAGGGGAGCATACTGGGACCAGTTTTATATTTGATTTATACTTGTGATATGCCTGTGAGCAGTAGTATCCATACTTCCACATTTGCCGACGATACAGCCTGCCTTAGTATGCACGAAAACCCTGATGAGGCATCCCGCAAACTCCAGGAACACATTAGCCAGATGGAGCTTTGGTTAAACTTATGGAGAATTAAAGTCAATGAACAAAAGTGTGTCAGTGTGTATCATCAGTCAGATATCATTATCAGTCTTATAATCATTGTACTGCCGTTTTAAAGCATTACACAAATTTTCCCAATCCATATTATCACAACTGCGATGATAACGCCAAAGCCTTGCGTTCGAAAAGGAAATTTAAGACTTTTTCCGAATTATGTTCGAAGTCTCTATGATCATCGCGTAAACGTCGATTTTCTGAAGGAAATCTCCCATTTAATGATCTCAAGTCACAATCATCTATATTTAAATTCTGTTCAACCTGTGGAGGTTGTCTTTCAGGTAACTCAGGTCTCGTATTTGTTATGGCCAATTTTTCTAAACCGTCTGCAATTAAGTTGCCTATTTCTTTTCTTCAAAAATTTCATCTGCCCCAAAGATGTCTAGGGATAACAGCGCATCATCTACCAATCGTCAAAATCGTTTTTCATTATTGCAAGACACCGACGACAAGCCCTCTACATCATCGCAAAAGTCTTTTAAGCCACCACCTATTTATCTGAGAGAAAAAAATTCTAACGCGCTTATTAAAAAACTACTGTCGACCATTGGTGAAAATACTTTTCACATCATTCCAATTAAACGAGGTAATATTGATGAAACTAAAATCCAAATATATAATGAAAAAGATTTCCGAAAAATTGTTAGTGAATTCGAAAAAAATAAAACAAATTTTTACACATACCAACTTAAGAGTGCTAAAGGCCTACAGATAGTATTAAAGGGCATAGATTCATATGTTGAACCCGAAGAAGTAAAATGTGCACTTGTCGACCAAGGATTCAAGGTAAAAAATGTTACCAACATATTTAATAGAGAAAAGGTCCCCCAACCCCTATTTCGGGTTGAACTGGAGCCGAATGACATACAATTGAAAAAAAATGAAGCCCATCCAGTTTATAACGTAAAGTATCTCTTACATCGAAAAATCACAGTTGAAGAGCCACGTAAGCGTTCAGGTCCCGTACAGTGCCATAATTGCCAAGAATATGGCCATACGAAAACTTACTGCAAGTTACCTACAGTGTGTGTTATCTGCGGTGAATTGCATGGTACTGCTAGCTGCACTAAGCCAAAAGATCAAGCAGAAATAAAATGTAGTAATTGTGGAGGTAATCACACAGCTAACTATAGAGGGTGCCCTGTATTTTCTTTCGTTAAACAGGCTATGGGTCAAAAACCCAAGCTAACTCCAGCTCTACAAGTAAACGCGAACTCCGACACTTTTGCTCAAATCAGCCAACCAGTTACTTCACGTGTATCGTATGCTGATGCTGCTAAGACTAGTTAAATTCCCACGCAAAATGTTCCACCGCCAAATAATTCAACGAATTCAAACTCAAGCTTTAACTTTAGTCGCTTTGAAGCTACTATTGAGAATCTGGTACTAACTATAAACAACTTTACTACAAATATGACAAGTATGATGCAAGAAATGCTGCGAATGCAGAATACACTGCTTCAAGCATTAGTTAATAAACCATGAACACGTTTAAAATATGTTTCTGGAACGGCATTCGCCAACATAAAAATGAACTTGAGCACTTTTTCATGGAAAAAAATATTGATATAATGTTGGTTTCTGAGACTCATTTGACCTCAAGAAGCTTATTTAAAATAAATGGTTACACTTTATATGATACAAAGGACCCGAGAGAGAGAGCATGTGGTGGATCAGCAATTCTGATTAAGTCAAGACTCAAGCACTATGTCCTTGACAACGTTAGTGAAGAATATTTGCAAGCAACGAATATTTTCGTAGAAAATTTTTGTGCGAATTTCGTGATATCATCAATTTACTCACCTCCCAGATTTTCACTTAGCGAAGATCAGTATGAGAAGTTCTACAAATCGCTTGGATCTTGTGTCGTGGCAGCTGGTGACTACAATGCAAAACATACCTACTGGGGATCACGTCTTGTTACACCTAGAAGTCGAGCCTTGTTCAATACAATTTCAAAAATGGGCTTAGATGTCATTTCGAGTGGGGAGCCTACTTACTGGCCTACTGACGTAAGAAAAATTCCAGATGTTATAGATTTTGCCGTCACGAAAAATATTCATAGGGACTTAATTCACGTAGAGGCCTCTCTAGATCTGTCCTCCGATCACTCTCCAACAATAGTTACAATTTTCAACCCACTAAGGAGTGATTTAACTAACTCATATGTGAAGATGATTAATGGAATCAACTGGCTGGTATTCAAAAAATATCTTAGTAGTCACTGCGTAGAAAACATTCAGCTTAGATCATGCGATGATATTGAATTGAATATTGCCAATCTTAACGAAAATATTAAACAGGCTGCTGAACACGCCACTACCTCCTATCCGCAGACCGGCTTTAACAGAATTTATTCTACGGAAATTGAACGTCTTTTATGTGAAAAAAGGAGAGCTAGAAGAGAATGGCAACAACACAGATCACTCCTAAATAAAATCAGACTTAAAGAATGTACTAAACGACTCAAAGAGCTGCTATCATCGGAAAAAACTGCACTACTGGAAAAGTATTTAGATGTATCTTGATGTAACGTCCGCATCCAATTACTCTTTATGGCGCGCTACTAGAAATCTTAAACGACCCGTTGATCTTAAATCACCATTGCTTACTGCGACCGGAGGCTGGGCAAGAAGTGATAGTGAGAAAGGTAACTTATTTTCTGAGCATTTAAAATCTGTATTCACTCCCAATTCATGTAAGGGTGCTGCTTATTTACCGAGTGTAGTTTCTCTACCCCCTCGTCCCTTAAGGTTTAAGATGCGTGAAGTACAAAAAGTAATTGCTGAACTCAACCCGAAGAAAGCTCCAGGTATTGATGGCATTAGTAACAAAATGCTCATGAACTTGCCTCATATTGCAATAAGAATCCTGCTATTTACTTTTAATTCTATTTTAAGAATGCAGTATTTTCCACATAACTGAAAACTGGCCAAGATCAAAATGATTCCAAAGGCGGGCAAAGATCTTACCAAGACTGAGTCATATAGGCCCATAAGCTTACTATCTTCAATCTCAAAGCTTTTCGAAAAGCTGCTCATGACTAAATTGTCCAAAATTTTAACTGATAATGGTTGCATCCCGGACCATCAATTTGGCTTTACAAGTCAGCACAGCACGATTGAACAAACGCATAGACTGGTCCAAGTTGTAAGAAGAACATTTGAAGAAAAGAAGTATTGTTCTGCTCTCTTTATTGATGTTTCTCAGGCATTTGATAAAGTATGGCACGAAGGCCTAGTTTTAAAACTGAAGACATATCTGCCAATAAACATTCAAAAGCTTTTGGAAAGTTATATTATTGATAGGAAGTTCACTGTTGTGGAAGGAGAGTTCACGAGTGTGCCCGAATCTATATCTTCTGGTGTGCCCCAGGGTAGTATTCTGGGTCCTGTCTTGTATTTAATATATACTTGTGATATGCCTGTGAGCAATAATATCCATATTTCTACTTTTGCCGATGATACAGCCTGTATGAGTGTGCACGAAAACCCTTATGAGGCATCCCGCAATCTCCAGGAACATATCACTCAGCTGGAAATATGGAGAATTAAAGTCACTGAACAAAAGTGTGTCCATATAACGTTCACCCTAAGAAGAGATACTTGCTCCCCCATTCGAATCAACAATCATAATATTCCTCAACATTCCCAAGTGAAATACCTTGGTATACACCTTGATCGAAGACTTACATGGAAACATAATATTGACTCTAAGTTAACTCGGATGAAACTTAAGTTAACTCAAATCTATTGGTTGATTGGCAGAAACTCAACACTCAGCTTAGACTGCAAACTTTTACTGTACAAGTCGCTTTTGAAGCCAATATGGTGCTACGAAATTCAGTTATGGGGCACTGCTTCAGCTTCCAATGTCGAGAGAATCCAACGAAGGCAAAACAAAATATTACGGTTAATAACATCGGCTCCATGGTACATCCAAAATTCTATTATACATCGTGATTTAAATATGCCACTAGTGACTGAAGAAATTGCAAAATACGCAGGCAAATATTTAACAAAACTCGAATCACATCCTAATCCGCTTGCTCGTAATATTTTGAACTTTACTAGACACATCCGCTTAAAAAAGAGGGACACACGGGCACTTATACCTAACACTCCAGATGGGACTACTTTAAAATACTCTTTTTTCCCTTTTTTGATTATCACTACTAATATATTAATTATAACTATCACTAAGTTTATGTCCGACACTGGTCGGGCCTAATAATTTTTTTTTTATAGATTTAAGATTTGAATACTTATTGTTAGTTCACATATGAAGATACAATAAATAAATACATGCATTATAAAAAAAAAAAAAAAAAATTTCATTTCTAAATTCCAGTAAGGAATCATTAACAATCTGTCGTATATGAGTATGGTCAACACTTGAAGCTGTTGCCTCTCGACGAGATTGTAATCGCGTTTTTGGTCTTCCTCTACTAATCTCCGGAGTCACTGTGTAAGCCCCAGCAGCTTGCTCCCCAAAACCATTATTTTCCTGTTCTGTACCCGCTGGTATACTTTCGGTACTACGAACTATCGGCATTGTAAAAAAAAATGTGAAATCAAAATCAAAAGCACAACTCCAAATTCATATACTCAAAAACACACAAGAACATATAAACAAAATAAAATAAATACAATCCTTAAATTGACAAGTGCTAAAATATTTATAATAATCTCAAAAAAAAATTTTTTTCTTCTTCTTTCCTATAGTATTCTCAAAAAGGTAATGTAAATTTATATATTTAAAAAAAAGTAAAATATTTCAGAAGGGGTAACATAAGATAAAATTCAAATTAAATATAAAAATTGGATTTACAGATAAATCTCTCATCAACCATATAAAAAATAACAAAAATTATTCAAAATTACTGAAATCTCATGGAAGGATATTCCCTTTAAAGAATAACAAATGTAATTCTAAACAAAGTTTGAGTTACCAAAGAAAATTACTATGTTAGAAAGTAGTTAATAACAATACTTTATATCCAAGAAACAAAAAAAGAGTGGAGAGTGGAGTAAAGGTCAAGCGAGTATTAATCCGAAATATAACTAGGAATCCAGGAATAACTTCTCAAACCAGAACCT
This sequence comes from Tachina grossa, assembly GCA_949987645.1. Lineage (NCBI taxonomy): Eukaryota > Metazoa > Arthropoda > Insecta > Diptera > Tachinidae > Tachina > Tachina grossa. The sequence continues at coordinate 180,074 of CATLJX010000038.1, forward strand.
AAAACCATATAACCATTATATCAATACAAATCATATTTGGCATTGTACACCATGAATGCATTAATAAACAGTTTAACATATATTGATACAAAAGTTAATAATAAAAATAAGAAAATTATAACAAAAATAAAATATATGTAAAGTCGCATACACATTGAATATTTTAAGGCTCTCAGATCCAGGATGGAATTGAACTTATTAAAATCTGAGGCCCCACGTTAAGCACTAAAATCTCTCTGTAACGAAAGTTTGTTACAATTAATTAATTAAATTGATGTAAATGGGGAAAGGTGCTACCTATTAGTTCCGGCTGTGCTCGTCGTTGGGGGGATAAGTGTGATTTGTTCACAAATAAAAAAAGTAATGTTAATGAATCACTACTATTTGATTTTGCACAAAGAGTAGTTGATCGCTGACGAAAAATTGGCTTTGTCGTTAAAAAAGGACTTTCATCAGATTTATTATTTATATTGTTTTCATTAAGAGTTTCAGAACTCACAGTAAAATAAGCATTTCTGCCGTTAGAACTCATTTCAAAATTTTTTGTTTTTATGGTACTCATATAGAGTATTCTTCAAGGGCACTTTATTTGTTCTTTTTTTGTTTGCTATTTTTTGTATGTTTTTGTTATTTCGACTATGTGAAAAATATTAGCAAACCTTATTTATTAAAGTCAATATGTACCTATTACGAAAAATTAGTACTAGGAATATTTTGTATGTGAAAACATCTATACACTAGGTGGTAAAAATCTTTTGCACAATACAATTACAAATTTTGAGTAAGATTAGATCTCATCTCATGGATGTATACCGCGTTATGAAATTGGTTTGAGCTATATATGAGTGTATTAGTGTTTGAGAGAAGCAACAAAAATTTATTTAAAATATTGTAAATACATAGCTTTTTGTTTGTTTTATTTAACTTGATAATTGCTTTATTTTAATTGCAATGCGTACACAACAACAAGAACAGCAAAAAAAAACTAAAAGATGAACAACATGAATTAAAAAGTAAAAGCAAAGGCATTTACCATAAATGGGAACTTTGCAGTACTACTAAAATTACATTAAAAATAATTTTTTAACCAGTAAATTTTTTTCTCCAATTTTTATAAAGTGCCTAATGATTTATTATATGTTGACGTGGATTGAATTTTCAGTAATCAGTTATAACCGTATTTATAATGAAATTCTACCAACTGGCTAAATTTTTTTCATAAAAAAATTTCAAAATTTGAATGAAAAAAACTTTGCCACTTGCTATAATTTTATTATGAATACGATCCTACGATTTTACTGATAATGCAAATTAAATTTCATTATCAGTAAAAATTTACTGAATTTTTCAGTAATCAGTAAATTTAATGCTTACTGCAATTTTTAATGCAGTACATATATACTGCAGTGTACCCATTTACTAACCAAATAAGTTAGATAAAACAAACAAAAACCAGCAAATTTCTATGTATTTACAATATTGAAAGTTTTGATACTTTTAATTGATTAATTTAAAAAATATACTTAATACTTAAAGCATAAGTACTTCCAACTTAAAAAAAAATTTTCATTACTAGATATTTACACAACTCCCCTGTGATCGGACTCACATTGCTTTTTTTTGGATAATTTTTTGTTGTTTAGTAAGTATGTAAGAAAAACACCGCTAATCGACTGTTCACTATGAATATACAATGAGAACTGGCAACAAATAGTTGAACGAATTAACTAGCCGTTTCCGAAGGCCACTAAACCATCACCATCAGCGTTCGTTTGTGTTCTTTCCACGGTGTGTGGTTTCAGTTGATGTATGTATGTATGATGAAACAAAAAACCGCAAACAAAAAACACTATATGAGTACCTCAAAAACAAAAAAATTGTGAAGTGAGCACGTTAGTGCAGAAATGCCTCTTTTATTGTGAGTTCTGAAGCTCTTAATGAAAACAATAAACATAAAAAATCTGATAATAGAGTTTTTCTAATCTAATCAGATCAACTATTTCGTTATTCGTTAACATTACCGTTTTTTTAGTACTTCTACATTCAACTCAGCGATATCATCCGCTTTGGACTCGTGGTCATAACTTAACCCAATTATCAACAGTAACCCAAAACTCAGCGTCCAAGTCGAAATCGACATTTATATAACTATAAGTTATTCTACTAAAATTGCATCTGCTCCAAAAATATCTAGGGATAACAACGCATGCTCTACAAATCGTCAAAACCGTTTTAAAATTTGCAAGATGACAACGACAAACCCGATGTAACCACAAACAAAACCTCCAAGCCGCCACCAATATATTTGAGAGAAAAAAATTCAAACGCTCTTATCAAAAAACTAATCTCGATCATTAGTGAGAATAAATTTCACATTGTTCCAATAAAACGTGGCATCATCGAAGAAACGAAAATTCAAATTAATGACGAAAAAGATTTCGCGTTGAACTTGAGTCGAATGATATAAAATTGAGAAAAAAATTAGACGCACCCAACTTATAATTTAAAATATCTTTTATACCAGTTGAAGCACCACACAAGCGTTCTGGCCCCGAACAGTGCCATCATTGTCAAGAATATTGAATATACTTAGCATTTTACTGCAAATGGAATATGTGAATTGTTTTGATTCATCGTATATCAATTTGCTGAAAGCTTTTTTGTATTGTAAGCTCAATTGTACCATCACTATATTTACAACAGTCTTGCCATTGTCGTTTTGTTCTTTTTACTAATTATACACATGTTACTTAATTTGCTTATTTTTTGTTCTACTTAAGACAAACTTTTTTGGTTTGTTACTATTAAGTATATTTTTATTTAATTTTTGCCACAGGCCCATGGCTATTAATTTTTAGTTAATTTTAATTATTATTCGAACTCCATTTGTTTCTATATTTGTGATTTGAACGGGCTAAAGTTCGTATCGCTTTTTAAGCCAAATTACATGTGATAATTATTAATGAACAAATAACACCAAAGTCTGTTGGTAATATTTTGACTAACAACACATAGTTGAACGGAACAGCCAGCCGTTTTCGAAGGCCACTAAACCTTCATCATCAGCGTTCTTTTGTGTTTGGTCCACTGTGTGTGGTGTCAGTTGATGTAGATTTCTGCTTTATATACTTAGCATTTTATTGCAAAAGGAATATGTGAATTGTTTTGATTCATCGTATTTCAATTTGCTGAAAGCTTTTTTATATTGTAAGCTCAATTGCACCATCACTATATTTACAACAGTCTTACCATTGTCGTTTTGTTCTTTTTACTAATTATACACATGTTACTTAATTTGCTTATTTTTTGTTCTACTTAAGACAAACTTTTTTGGTTTGTTACTATTAAGTATATTTTTATTTAATTTTTGCCACAGGCCCATGGCTATTAATTTTTAGTTAATTTTAATTATTATTCGAACTCCATTTGTTTCTATATTTGTGATTTGAACGGGCTAAATTTCGTATCGCTTTTTAAGCCAAATTACATGTGATAATTATTAATGAACAAATAACACCAAAGTCTGTTGTAAATATTCTGACTAAGAACACATAGTTAAACGGAACAGCCAGCCGTTTTCGAAGGCCACTAAACCTTCATCATCAGCGTTCTTTTGTGTTTGGTCCACTGTGTGTGGTGTCAGTTGATGTAGATTTCTGCTTTATATACTTAGCATTTTACTGCAAATGGAATATGTGAATTGTTTTGATTCATCGTATTTCAATTTGCTGAAAGCTTTTTTGTATTGTAAGCTCAATTGTACCATCACTATATTTACAACAGTATTGCCATTGTCGTTTTGTTCTTTTTACTAATTATACACATGTTACTTAATTTGCTTATTTTTTGTTCTACTTAAGACAAACTTTTTTGGTTTGTTAGGCCCATGGCTATTAATTTTTAGTTAATTTTAATTATTATTCGAACTCCATTTGTTTCTATATTTGTGATTTGAACGGGCTAAAGTTCGTATCGCTTTTTAAGCCAAATTACATGTGATAATTATTAATGAACAAATAACACCAAAGTCTGTTGTTAATATTTTTTTGGTTTGTTAGGCCCATGGCTATTAATTTTTAGTTAATTTTAATTATTATTCGAACTCCATTTGTTTCTATATTTGTGATTTGAACGGGCTAAAGTTCGTATCGCTTTTTAAGCCAAATTACATGTGATAATTATTAATGAACAAATAACACCAAAGTCTGTTGTAAATATTCTGACTAAGAACACATAGTTGAACGGAACAGCCAGCCGTTTTCGAAGGCCACTAAACCTTCATCATCAGCGTTCTTTTGTGTTTGGTCCACTGTGTGTGGTGTCAGTTGATGTAGATTTCTGCTTTATATACTTAGCATTTTATTGCAAATGGAATATGTGAATTGTTTTGATTCATCGTATTTCAATTTGCTGAAAGCTTTTTTGTATTGTAAGCTCAATTGTACCATCACTATATTTACAACAGTCTTACCATTGTCGTTTTGTTCTTTTTACTAATTATACACATGTTACTTAATTTGCTTATTTTTTGTTCTACTTAAGACAAATTTTTTTGGTTTGTTACTATTAAGTATAATTTTTATTTAATTTTTGCCACAGGCCCTTGGCTATTAATTTTTAGTTAATTTTAATTATTATTCGAACTCCATTTGTTTCTATATTTGTGATTTGAACGGGCTAAATTTCGTATCGCTTTTTAAGCCAAATTACATGTGATAATTATTAATGAACAAATAACACCAAAGTCTGTTGTAAATATTCTGACTAACAACACATAGTTGAACGGACAGCCAGCCGTTTTCGAAGGCCACTAAACCTTCATCATCAGCGTTCTTTTGTGTTTGGTCCACTGTGTGTGGTGTCAGTTGATGTAGATTTCTGCTTTATATACTTAGCATTTTACTGCAAATGGAATATGTGAATTGTTTTGATTCATCGTATTTCAATTTGCTGAAAGCTTTTTTTGTATTGTAAGCTCAATTGTACCATCACTATATTTACAACAGTCTTGCCATTGTCGTTTTGTTCTTTTTACTAATTATACACATGTTACTTAATTTGCTTATTTTTTGTTCTACTTAAGACAAACTTTTTTGGTTTGTTAGGCCCATGGCTATTAATTTTTAGTTAATTTTAATTATTATTCGAACTCCATTTGTTTCTATATTTGTGATTTGAACGGGCTAAAGTTCGTATCGCTTTTTAAGCCAAATTACATGTGATAATTATTAATGAACAAATAACACCAAAGACTGTTGTTAATATTTTTTTGGTTTGTTAGGCCCATGGCTATTAATTTTTAGTTAATTTTAATTATTATTCGAACTCCATTTGTTTCTATATTTGTGATTTGAACGGGCTAAAGTTCGTATCGCTTTTTAAGCCAAATTACATGTAATAATTATTAATGAACAAATAACACCAAAGTCTGTTGTTAATATTTTGACTAACAACACATAGTTGAACGGAACAGCCAGCCGTTTTCGAAGGCCACTAAACCTTCATCATCAGCGTTCTTTTGTGTTTGGTCCACTGTGTGTGGTGTCAGTTGATGTAGATTTCTGCTTTATATACTTAGCATTTTACTGCAAATGGAATATGTGAATTGTTTTGATTCATCGTATTTCAATTTGCTGAAAGCTTTTTTGTATTGTAAGCTCAATTGTACCATCACTATATTTACAACAGTCTTACCATTGTCGTTTTGTTCTTTTTACTAATTATACACATGTTACTTAATTTGCTTATTTTTGTTCTACTCAAGACAAACTTTTTTGGATTGTTACTATTAAGTATATTTTTATTTAATTTTTGCCACAGGCCCATGGCTATTAATTTTTAGTTAATTTTAATTATTATTCGAACTCCATTGGTTTCTATATTTGTGATTTGAACGGGCTAAAGTTCATATCGCTTTTTAAGCCAAATTACATGTGATAATTATTAATGAACAAATAACACGAAAGTCTGTTGTAAATATTCTGACTAACAACACATAGTTGAACGGAACAGCCAGCCGTTTTCGAAGGCCACTAAACCTTCATCATCAGCGTTCTTTTGTGTTATGTCCACTGTGTGTGGTGTCAGTTGATGTAGATTTCTGCTTTATATACTTAGCATTTTATTGCAAATGGAATATGTGAATTGTTTTGATTCATCGTATTTCAATTTGCTGAAAGCTTTTTTGTATTGTAAGCTCAATTGTGCCATCACTATATTTACAACAGTCTTACCATTGTCGTTTTGTTCCTTTTACTAATTATACACATGTTACTTAATTTGCTTATTTTTTGTTCTACTTAAGACAAATTTTTTTGGTTTGTTACTATTAAGTATAATTTTTATTTAATTTTTGCCACAGGCCCTTGGCTATTAATTTTTAGTTAATTTTAATTATTATTCGAACTCCATTTGTTTCTATATTTGTGATTTGAACGGGCTAAATTTCGTATCGCTTTTTAAGCCAAATTACATGTGATAATTATTAATGAACAAATAACACCAAAGTCTGTTGTAAATATTCTGACTAACAACACATAGTTGAACGGACAGCCAGCCGTTTTCGAAGGCCACTAAACCTTCATCATCAGCGTTCTTTTGTGTTTGGTCCACTGTGTGTGGTGTCAGTTGATGTAGATTTCTGCTTTATATACTTAGCATTTTACTGCAAATGGAATATGTGAATTGTTTTGATTCATCGTATTTCAATTTGCTGAAAGCTTTTTTGTATTGTAAGCTCAATTGTACCATCACTATATTTACAACAGTCTTGCCATTGTCGTTTTGTTCTTTTTACTAATTATACACATGTTACTTAATTTGCTCATTTTTTGTTCTACTTAAGACAAACTTTTTTGGCTTGTTAGGCCCATGGCTATTAATTTTTAGTTAATTTTAATTATTATTCGAACTCCATTTGTTTCTATATTTGTGATTTGAACGGGCTAAAGTTCGTATCGCTTTTTAAGCCAAATTACATGTGATAATTATTAATGAACAAATAACACCAAAGACTGTTGTTAATATTTTTTTGGTTTGTTAGGCCCATGGCTATTAATTTTTAGTTAATTTTAATTATTATTCGAACTCCATTTGTTTCTATATTTGTGATTTGAACGGGCTAAAGTTCGTATCGCTTTTTAAGCCAAATTACATGTGATAATTATTAATGAACAAATAACACCAAAGTCTGTTGTTAATATTTTGACTAACAACACATAGTTGAACGGAACAGCCAGCCGTTTTCGAAGGCCACTAAACCTTCATCATCAGAGTTCTTTTGTGTTTGGTCCACTGTGTGTGGTGTCAGTTGATGTAGATTTCTGCTTTATATACTTAGCATTTTATTGCAAATGGAATATGTGAATTGTTTTGATTCATCGTATTTCAATTTGCTGAAAGCTTTTTTGTATTGTAAGCTCAATTGTACCATCACTATATTTACAACAGTCTTACCATTGTCGTTTTGTTCTTTTTACTAATTATACACATGTTACTTAATTTGCTTATTTTTTGTTCTACTTAAGAAAAACTTTTTTGGTTTGTTACTATTAAGTATATTTTTATTTAATTTTTGCCACAGGCCCATGGCTATTAATTTTTAGTTAATTTTAATTATTATTCGAACTCCATTTGTTTCTATATTTGTGATTTGAACGGGCTAAAGTTCGTATCGCTTTTTAAGCCAAATTACATGTGATAATTATTAATGAACAAATAACACCAAAGTCTGTTGTAAATATTCTGACTAAGAACACATAGTTAAACGGAACAGCCAGCCGTTTTCGAAGGCCACTAAACCTTCATCATCAGCGTTCTTTTGTGTTTGGTCCACTGTGTGTGGTGTCAGTTGATGTAGATTTCTGCTTTATATACTTAGCATTTTATTGCAAATGGAATATGTGAATTGTTTTGATTCATCGTATTTCAATTTGCTGAAAGCTTTTTTGTATTGTAAGCTCAATTGTACCATCACTATATTTACAACAGTCTTATCATTGTCGTTTTGTTCTTTTTACTAATTATACACATGTTACTTAATTTGCTTATTTTTTGTTCTACTTAAGGCAAACTTTTTTGGTTTGTTACTATTAAGTATAATTTTTATTTAATTTTTGCCACAGTCCCATGGCTATTAATTTTTAGTTAATTTTTTAATTATTATTCGAACTCCATTTGTTTCTATATTTGTGATTTGAACGGGCTAAATTTCGTATCGCTTTTTAAGCCAAATTACATGTGATAATTATTAATGAACAAATAACACCAAAGTCTGTTGTAAATATTCTGACTAACAACACATAGTTGAACGGACAGCCAGCCGTTTTCGAAGGCCACTAAACCTTCATCATCAGCGTTCTTTTGTGTTTGGTCCACTGTGTGTGGTGTCAGTTGATGTAGATTTCTGCTTTATATACTTAGCATTTTATTGCAAATGGAATATGTGAATTGTTTTGATTCATCGTATTTCAATTTGCTGAAAGCTTTTTTGTATTGTAAGCTCAATTGTACCATCACTATATTTACAACAGTCTTACCATTGTCGTTTTGTTCTTTTTACTAATTATACACATGTTACTTAATTTGCTTATTTTTTGTTCTACTTAAGACAAACTTTTTTGGTTTGTTACTATTAAGTATATTTTTATTTAATTTTTGCCACAGGCCCATGGCTATTAATTTTTAGTTAATTTTAATTATTATTCGAACTCCATTTGTTTCTATATCTGTGATTTGAACGGGCTAAAGTTCGTATCGCTTTTTAAGCCAAATTACATGTGATAATTATTAATGAACAAATAACACCAAAGTCTGTTGTAAATATTCTGACTAACAACACATAGTTGAACGGAACAGCCAGCCATTATCGAAGGCCACTAAACCTTTATCATCAGCGTTCTTTTGTGTTTGGTCCACTGTGTGTGGTGTCAGTTGATGTAGATTTCTGCTTTATATACTTAGCATTTTATTGCAAATGGAATATGTGAATTGTTTTGATTCATCGTATTTCAATTTGCTGAAAGCTTTTTTGTATTGTAAGCTCAATTGTACCATCACTATATTTACAACAGTCTTACCATTGTCGTTTTGTTCTTTTTACTAATTATAAACATGTTACTTAATTTGCTTATTTTTTGTTCTACTTAAGACAAACTTTTTTGGTTTGTTACTATTAAGTATATTTTTATTTAATTTTTGCTACAGGCCCAGGGCTGTTAATTTTTAGTTAATTTTAATTATTATTCGAACTCCATTTGTTTCTATATTTGTGATTTGAACGGGCTAAAGTTCGTATCGCTTTTTAAGCCAAATTACATGTGATAATTATTAATGAACAAATAACACCAAAGTCTGTTGTAAATATTCTGACTAACAACACATAGTTGAACGGAACAGCCAGCCAGCCGTTTTCGAAGGCCACTAAACCTTCATCATCAGCGTTCTTTTGTGTTTGGTCCACTGTGTGTGGTGTCAGTTGATGTAGATTTCTGCTTTATATACTTAGCATTTTATTGCAAATAGAATATGTGAATTGTTTTGATTCATCGTATTTCAATTTGCTGAAAGCTTTTTTGTATTGTAAGCTCAATTGTACCATCACTATATTTACAACAGTCTTACCATTGTCGTTTTGTTCTTTTTACTAATTATACACATGTTACTTAATTTGCTTATTTTTTTATTTTTTTTAAGTAGAACTAGTAGTAGAAGTAGAGTGATAACTTGGTTTAGTGATGAACGCGAGCACGATGCGGACTTAAATGAAATAAATATGAAAGTGAAGTTGATCGATGACGAAAAAGTGGCTTTTCCGTTAGAAAAAACTTTCATCAGGTTTATTATTTATATTGTTTTCATTAAGAGTTTCAGAACTCACAGTAAAATAAGCATTTCTGCCATTGGAACTCAAAATTTTTTGCTTTGAGGTACTCATGCAGAGTATTATTCCTCAAGGGTACGGTTTTTACGGTTTTTTTTATTTTTGCTATTTCTTGTTATGTAAAAAATATAAGTAAAGTCAAGAGCTTATTTATCAAGGTGAATATGTATATATTACGAATATTTTCTGTATGATTTTTGATTTTGTTGTTTTTTATATTTGTTTCGTATGTATGTATGTAAAAAAAAATCCGCTTTAACGTTCACTATGAAGGTTCCACGAGAAATGAATATGAAATGGTCTTTTTAGAGGGTGTGCTTTAGTCATATCCGGTTTATTTGTCACATCAGTGGTATTTATCATAACAGGTATAGCATATTGACCGTTTTCATAATTTACTGAAAAGTTTGTATTATCAAAATTTGCTTTGGATGTCCGTTTCTTGTTATACGGACATCCTTTGATGAGTTTCCCCGCTTTTGTAAACAAACTTGACATTGCGGCTTATAAATATTCTTTGCTCCGCATATATAGCAGAAAACTGATCGAATTTCCAAACAAACAACAAAACTATGACAATGTTTGCCACAATTCCAACAACTTCCAGATTTTATTACTAAACACACTTCTAAATTTTCATCATTTCAACATTTCAGATTCAACTTCTTCTTCATGGTGTTCATTTGACATGACTTCAGAAATTTGACCTTTTCCAATAGAACGTTTATTTAAATTGAGTGTAGGCATATATTTAACACACTTTTCGTGTCTTCGGACAGCTCTACGTAATTCAGAAACGCCCGTTATCTTTAAATGAAGTAGCACGTGTCTGACTTCAGGTTTCAAAAAACGTTGAATTGTTTCACATAGATCATAATCCGAAAGAGGTGTTCGTAAACTGTCACAGAGCACTACAATCGTTTCATAAAACTCATCAAAAGTTTCATTATGTTTCTGTTTCCTTTTTGAAATTTCATCCTTATCATTATCATCAGTCAGATATCATTATCAGTCTTATAATCTTTGTACTGCCGTTTTAAAGCATTACACAAATTTTCCCAAACCATATTATCACAACTGCGATGATAACGCCAAAACCATTTCAAAGCCTTGCGTTCAAAAAGGAAATTTAAGACTTTTTCCGAATTATGTTCGAAGTCTCTATGATCATCGCGTAAACGTCGATTTTCTGAAGGAAATCTCCCATTTAATGATTTCAAATCACAATCGTCTTCCTCTACTAATCTCTGGAGTCACTGTGTAAGCCCCAGCAGCTTGCTCCCCAAAACCATTATTTTCCTGTTCTGTAGCCGCTGGTATACTTTCGATACTACGAACATTGTAAAAAAAATTCAAGGTAACTAATGTAAAATCAAAATCAAAAGCACAACTCCAAATTCATAAACTCAAAAACACACAAGAACATATAAAAAAAAATAAAATAAATACAATCCTTAAATTGACAAGTGCTAAAATATTTATAATAATCTCAAAAAAAAAATTTTTTTTCTTCTTCTTTCCTATAGTATTCTCAAAAAGGTAATGTAAATTTATATATTTATTACTATTCAGTAAAGTATTTCAGAAGGGGTAACATAAGATAAAATTCAAATTAAATATAAAAATTGGATTTACAGATAAATCTTTCATCAACCATATAAAAAATAACAAAAATTATTCAAAATTACTGAAATCTCATGGAAGGATATTCCCTTTAAAGAATAACAAATGTAATCCTAAACAAAGTTTGAGTTACCAAAGAAAATTACTATGTTAGAAAGTAGTTGATAACAATACTTTATATCCAAAAAACAAAAAAAAGAGTTGAGGAGTAAAGGTCAAGCGAGTATTAATCCGAAATATAGTAATCCAGAAATAACTTCTCAAACCAGAACCTAAAACCATATAACCATTATATCAATACAAATCATATTTGGCATTGTACACCATGAATGCAGTAATAAACAATTATGTCCAGTTTAACAAATATTGATACAAAAGTTAATAATAAAAATAAAAAAATTATAACAAAAATAAAATATATGTAAAGTCGCATACACATTGAATATTTTAAGGCTCTCAGATCCAGGATGGAATTGCACTTATTAAAATCTGAGGCCCCACGTTAAGCGCTAAAATCTCTCTGTAACGAAAGTTTGTTACAATTAATTAATTAAATTGATGTAAATGGGGAAAGGTGCTACCTATTAGTTCCGGCTGTGCTCGTCGTTGGGGGGATAAGTGTGATTTGTTCACAAATAAAAAAAGTAATGTTAATGAATCACTACTATTTGATTTTGGACAAAGAGTAGTTGATCACTGACGAAAAATTGGCTTTGTCGTTAAAAAAGGACTTTCATCAGATTTATTATTTATATTGTTTTCATTAAGAGTTTCAGAACTCACAGTAAAATGAGCATTTCTGCCGTTAGAACTCACTTCAAAATTTTTTGTTTTTGAGGTACTCATATAGAGTATTCCTCAAGGATTGTAGCTTTAGAGCCATAGAGAGTAATTCTTTTGAGACTTATTTAATTTTTGTGACATAAAGGCTATTGGTCTTTCTTGTGATTCATTACCAAGTTGTGCCAAAACAGCTCCTAGGCATTACATACTCACGTCACATTGTAAAATGAATGGCTTTTCAAAATTTTCGTGTACTAACACGGGTGCAGAGGTTAATTTTTGCTTAATATTATCAAAAGATTTTTGGGCTTCGTTGTTCCATAAAAAGTGTTTTCTTTTTGATAAAAGCTCTGTTAAAGGGAATGTTAAAGAAGCAAAATCAACGATGAATCGCCTATACCAACCCGCCATACCGAGAAAGCTGTTTGACTGATTTGGGAGCCGGAATATCAGAAATAGATTTTACTTTGTCTACATCAACTTTCAAGCATCCTTCTCCTACAATATATCCTAAATATTGCACTTGACGAAGAGCAAAACTACTTTTTTTTACATATTAATGTAAAAACCATTAGGTTAAGTTGGCCTTTCGAAGTTGTATGGCCACCTCCTTTAAATATCGTATATGTTCGTCAAAGTCTTTCGAAATTATTAAAAGATCGTCTAAGTAAAGGAAGACATTTGTTTTCAGATTATACGGAATAACTGTATCCATCAGTCTACACATTGTTTGTGGAGCATTGCACAATCCAAACGGCATTCTTGTGAATTGATATAAGGGCCGATTAGGAACAGTGAATGCTGTCTTTGGTTTTGAAGTTTCGTCCAATTTAAATTGCCAAAACGCATCTTTTAAATCTACTTTGGAAATACAATAAATTGAAGGAAACCATGAAATTAGTCCGTTGATGTTTGGTATGGGATATGCGTCTTTTGTGGTTACCGAATTTAATTTGCGACTGTCCAAACAAAATCGTACTTTTCCTAGTTTTACGACTAACACTCCAGGAGATGACCAAGAAGATATTGGACACTCTTCAATCACGCCTAAACTCAACATACGATCTATCTCATTACATAGCAGTTTTTCCCTTGCAGGAGATATGGGATAATATCTCTGTTTTATAGGTACCGAACTTCCTATATCAATATTGTGTTCTACTAAGGTTGTACATCCCAAACCTTATTGTTCTGAATTAGGAAAATACTCAATAATTTTGTTTAAGTTCCTGATCCTGTAATGTACATAACACTATCTTATTAGGATCTTCTTCTAAAACAATTTCATTTATCGTGTTTATCGCTGCAATGTGTATTCCGTATTCCTCCCAAAAATCCATACCACAAATAACAAAAATTCAATTGGTTTCTATTGGCTATTATAACTTACAACCATGCTCACAGTACCATGTACTCGTTGAAGCTGTCCATCTGCTGTTTTAACGTTACCGACAACATGCTTATAAATTTTATCCGTAACAATTTTGTTGCATAACTTCCCACCTATAACACTGATATTCGCGCCACTATCTAACAATGAAAAATATTTATCATTATGTAAATCTAATAAATAAGGTCTGTTATCGTTGACCAATATCCAATAGCTGAAATAACATAATTCTTAAACATTTTTCTTCTACTATAAAACTCACGAATTCTTCTTGCCGATCTATTATACATCTCCCTTAATTCAGGTTTATTAAAAATTCTATTTCTTGCACGCATATATTCCTCTAAGCGAATATTTTTTTCTTTTTTTAATGCATGTATTTATTTATTGTATCTTCATATATGAACTTACAATAAGTATTCAAATCTTAAATCTATAAAAAAAATTAAAAGGCCCGACCAGTGTCGGACATAAACTTAGTGATAGTTATAAATAATACATTAGTAGTGAAAATCAAAAAAGGGGGGAAAAAAGTATTTTCAAGTAGTCCCATCTAGAGTGTTAGGTATAAGAGCCCATGTGTCCCTCTTTTTTACGCGGATGTGTCCAGTAAAGTTCAAAATATTACGAGCAAGCGGATTAGGATGTGATTCGAGTTTTGTTAAATATTTGCCTGCGTATTTTGCAATTTCTTCAGGCACTAGTGGCATATTTATTTCACGATGTATATTAGAATATTGGATGTACCATGGAGCCGATGTTATTAACCGTAAAATTTTGTTTTGCCTTCGTTGGATTCTCTGGAAGCTGAAGCAGTGCCCCATAACTGAATTCCGTAGCACCATATTGGCTTCAAAAGCGACTTGCATAATAAAAGTTTGCAGTCTAGGCTGAGTGTTGAGTTTCTGCCAATCAACCACTATATTTAAGTTAACTTAAGTTTTATCTGAGTTAACTTAGAGTCAATATGATGTTTCCATGTAAGTCTTCGATCAAGGTGTATACCAAGGTATTTCACTTGGGAATGTTGAGGAATATTTTGATTGTTGATTCGAATGGGGAAGAAAGTATTTCTTCTTAGCGTGAACGTTATATGGACACACTTTTGTTCATTGACTTTAATTCTCCATAAGTTCAACCATATTTACAGCTGGGTAATATGTTATTGGAGATTGCGGGATGCCTCATAACTCGTGAACTCTCCTTCCACCACAGTGAGAGCTTCCTATCAATAATATAACTTTTCAAAAGCATTTGAATGTTTATTGGCAGATATGTCTTCAATTTTAAAACTAGGCCTTCCTGTCATACTTTATCAATCGCCTGAGAAACATCAACAAAGAGAGCAGAACAATACTTTTTTTCCTAAAATGTTCTTCTTACAACTTGGACCAGTCTATGCGTTTATTCAATCGTGCTGTGCTGACTTCTAAAGCCAAATTGATGGTCCGAGATGCACCCATTATCAGTTAAAATTTTGGACAATTTAGTCATGAGCAGCTTTTCGAAAGCTTTGAGAATATAGAATAGGCCTATATGACTCAGTCTTGGTGTGATCTTTGCCCGCCTTTCGAATCATTTTGATCTTGGCAATTTTCCAGTTATGTGGAAAATACTGCATTCTTAAAATAGCATTAAAAATAAATAGCAGGATACTTATTGCAATATGAGGCAAACTCATGAGCATTTTGTTACTAATGCCATCAATACCTGGAGCTTTCTTCGGGTTAAGTTCAGCAATTACTTTTTGTACTTCACGCATCTTAAACCTTAAGGGACAAGGGGGTAGAGAAAATACACTCGGTAAATGACCAGCACCTGTACATGAATTGGGAGTGAATACAGATTTTAAATGCTCAGAAAATGAGCATTACGCAGTGGTGATTTAAGATCAACGGGTCGTTTAAGATTTCTAGTAGCGCGCCTTAAGGAGTAATTAGATGCGGACGTTACACCAAGGACTTCTAAATACTTTTCCAGTAGTGCAGTTTTTTCCGACGACAGCAGCTCTTTGAGTCGTTTAATAAAAGTCTGATTTTATTTACGGGTAATCTGTGGTGTTTCTTTTCCCTTCTAGCTCTCCTTTTTCACATACAAGACGTTCAATTTCCGTACAATAAATTCTGTTAAAGCCGGTTAAGAGTGGCAATGTTAAATTCAATATCATCGCATGATCTAAGCTGAATGTCTTCTACGCAGTGGCTACTAAGATATTTTTTGAATGCCAGCCAGTTGATTCCATTAATCATCTTCACATATACTCCTTAGTGGTTCGAAAATTGTAACTATTGTTGGAGAGTGATCGGAGGACAGATCTAGAGAGGCCTCTACGTGAATTAAGTCCCTATGAATATTTTTCGTGACGGCAAAATCTATAACATCTTGAATTTTGATTGCGTCAGTAGGCCAGTAAGTAGGCTCCCCACTCGAAATGACATCTAAGCCCATTTTTGAAATTGTATTGATCAAGGCTCGACCTCTAGGTGTAACAATACGCGATCCCTAGTACGTATATTTTGTCATTGTAGTCACCAGCTGCCACGAAACAAGATCCAAGCAATTTGTTAAACTTCTCATACTGATCTTCGCTAAGTGAAAATCTGGGAGGTGAGTAAATTGATGATATCACGAAATTCGCACAAAAATTTTCAATGTCATTATTTGTTGCTTGTAGGTGTTGTTCACAAATGTTGTCAAGATTATAATGCTTGAGTCTTGACTTTATTGGGTCCTTTTTATTATATAAAGTGTAACCATTTATTTTAAATAAGCTTCTTGAGGTCAAATAAGTCTCAGAAACCAACATTATATCAATATTTTTTTCCATGTTGGCGAATGCCGTTCCCGTTCCAGAAACATATTTTTAACGTGTTCATGGTTTATTAACTATGCCCTTTAATACTATCTGTAGGCCTTTAGAACTCTTAAGTAGGTATGTGTACAAATATGTTTTATTTTTTTCGAATTCTCTAACAATTTTTCGGAAATCTCTTTCATTATATATTTGGATTTTAGTTTCATGAATATTACCTTGTTTAATTGGAATGATGTGAAAAGTATTTTCACCAATGGTCGACAGCAGTTTTTTATAAGCGCGTTTGAATTTTTTTCTCTCTGATAAATAGGTGGTGGCTTAAAAGACTTTTGCGATGATGTAGTGGGGTTGTGGTTGGTGTCTTGCAATAATGAAAAACTATTTTGACGATTGGTAGATGATGCGCTGTTATCCGTAGAATTGGGGAGAATTGGGGCTTCGCCCACGCTTTACCACGGTTATATATCTGTCCATTCCCACTTGCACCTTGGGTTTTGAGCTACTGTTATTTGTAGTGTAAACTTGGTTTAGTGATGAACGCGAGCACGATGCGGACTTAAATGAAATAAATATGAAAGTAAAGTTGATCGATGACGAAAAAGTGGCTTTTCCGTTAGAAAAAACTTTCATCAGGTGTATTATTTATATTGTTTTCATTAAGAGTTTCAGAACTCACAGTAAAATAAGCATTTCTGCCGTTGGAACTCACTTAAAATTTTTTGCTTTGAGGTAATCATGCAGAGTATTATTCCTCAAGGGTACTTTGTGTTTACGGTTTTTTTTGTTTTTGCTATTTCTTGTTATGTAAAAAATATAAGTAAAGTCAAGAAGCTTATTTATCAAGGTGAATATGTATGTATTACGAATATTTTCTGTATGATTTTTGATTTTGTTGTTTTTTATATTTGTTTCGTATGTATTTATGTAATAAAAATCCGCTTTAACGTCTCTTCACTATGAAGGTTCCACGAGAACTGAATATGAAATGGTCTTTTTAGAGACTTTTTAGACTAAAGTCATATCCGGTTTATTTGTCACATCAGTGGTATTTATCATAACAGGTATAGCATATTGACCGTTTTCATGATTTACTGAAAAGTTTGTATTTTCTAAATTTGCTTTGGATGTCCGTTTCTTGTTATACGGACATCCTTTGATGAGTTTCCCCGCTTTTGTAAACAAACTTGACATTGCGGCTTATAAATATTCTTTGCTCCGCATCCATAGCAGAAAACTGATCGAATTTCCAAACAAACAACAAAACTATGACCATGTTTGCCACAATTCCAACAACTTCCAGATTTTATTACTAAACACACTTCTAAATTTTCATCATTTCAACATTTCAGATTCAACTTCTTCTTCATGGTGTTCATTTGACATGACTTCAGAAATTTGACCTTTTCCAATATTCTATAATTAAATTCGTCCACCAATAAATAACAGATATCACCAGTAAGTCGTAAGATAAAAGATAAGATAAAATTCAAATTAAATATACAAATTGGATTTACAGATAAATCTCTCATCAACCATATAAAAAATAACAAAAATTATTCAAAATTACTGAAATCTGATGGAAGGATATTCCCTTTAAAGAATAACAAATGTAATCCTAAACAAAGTTTGAGTTACCAAAGAAAATTACTATGTTAGAAAGTAGTTAATAACAATACTTTTTATCCAAAAAACAAAAAAAAGAGTGGAGGAGTAAAGGTCAAGCGAGTATTAATCCGAAATATAGTAATCCAGAAATAACTTCTCAAACCCGAACCTAAAACCATATAACCATTATATCAATACAAATCATATTTGGCATTGTACACCATGAATGCAGTAATAAACAATTATGTCCAGTTTAACATATATTGATGCAAAAGTTAATAATAAAAATAAAAAAATTATAACAAAAATAAAATATATGTAAAGTCGCATACACATTGAATATTTTAAGGCCCTCAGATCCAGGATGGAATTGCACTTATTAAAATCTGATGCTCCACGTTAAGCGCCAAAATCTCTCTGTAACGAAAGTTTGTTAAATTGATGGAAATGGGGAACAGTGCTACCTATTAGTTCCGGCTGTGCTCGTCGTTGGGGGGATAAGTGTGATTTGTTTTAATAACTTTTTTGTTTATTAATTTTTTTTATTTTTTCTTTCAGATTATATAGACAACACTTGGAGAATTTATAATGGAGAGGTTCACAACTGAACAGAGAACCAGAACAATAGAATTTTATTATTTAAATTAAAAAAGAGATCAATTATTTTAACGCAAAGAGCATATCGTCGACATTATAACGTCAGAATTTCGCCCTCTGAAGCGATGATTCGTTGCTTAGTTAATCGTCATCACCAACATGGCAGCGTGAGAGATTTGCCTCGAACCGGTAGACCACGTTTAAGTCGCACTGCGGAAAATATTGAACGAGTACAGCAAAGTGTTAAAGAAGCACCAGAAACATCTGGCAGAAGGCGTTCTGCTCAGCTAGAAATGTCTCGTACGTCACTACGGCGCATTTTAAAAAAAAAGATTTACAGTTATACCCATATAAGGTGCAATTGGTCCAAGAATTAAAACCCGCAGATCATCGGCAACGTCTAAAGTTTTGCATTTAAATTTCAAGAGTTGGCCAGAAATGACATCAACTTTATTGAAAATTTGATTATGAGTGATAAAGCTCATTTTCATTTGAATGGCCTTGTTAATAAGCAGAACTGTAGGTTCTGGGGTTCTCAAAATCCAAGAGCCATTCAGCAACGCCAATTGCACCCCATCAGGTGTACAGTATGGTGTGGGATCACTGATCTGAAAATGTCATTGGGCCCTACTTCTTCGAGAATGAAGATGGAAGTGCTATAACCGAAAATGAAGAGCGGTATCGGTTTATGATAGAAAATTTTTTACGTCCTGCTCTTGAAAACAGACCTGGTATGTGGTTTCAGCAGGACGGAGCCACTGCCCATACTGCACGAGACACAATGGCACTTTTAAGTCAAATTTTTGGAGAGCGAATAATTTCTCGAAATTCGGAAATTATTTGGCCAGCACGATCGACAGATTTGACAGCACCCGACTATTTTCTTTGGGGTTTTTTGAAGGAACGAGTGTATGTGAACAAGCCAGAGACAATCCTTGAACTCAAGGCAAACATTGTTGCAGAAATTCGAACAAGTTTTGAAAGATGTTATGGAAAATGCTCTATAAAGAGCCCATCAGTGCGAAGCTGATGGTCATTTAAGAGACATCATTTTTCATACTTGTAAAGTGTAAAAAAATTTCCATTTTGTATATTATATAATCTGAAAGAAAAAATAAAAAAAGTTAATAAACAAAAAAGTTATTAAACTTTTACACCCCTTGGTTTCTTTTGGCCCACCCTGTAGTTGATGATGATGATGTATTGCTATGGTTGTAATAAGCTACACTATTCTGAAACCCACCCTACCTTGCTGACTTATAAAACATTTAGCCGTCAGCCCAATCAAATTTTAACTTTCAACTAAGTTACCCCATTCTACCTACTACTTCACCTTTCGTAATAAAATGATTAATAATTATTCCATATTAAAATTTATATATATGTTATATTTTATTTTTATAAATACAAAAAATGTGTTTAAAGTAACATGGATAGACTAAATTAATGTTAATTGATTGATTAATTTATGTTAATTCAAAATGTTAAATTTAACATAAATTTATTGAAGTTGCGTGTAATAAATTTTAATATGATTATAAGAACTCCAATTTTTATATGTGTGTAAGTATTTAAATTTAAGTTAATTTAATTAAATTAATAAACTTACTTGATAAATATCCATCGTTGTCTACAGGCGCCGGAAGACAGGAACCAGGATGCATAATTTAATTATGTTTAATTGGTAATTATTTTAAATTAGTTTTATTATATGTAGATGTATGTGAATGTGTGCATAAGATGTGATGTATATTGTGTGGATTCTATTAATTTAGAGAATATGAAATTCTTATTTTAATACAATCCACCATATTTAATTTAATTAGGATACTTGTATTAATTTAATATTAATACTATTTAACATTAAATGTAAAAGAAATTAGTTAGATATTATTGGTAGGAACAAGATAAGCAAAAATTTGATTTAGTTTAATCTCTGTTGCAAATTATTTTAGATCAACCCTGATCAGCACTTTTATGCTTGCAAATTTATGTGTGTTTGTAAATGTTTTAGAATCTCTTTTACCAATTATTTCAGTTCAGCTCCGGTCAGTACTTTTATGCTTGCAAGTCTTCTTAAACACCCCAATTGATAAAAATTATATTAACCGTAATTTAGGTTTGATTTCAATTAGAATAAGATAATATCTCTTCAGGAGTGAAATTATTCTAAAAAAAATTATACAAATTTCCTTAAAAGATATCCCTTATATTCATGCAATAAAATATCACATCAAGAATTGCAAATAATTATGCAGATCCGAAAACAAATTCTTAAATTGAAATAAGACTGATTATTCAAACGCAACCTTTTCTTAGGAAATGTACTATTAGAATGAAAAATTTTCTAATTTTTGAAATATCCAAAAATTTAAAAGCTATGGTAATATGATAAAAATTTTTTTTTTAAATTCACACCCAAAAATTTCAGTCTGTAAAATCGAAATTAAAGTACCATCACAAAGCTGATTAAGAGCAAAGCCTGCTGTATAACTTAATATGAAAAATGGTGAACCCCATCATTAATGTGAAGACCATATGTCTTTAATATGATAAATGCCCTTATGACAATTATTGATATCTTCAAGCTCGTAATTGATATTACGAACTTTTCTCAATACCACTGCTTTCACACTAGTTGGAGCAAATTTAGTACTGTAATATTCTGCCATTGAACTTTGATTAAAATTTCGACGTATTACTGTTTGTCCTATGTTAAACTCACGATTCCTAGATCTCAAATTATAAGATTTTGTATTCCTATCCTATGCTTCTTTCATTTTCGATTGTATAGAATCACGCAAAAGAATAAATTTGTCTTGCCTTTCTATCTGTGTATCTACTTCAGCTAGCAGTTTAAGATTACGCAAAACTCCATAATCAACTCCGTGATTTATAATGTTTTGACCAAGTCCAATTCATATGGTGTTCGCTCAGTTGTTTGATGTACACTATTTCGCAAGCCGCATTGACGCTGCTCAAATAAATATCTCATTGACGTTGATCGTTTCGAACATATGAACGAAGTGCTTCATTTATCGATCGGTTATTCCGTTCACACGCGTTCGATTGGGGACTATATACAGCCGTAAATTGGTGCTTAATACCGTGTGTATCCAATAAAATTTCGAATTCTTTAGATTTAAACTGACTTCCATTATCGGAAACAATAATTTTTGAAACTCCAAAAGATGTAAATATCATTCTTAAGTTAATCCACAACATATCTTGCAAGAAATTTTTTCAACGGTTTTAAAAATGTAAATTTTGTGAAATAGTCCATAATTATTAAAATACCAATGTTCCCATTCTTAGTACGTGGTAATGGCCTAATAAAGTCCATATAGAGCCTCTGAAATGGTCTTTCGGTATTGACCATTTGACCCATAGGTGGTTTCAGTTGGAGTTTTAGAACTCTTACAAGACTCGCAATTTGCTATATAATTCTTTACATCGACAACCATTTTTGGCCAAAGGAAAAATTGTGTTATAAGATGTAAGGTTTTGGCTATCCCACCATGTGAAGCATTTGGTACATCATGCGATGTATAACATCATTTTTCAGCTCAGTTGGTACATACAGTTTCCATGAATCGGACTCATCTTCTTATCCTGAAGTAAATTTGATTCTTTTATATAAAAATTTATCGAAAATTCTATAGTTGGCTAATTCCGTTTTCAAAAATTCGTTTCTCCTTTGTTTGTATTCATTAGTCTCAAACGCACTAGAATTCAGATCAATCAGATCTGCTATTTCAGATTCATGGTCAAAGCCTCGAGATAGAGCATCCGGAACAATACTATCGCTACCCTTGTGGTGTTCTATTACAAAGTCAAAGCATTGGAGTTTCAGAGCCCACCTGGCCAATCGTCCTGATAAGTATTTTTGCTTCATCAGCCATTTGAGACTGGCATGATCTGTAATAAACTAGAATTCATGACCTTCTATATAGGCTCTAAACTTTTTAATTGCTAGTATTACTGCCAGGCCTTCTAGTTATGTTATAGAGTAATTCCTTTGAGCCTTATTTAATTTTTGTGACATAACGGCTATTGGTCTTTCTTGTGATTCATTATCAAGTTGTGCCAAAACAGCTCCTATGCCATACATACTCGCGTCACATTGTAAAATGAACGGTTTTTCAAAATTTGCGTGTAGTAACACCGGTGCAGAGGTCAATTTTTGCGTAATATTATCAAAAGATTTTTGGGCTTCGTTGTTCCATTAAAAGTGTTTTCTTTTTGATAAAAGCTCTTTTAAAGGGAATGTTAAAGAAGCAAAATCAAGGATGAATCGCCATTACCAACTCGCCATACCGAGAAATTGGCAAAGCTGTTTGACTGATTTGGGAGCTGGAAAATCAGAAATAGCTTTTACTTTGTCTACATCAACTTTCAAGCATCCTTCTCCTACAATATATCCTAAATATTGCACTTGACGAAGAGCAAAACTACTTTTTTTAAATTAATGGTTAAGTTGGCCTTTCGAAGTTGTATGGCCACCTCCTTTAAATGTCGTATATGTTCGTCAAAGTCTTTCGAAATTATTAAAAGATCGTCTAAGTAAAGAAAGACATTTGTTTTCAGATTATACGGAATAACTGTATCCATCAGTCTACACATTGTTTGTGGAGCATTGCACAATCCAAACGGCATTCTTGTGAATTGATATAAGGGCCGATTAGGAACAGTGAATGCTGGCGTCTTTTGTGGTTACCGAATTTAATTTGCGACTGTCCAAACAAAATCGTACCTTTCCTGGTTTTACAATTAACACTCCAGGAGATGACCAAGAAGATAATGGACACTCTTCAATCACGCTTAAACTCAACATACGATCTATCTCATTACATAGCAGTTTTTTCCTTGCAAGACATATGGGATAATATCTCTGTTTTATAGGTACCGAATTTCCTATATCAATATTGTGTTCTACTAAGGTTGTACATCCCAAACCTTCTCGTTCTGAATTAGGAAAATACTCAATAATTTTGCTTAAGTTCCTGATCCTGTAATATACATAACACTAACATAACACTTCTTCTAAAACAATTTCATTTATCGTGTTTATCGCTGCAATGTGTATTTCGTGTATTCCTCCCAAAAATCCATACCACAAATAACGTCTTGTGTTATTGATGGTATCAACAAAAATTCAATTGGTTTCTATTCGCTGTTATAACTTACAACCAAACTCACGGTTCTATGTACTCGTTGAAGCTGTCCATCTGCTGTTTTAACGTTACCGACAACATGCTTATAAATTTTATCCGTAACAATTTTGTTACATAACTTCCCACCTATAACACTGATATTCGCGCCACTATCTAACAATGAAAAATATTTAGTATTATGTAAATCTAATAAATAAGGTCTGTTATCGTTGACCAATATCCAATAGCTGAAATAACATAATTCTTAAACATTTTTCTTCTACTATAAAACTCACGAATTCTTCTTGCCGATCTATTATACATCTCCCTTAATTCAGGTTTATTAAAAATTCTATTTCTTGCACGCATATATTCCTCTAAGCGAATATTTTTTGTTTTTTTTAATGCATGTATTTATTTATTGTATCTTCATATACAGGGTGGGCCAAAAGAAACCAAGGGGTGTAAAAGTTTAATAACTTTTTTGTTTATTAATTTTTTTTATTTTTTCTTTCAGATTATATAGACAACACTTGGAGAATTTATAATGAATGAAAATAATAAATGAAAATCAGAAAATAAGAAATGAATAAATGAAATCAACTTTATTGAAAATTTGATTATGAGTGATGAAGCTTTTCATTTGAATGGATTTGTTAATAAGCAGAACTGTAGGTTCTGGGGTTCTCAAAATCCAAGAGCCATTCATCAACGCCAATTGCACCCCATCAGGTGTACAGTATGGTGTGGGATCACATATGAAAATGTCATTGGGCCCTACTTCTTCGAGAATGAAGATTGAAGTGCTGTAACCGTAAATGGAGAGCGGTATCGGTTTATGATAGGAAATTTTTTACGTCCTGCTCTTGAAAACAGACCTGGTATGTGGTTTCAGCAGGACGGAGACACTGCCCATACTGCCCGAGACACAATGGCACTTTTAAGTCAAATTTTTGGAGAGCGAATAATTTCTCGAAATTCGGAAATTATTTGGCCAGCGCGATCGCCAGATTTGACAGCACCCGACTATTTTCTTTGAGGTTTTTTGAAGGAGCGAGTGTATGTGAACAAGCCAGAGACAATCCTTGAACTAAAGAAAAACATTGTTGCAGAAATTCGAACGCTACAGCCACAAGTTTTGAAAGATGTTATGGAAAATGCTCTAAAAAGAGCCCATCAGTGCGAAGCTGATGGTCATTTAAGAGACATCATTTTTCATACTTGTAAAGTGTAAAAAAATTTCCATTTTGTATATTATATAATCTGAAAGAAAAAATAAAAAAAGTTAACAAACAAAAAAGTTATTAAACTTTTACACCCCTTGGTTTCTTTTGGCCCACCCTGTAGTTGATGATGATGATGTATTGCTATGGTTGTAATAAGCTACACTATTCTGAAACCCACCCTACCTTGCTGACTTATAAAACATTTAGCCGTCAGCCCAATCAAATTTTAACTTTCAACTAAGTTACCCCATTCTACCTACTACTTCACCTTTCGTAATAAAATGATTAATAATTATTCCATATTAAAATTTATATATATGTTATATTTTATTTTTATAAATACAAAAAATGTGTTTAAAGTAACATGGATAGACTAAATTAATGTTAATTGATTGATTAATTTATGTTAATTCAAAATGTTAAATTTAACATAAATTTATTGAAGTTGCGTGTAATAAATTTTAATATGATTATAAGAATTCCAATTTTTATATGTGTGTAAGTATTTAAATTTAAGTTAATTTAATTAAATTAATAAACTTACTTGATAAATATCCATCGTTGTCTACAGGCGCAAAAATTTGATTAAGTTTAATCTCTGTTGCAAATTATTTTAGATCAACCCTGATCAGCACTTTTATGCTTGCAAATTTATGTGTGTTTGTAAATGTTTTAGAATCTCTTTTACCAATTATTTCAGTTCAGCTCCGGTCAGTACTTTTATGCTTGCAAGTCTTCTTAAACACCCCAATTGATAAAAATTATATTAACCGTAATTTAGGTTTGATTTCAATTAGAATAAGATAATATCTCTTCAGGAGTGAAATTATTCTAAAAAAAATTATACAAATTTCCTTAAAAGATATCCCTTATATTCATGCAATAAAATATCACATCAAGAATTGCAAATAATTATGCAGATCCGAAAACAAATTCTTAAATTGAAATAAGACTGATTATTCAAACGCAACCTTTTCTTAGGAAATGTACTATTAGAATGAAAAATTTTCTAATTTTTGAAATATCCAAAAATTTAAAAGCTATGGTAATATGATAAAAATTTTTTTTTTAAATTCACACCCAAAAATTTCAGTCTGTAAAATCGAAATTAAAGTACCATCACAAAGCTGATTAAGAGCAAAGCCTGCTGTATAACTTAATATGAAAAATGGTGAACCCCATCATTAATGTGAAGACCATATGTCTTTAATATGATAAATGCCCTTATGACAATTATTGATATCTTCAAGCTCGTAATCGATATTACGAACTTTTCTCAATACCACTGCTTTCACACTAGTTGGAGCAAATTTAGTACTGTAATATTCTGCCATTGAACTTTGATTAAAATTTCGACGTATTACTGTTTGTCCTATGTTAAACTCACGATTCCTAGATCTCAAATTGTAAGATTTTGTATTCCTATCCTATGCTTCTTTCATTTTCGATTGTATAGAATCACGCAAAAGAATAAATTTGTCTTGCCTTTCTATCTGTGTATCTACTTCAGCTAGCAGTTTAAGATTACGCAAAACTCCATAATCAACTCCGTGATTTATAATGTTTTGACCAAGTCCAATTCATATGGTGTTCGCTCAGTTGTTTGATGTACACTATTTCGCAAGCCGCATTGACGCTGCTCAAATAAATATCTCATTGACGTTGATCGTTTCGAACATATGAACGAAGTGCTTCATTTATCGATCGGTTATTCCGTTCACACGCGTTCGATTGGGGACTATATACAGCCGTAAATTGGTGCTTAATACCGTGTGTATCCAATAAAATTCCGAATTCTTTAGATTTAAACTGACTTCCATTATCGGAAACAATAATTTTTGGTACTCCAAAAGATGTAAATATCATTCTTAAGTTAATCCACAACATATCTTGCAAGAAATTTTTTCAACGGTTTTAAAAATGTAAATTTTGTGAAATAGTCCATAATTATTAAAATACCAATGTTCCCATTCTTAGTACGTGGTAATGGCCTAATAAAGTCCATATAGAGCCTCTGAAATGGTCTTTCGGTATTGACCATTTGACCCATAGGTGGTTTCAGTTGGAGTTTTAGAACTCTTACAAGACTCGCAATTTGCTATATAATTCTTTACATCGACAACCATTTTTGGCCAAAGGAAAAATTGTGTTATAAGATGTAAGGTTTTGGCTATCCCACCATGTGAAGCATTTGGTACATCATGCGATGTATAACATCATTTTTCAGCTCAGTTGGTACATACAGTTTCCATGAATCGGACTCATCTTCTTATCCTGAAGTAAATTTGATTCTTTTATATAAAAATTTATCGAAAATTCTATAGTTGGCTAATTCCGTTTTCAAAAATTCGTTTCTCCTTTGTTTGTATTCATTAGTCTCAAACGCACTAGAATTCAGATCAATCAGATCTGCTATTTCAGATTCATGGTCAAAGCCTCGAGATAGAGCATCCGGAACAATACTATCGCTACCCTTGTGGTGTTCTATTACAAAGTCAAAGCATTGGAGTTTCAGAGCCCACCTGGCCAATCGTCCTGATAAGTATTTTTGCTTCATCAGCCATTTGAGACTGGCATGATCTGTAATAAACTAGAATTCATGACCTTCTATATAGGCTCTAAACTTTTTAATTGCTAGTATTACTGCCAGGCCTTCTAGTTATGTTATAGAGTAATTCCTTTGAGCCTTATTTAATTTTTGTGACATAACGGCTATTGGTCTTTCTTGTGATTCATTATCAAGTTGTGCCAAAACAGCTCCTATGCCATACATACTCGCGTCACATTGTAAAATGAACGGTTTTTCAAAATTTGCGTGTAGTAACACGGGTGCAGAGGTCAATTTTTGCGTAATATTATCAAAAGATTTTTGGGCTTCGTTGTTCCATTAAAAGTGTTTTCTTTTTGATAAAAGCTCTGTTAAAGGGAATGTTAAAGAAGCAAAATCAAGGATGAATCGCCATTACCAACTCGCCATACCGAGAAATTGGGAAAGCTGTTTGACTGATTTGGGAGCTGGAAAATCAGAAATAGCTTTTACTTTGTCTACATCAACTTTCAAGCATCCTTCTCCTACAATATATCCTAAATATTGCACTTGACGAAGAGCAAAACTACTTTTTTTAAATTAATGGTTAAGTTGGCCTTTCGAAGTTGTATGGCCACCTCCTTTAAATGTCGTATATGTTCGTCAAAGTCTTTCGAAATTATTAAAAGATCGTCTAAGTAAAGAAAGACATTTGTTTTCAGATTATACGGAATAACTGTATTCATCAGTCTACACATTGTTTGTGGAGCATTGCACAATCCAAACGGCATTCTTGTGAATTGATATAAGGGCCGATTAGGAACAGTGAATGCTGGCGTCTTTTGTGGTTACCGAATTTAATTTGCGACTGTCCAAACAAAATCGTACCTTTCCTGGTTTTACAATTAACACTCCAGGAGATGACCAAGAAGATAATGGACACTCTTCAATCACGCTTAAACTCAACATACGATCTATCTCATTACATAGCAGTTTTTTCCTTGCAGGAC
Source organism: Tachina grossa (assembly GCA_949987645.1). Lineage (NCBI taxonomy): Eukaryota > Metazoa > Arthropoda > Insecta > Diptera > Tachinidae > Tachina > Tachina grossa. The sequence goes on from CATLJX010000038.1 coordinate 208,683, forward strand.
ATATGGGATAATATCTCTGTTTTATAGGTACCGAATTTCCTATATCAATATTGTGTTCTACTAAGGTTGTACATCCCAAACCTTCTCGTTCTGAATTAGGAAAATACTCAATAATTTTGCTTAAGTTCCTGATCCTGTAATATACATAACACTATCTTATTAGGATCTTCTTCTAAAACAATTTCATTTATCGTGTTTATCGCTGCAATGTGTATTTCGTGTATTCCTCCCAAAAATCCATACCACAAATAACGTCTTGTGTTATTGATGGTATCAACAAAAATTCAATTGGTTTCTATTCGCTGTTATAACTTACAACCAAACTCACGGTTCCATGTACTCGTTGAAGCTGTCCATCTGCTGTTTTAACGTTACCGACAACATGCTTATAAATTTTATCCGTAACAATTTTGTTACATAACTTCCCACCTATAACACTGATATTCGCGCCACTATCTAACAATGAAAAATATTTAGTATTATGTAAATCTAATAAATAAGGTCTGTTATCGTTGACCAATATCCAATAGCTGAAATAACATAATTCTTAAACATTTTTCTTCTACTATAAAACTCACGAATTCTTCTTGCCGATCTATTATACATCTCCCTTAATTCAGGTTTATTAAAAATTCTATTTCTTGCACGCATATATTCCTCTAAGCGAATATTTTTTGTTTTTTTTAATGCATGTATTTATTTATTGTATCTTCATATACAGGGTGGGCCAAAAGAAACCAAGGGGTGTAAAAGTTTAATAACTTTTTTGTTTATTAATTTTTTTTATTTTTTCTTTCAGATTATATAGACAACACTTGGAGAATTTATAATGAATGAAAATAATAAATGAAAATCAGAAAATAAGAAATGAATAAATGAAATCAACTTTATTGAAAATTTGATTATGAGTGATGAAGCTTTTCATTTGAATGGATTTGTTAATAAGCAGAACTGTAGGTTCTGGGGTTCTCAAAATCCAAGAGCCATTCATCAACGCCAATTGCACCCCATCAGGTGTACAGTATGGTGTGGGATCACATATGAAAATGTCATTGGGCCCTACTTCTTCGAGAATGAAGATTGAAGTGCTTTAACCGAAATGGAGAGCGGTATCGGTTTATGATAGGAAATTTTTTACGTCCTGCTCTTGAAAACAGACCTGGTATGTGGTTTCAGCAGGACGGAGACACTGCCCATACTGCCCGAGACACAATGGCACTTTTAAGTCAAATTTTTGGAGAGCGAATAATTTCTCGAAATTCGGAAATTATTTGGCCAGCGCGATCGCCAGATTTGACAGCACCCGACTATTTTCTTTGAGGTTTTTTGAAGGAGCGAGTGTATGTGAACAAGCCAGAGACAATCCTTGAACTAAAGAAAAACATTGTTGCAGAAATTCGAACGCTACAGCCACAAGTTTTGAAAGATGTTATGGAAAATGCTCTAAAAAGAGCCCATCAGTGCGAAGCTGAAAACGGTGGTCATTTAAGAGACATCATTTTTCATACTTAGTGTAAAAAAATTTCCATTTTGTATATTATATAATCTGGAAAAAAAAAGTTAATAAACAAAAAAGTTATTAAACTTTTACACTCCTTGGTTTCTTTTGGCCCACCCTGTATAAGTATTATAAATCTTAAATCTATAAAAAAAATGATTAGGCCCGACCAGTGTTGGACATAAACTTACTGATAGTTATAAATAATACATTAGTAGTGAAAATCATAAAAGGGGGGAAAAAAGTATTTTCAAGTAGTCCCATCTGGATTGTTAGGTATAAGAGCCCATGTGTCCCTCTTTTTTTAGGCGGATGTGTCCAGTAAAGTTGAAAATATTACGAGCAAGCGGATTAGGATGTGATTCGAGTTTTGTTAAATATTTGCCTGCGTATTTTGCAATTTCTTCAGTCACTAGTGGCATATTTAAATCACGATGTATATTTGAATTTTTATGTAATTACCATGGAGCCGAAGTTATCAGCCGTAAAATTTTGTTTTGCCTTCGTTGGATTCTCTCGACATTGGAAGCTGAAGCAGTGCCCCATAACTGAATTCCGTAGCACCATATTGGCTTCAAAAGCGACTTGTATAGTAAAAGTTTGCAGTCTAGGCTGAGTGTTGAGTTTCTGCCAATCAACCAATATATTTAAGTTAACTTAAGTTTTATCTGAGTTAACTTAGAGTCAATATGATGTTTCCATGTAAGTCTTCGATCAAGGTGTATACCAAGATATTTCACTTGGAAATGTTGAGGAATATTTTGATTGTTGATTCCAATGGGGGAGCAAGTATCTCTTCTTAGCGTGAACGTTATATGGACACACTTTTGTTCATTGACTTTAATTCTCCATAAGTTCAACCATATTTCCAGCTGGGTAATATGTTATTGGAGATTGCGGGATGCCTCATAACTCGTGAACTCTCCTTCCACAACAGTGAGCTTCCTATCAATAATATAACTTTTCAAAAGCATTTGAATGTTTATTGGCAGATATGTCTTCAATTTTAAAACTAGGCCTTCGTTCCTGTCATACTTTATCAAACGCCTGAGAAACATCAACAAAGAGAGCAGAACAATACTTTTTTTCTTAAAATGTTCTTCTTACAACTTGGACCAGTCTATGCGTTTATTCAATCGTGCTGTGCTGATTTCTAAAGCCAAATTGATGGTCCGAGATGCACCCATTATCAGTTAAAATTTTGGACAATTTAGTCATGAGCAGCTTTTCGAAAGCTTTGAGAATATATAATAGGCCTATATGACTCAGTCTTGGTGTGATCTTTGCCCGCCTTTCGAATCATTTTGATCTTGGCAATTTTCCAGTTATGTGGAAAATACTGCATTCTTAAAATAGCATTAAAAATAAATAGCAGGATATTTATTGCAATATGAGGCAAGCTCATGAGCATTTTGTTACTAATGCCATAAATACCTGGAGCTTTCTTCGGGTTGAGTTCAGCAATTACTTTTTGTACTTCACGCATCTTAAACCTTAAGGGACGAGGGGGTAGAGAAAATACACTCGGTAAATGACCAGCACCTGTACATGAATTGGGAGTGAATACAGATTTTAAATGCTCAGAAAATGAGCATTACGCAGTGGTGATTTAAGATCAACGGGTCGTTTAAGATTTCTAGTAGCGCGCCATAAGGAGTAATTAGATTCGGACGTTACATCAAGGACTTCTAAATACTTTTCCAGTAGTGCAGTTTTTTCCGACGAAAGCAGCTCTTTGATTCGTTTAATAAAAGTCTGATTTTATTTAGGGGTAATCTGTGGTGTTTCTTTTCTCTTCTAGCTCTCCTTTTTCACACACAAGACGTTCAATTTCCGTACAATAAATTCTGTTAAAGCCAGTTAAGAGTGGCAATGTTAAATCATCGCATGATCTAAGCTGAATGTCTTCTACGCAGTGGCTACTAAGATATTTTTTGAATGCCAGCCAGTTGATTCCATTAATCATCTTCACATATACTCCTTAGTGGTTCGAAAATTGTAACTATTGTTGGAGAGTGATCGGAGGACAGATCTAGAGAGGCCTCTACGTGAATTAAGTCCCTATGAATATTTTTCGTGACGGCAAAATCTATAACATCTTGAATTTTGATTGCGTCAGTAGGCCAGTAAGTAGGCTCCCCACTCGAAATGACATCTAAGCCCATTTTTGAAATTGTATTGATCAAGTCTCGACCTCTAGGTGTAACAATACGCGATCCCCAGTATATTTTGCATTGTAGTCACCAGCTGCCACGAAACAAGATCCAAGCGATTTGTAGAACTTCTCATACTGATCTTCGGTATCTGAATTTCTGGAAGGTGAGTAAATTGATGATATCACGAAATTCGCACAAAAATTTTCAATGTCATTATTTGTTGCTTGTAGGTGTTGTTCACAAATGTTGTCAAGATTATAATGCTTGAGTCTTGACTTTATTAGAATCGCTGATCCACCGCGTGGTCCTCCTCTCGGGTCCTTTGAATCATATAAGGTGTAGCCATTTGCTTGCAAATATTCTTCACTAAGGTTGTCAAGGACATAGTGCTTGAGTCTTGACTTAATAAAAATTGCTGATCCACTGCATGCTCTCCCTCTCGGGTCCTATTTATTATATAAAGTGTAACCATTTATTTTAAATAAGCTTCTTGAGGTCAATTAAGTCTCAGAAACCAACATTATATCAATATTTTTTTCCATGAGGAAGTGCTCAAGTTCATTTTTATGTTGGCGAATGCCGTTCGCATTCCAGAAACATATTTTTAACGTGTTCATTGTTTATTAACTATGTACTTTAATACTATCTGTAGGCCTTTAGAACTCTTAAGTAGGTATGTGTAAAAATTTGTTTTATTTTTTTCGAATTCTCTAACAATTTTTCGGAAATCTCTTTCATTATATATTTGGATTTTAGTTTCATGAATATTACCTTGTTTAATTGGAATGATGTGAAAAGTATTTTCACCAATGGTCGACAGCAGTTTTTTATAAGCGCGTTTGAATTTTTTTCTCTCTGATAAATAGGTGGTGGCTTAAAAGACTTTTGCGATGATGTAGTGGGCTTGTGGTTGGTGTCTTGCAATAATGAAAAACGATTTTGACGATTGGTAGATGATGCGCTGTTATCCCTAGACATCTTTGGAGCAGATGAAATTTCTGAAGAATTGGGGCCCACGCTTTACCACGGTTATATATCTGTCCATTCCCACTTGCACCTTGGGTTTTGAGCTACTGTTATCTGTAGTGATAACTTGGTTTAGTGATGAACGCGAGCACGATGCGGACTTAAATGAAATAATTATTCACGATTCACTAGTTGGCATTGACAAAGCGAAGTTGATCGATGACGAAAAAGTGGCTTTTCCGTAAGAAAAAACTTTCATCAGGTTTATTATTTATATTGTTTTCATTAAGAGTTTCAGAACTCACAGTAAAATAAGAATTTCTGCCGTTGGAACTCACTTAAAATTTTTTGCTTTGAGGTACTCATGCAGAGTATTATTCCTCAAGGGTACTTTGTTTGTGTTTACGGTTTTTTTTTGGTTTTGCTATTTCTTGTTGTGTAAAAAATATAAGTAAAATCAAGAAGCTTATTTATCAAGGTGAATATGTATGTATTACGAATATTTTCTGTATGATTTTTGATTTTGTTGTTTTTTATATTTGTTTCGTATGTATGTATGTAAAAAATATCCGCTTTAACGTCTCTTCACTATGAAGGTTCCACGTGAACTGAATATGAAATGGGCTTTTTAGATGGTGTGCTTTAGTCATATCCGGTTTATTTGTCACATCAGTGGTATTTATCATAACATATTGACCGTTTTCATGATTTACTGAAAAGTTTGTATTTTCTAAATTTGCTTTGGATGTCCGTTTCTTGTTATACGGACATCCTTTGATGAGTTTCCCAGCTTTTGTAAACAAACTTGACATTGCGGCTTATAAATATTCTTTGCTCCGCATATATAGCAGAAAACTGATCGAATTTCCAAACAAACAACAAAACTATGACAATGTTTGCCACAATTCCAACAACTTCCAGATATTATTACTAAACACACTTCTAAATTTTCATCATTTCAACATTTCAGATTCAACTTCTTCTCATGGTGTTCATTTGACATGACTTCAGAAATTTGACCTTTTCCAATAGAACGTTTATTTAAATTGAGTGTAGTCATATCTTTAACAAACTTTGCGTGTCTTCGGACAGCTCTACGTAATTCAGAAACGCCCGTTATCTTTAAATGAAGTAGCTCGTGTCTGACTTCAGTTCTCAAATTACGTTGAATTGTTTCACATAGATCATAATCTGAAAGAGGTGTACGTAAACTGTCAGAGAGCACTACAGTCGTTTCATAGAACTCATCAAAAGTTTCATTATGTTTCTGTTTCCTTTTTGAAATTTCATCCTTATCATTATCATCAGTCAGATATCATTATCAGTCTTATACTCTTTGTACTGCCGTTTTAAAGCATTACACAAATTTTCCCAAACCATATTATCACAACTGCGATGATAACGCCAACACCATTTTAAAGCTTTGCGTTCAAAAAGATATGGGCGTGTTCACACAGATTAAAATTACCTTGTAGATTGCCATTCCTAAGAGTAAATATTCTATAATTAATTTCGTTCACCAATACATAACAGCTATCATCAGTACATAGTATCTTCCAATTACGAATAAAATTTAAGACTTTTTCCGAATTATGTTCCAAGTCTCTATGATCATCGAGCCGATTTTCTGAAGGAAATCTCCCATTTAATGATCTGAAATCACAATCATCTATATTTAAATTTTGTTCAACCTGTGGAGGTTTTCTTTCAGGTAACTCAGGTCTCGTATTTGTTATGGCCAATTTTTCTAAACCGTCTGCAATTAAGTTGCCTATTTCATTTCTAAATTCCAGTAAGGAATCATTAACAATCTGTCGTATATGAGTATGGTCAACACTTGAAGCTAGATATAAGAAATAAACTTTCAAAGATATCAACAAAAAAAGGATTAGAATTAGAAATACCTAGCTATCTACATCAACGAGTGGTTAGAAAATTTCAAAAAACTCAGATATAACAAACAACACAATAACAATGAACGCTTCAGAGCTTGCATCAATTGCAAAATTAAGTGCCACCTACTCTGGTAAAAAGCAGGAACTTAGCCTATTCATAGCTAATTTAGAATTGATTCAAGAGACCTTAGATGAAACTAAAAAAGCCAATTTCTTTGAATTAATTTTTAAAACAAGATTAGTTCAAAAAGTACAAAACAGAATAAAGCAAACTAGAATACCAAAAAATTTTGAAGAATTAATCAATTAACTAAAGAAAAATTATAAGACACAACAAATACCAAATAGCATCCTAAATAACTAAATAATAAAATAAAACAACAAATCATAAATATAGAAACAAATGAAGTTTGAACAATAATAATTAAATTAATTAAAATTAATAGTCATGGGCCTTTGGCAAAAATTAAATAAAATATACTTAATAGTAACAAACCAAAAAAGTTTGTCTTAAACAGAACAAAACAAACAAATTACTTAAAATGTGCATAATTAGTAAAGAACAAACGGCAATAGTAAGACTGTTGTAAATTAAGAGATGGTAAAATTGAGCTTTCATTACAAAAGAAAATCATCTAATTTTGCCCATTTAAATTACATGGGTTTGATCATTGCTTTGTGGCAAAAATGAGCTACTGAAAGAGTTCGATACAAGTCTAATTTCTTCCTTCACCCAGTGTTTGTAGGAATTAATTGCCTTCCGCGTTATAAGGATGGTTGATGCGTTATAAAAATGGTGCCCTTATTAAAAACAATGTTTCTAGATATATTCCAGCTAAGCATAAGCTAGGTATGCAGCTTCTATCGTCCTGGTGCTCTTGTAATCAGATTATTCGATAATTTCTTCATCTTATATATTAACAATTAGAAGTTCGCTTTTTCTAATTTTTACTTATTCTAATATACATACATAATAATATACATTCATAAATTTGAATTACATTGTATGATATATACATTGTCCCATGCTGACTGTGTGTATTTTTGCATATTTGAAGTTCAGTGCCATTTCGATTTAGTCATAGGAACAATTTATTCCAGTCAGTATAATTCAAACTATATAGCAATAGCGAGCGTTGACCGTAAATTATAAGAATGTTATGTTACCGAAATTCCACTATTTATGAGTAATGTATTTGCATTTAAAAATCGTTACTGACCTATCTCAAGAAGGCGTTGACTTTAAGTTAGTTCAATGTGTTTACATACTTTTGAATATTATTGTTTTTATGTGTTTATCATGTTTCTGTGACTGTTTGGTAAGGTTCATGCATATGTCGTACTACGTACACACTACAACTGATGACACCATTTTTTGAGCGTGGCGGATTTTAGAAATCTTTGGAGGCCCATAAAAAATCGCTAAAATCGCCAAACTGGGTTAAGGTTTTACTATCCCTATCGAACCTATACTGTTTCAATTTGTTGTATGTGTTATTAGCGTATTAAACCCTGATCATTTTTCTTAATATAACTAACTTGAAATTTTTGTTTTTCAGCTAATTTTTTCAAATATTTCAATGGAAAGCAAGTGCTATGTATGTGCGATAGGTTCTCTAAAAATTTCGCTTGATAATTGCTGTAACGTTATATATATTATCCATAAAACATTACATATAAAAAGTTGCGAGTTAACCAATTAAATTAGTATTTGTATATTTCTCTATTGGTAAAAGAGGTAGTAACATTTTACACAACCCAGTAAAATAATCTTATGTTTTTTTAAGCAATAGGGAAATAAAGTGCATCATAATTCGGTTTAAAATATGTGCTTATTAAAAAGCAGTAGGTATATGAAGCAAAGTACAGGAAAAAAGTTATTTAATAGCGCCACAACAATGCAGGTTTTAAAACCAGAAAGTTAGCTTATGTACACACATCCAATTTTATATATATACTGCAGCCGAAATGACATACAATTGAAAATAAATGAAACCCATCCAATTTATAGCGTAAAGTATCTCTTACATCGGAAAATCACTGTTGGATAGCCACGTAAGCGTTCTGATCCCGTAAGGTGCCATAATTGCCAAGAATATGGCCATACGAAAACTTACTGCAAGTTACCTACAGTGTGTGTTATCTGCGGTGAATTGCATGGTACTGCTAGCTGCACTAAGCCAAAAGATCAAGCAGAAAAAAATGTAGTAATTGTGTAGGTAATCACACAGCCAACTATATAGGGTGCCCTGTATATTCTTTCGTTAAACAGGCTATGGGTCAAAAACCCAAATTAACTCCAGCTCAACCAGTATGCGCGAACTCCGCCACTTTTGCTCAAATGAGCCAACCAGGTACTTCACGTGTATCGTATGCCGATGCTGCTAAGACTAGTTCAATTCCCACGCAAAATGTTCCACCGCCAAATAATTCAACGAATTCAAACTCAAGCTTTAACTTTAGTCGCCTTGAAGCTACTATTGAGAATCTGGTGCTAACTATAAACAACTTTACTACAAATATGACAAGTATGATGCAAGAAATGCTGCGAATGCAGAATACACTGCTTCAAGCATTAGTTAATAAACCATGAACACGTTAAAAATATGTTTCTGGAACGCAAACGGCATTCGCCAACATAAAAATGAACTTGAGCACTTCCTCATGGAAAAAAATATTGATATAATGTTGGTTTCTGAGACTCATTTGACCTCAAGAAGCTTATTTAAAATAAATGGTTACACTTTATATGATACAAAGGACCCGAGAGAGAGAGCATGTGGTGGATCAGCAATTCTGATTAAGTCAAGACTCAAGCACTATGTCCTTGACAACGTTAGTGAAGAATATTTGCAAGCAACGAACATTTTCGTAGAAAATTATTGTGCGAATTTCGTGATATCATCAATTTACTCACCTCCCAGATTTTCAGTTAGCGAAGATCAGTATGAGAAGTTCTACAAATCTCTTGGATCTTGTTTCGTGGCAGCTGGTGACTACAATGCAAAACATACCTACTGGGGATCGCGTCTGGTTACACCTATAGGTCGAGCCTTAATCAATACAATTTCAAAAATGGGCTTAGATGTCATTTCGAGTGGGGAGCCAACTTACTGGCCTACTACTGACGTAAGACAAATTCCAGATGTTATTAATTTTGCCGTCACGAAAATTATTCACAGGGACCTTATTCACGTAGAGGCTTCTCTAGATCTGTCCTCCAATCACTCTCCAACAATGGTTACAATTTCCAACCCACTATATGTGAAGATGATTAATGGAATCAACTGGCTGGCATTCAAAAAATATCCTAGTAGTCACTGCGTAGAAAACATTCAGCTTAGATCATGCGATGATATTGAATTTAACAGAATTTATTCTACGGAAATTAAACAACTTGTATGAGAAAAATAGGAGAGCTAGAAGAGATTGGAAACAACACAGATTACCCCTAATTAAAATCAGATTTAAAGAATGTATTAAACGACTCAAAGAGCTGCTATCGTCGGAAAAAACTGCTCTACTGGAAAAGCATTTAGAAGTTCTTGATGTAACGTCCGCATCTAATTACTCCTTATGGCGCGCTACTAGAAATCTTCAACGACCCGTTGATCTTAAATCACCACTGCGTAATGCTCATTTTCTGAGCATTTTAAATCTGTATTCACTCCCAATTCAAGTACAGGTGCTGGTCATTTACCGAGTGTATTTTCTCTATCCCCTCGTCCCTTAAGGTTTAAGATGCGTGAAGTACAAAAAGTAATTGCTGAACTTAACCCGAAGAAAGCTCCAGGTATTGATGGCATTAGTAACAAAATGCTCATGAGCTTGCCTCATATTGCAATAAGTATCCTGCTATTTATTTTTAATGCTATTTTAAGAATGCAGTATTTTCCACATAACTGGAAAATTGCCAAGATCAAAATGATTCGAAAGGCGCGCAAAGATCACACCAAGACTGAGTCATATAGGCCTATTCTATATTCTCAAAGCTTTCGAAAAGCTGCTCATGACTAAATTGTCCAAAATTTTAACTGATAATGGGTGCATCTCGGACCATCAATTTGGCTTTAGAAGTCAGCAAAGCACAATTGCATAAACACATAGACTGGTCCAAGTTGTAAGAAGAACATTTTAAGAAAAAAAGTATTGTTCTGCTCTCTTTGTTGATGTTTCTCAGGCGTTTGATAAAGTATGACAGGAACGAAGGCCTAGTTTTAAAATTGAAGACATATCTGCCAATAAACATTCAAATGCTTTTGAAAAGTTATTTTATTGATAGGATGCTTACTGTTGTGGAAGGAGAGTTCACGAGTTATGAGGCATCCCGCAATCTCCAATAACATATTACCCAGCAGAAATATGGTTGAACTTATGGAGAATTAAAGTCAATGAACAAAAGTGTGTCCATATAACGTTCACCCTAAGAAGAGATACTTGCTCCCCCATTCGAATCAACAATCAAAATATTCCTCATCATTCCCAAGTGAAATACCTTGGTATACACCTTGATCGAAGACTTACATGGAAACATCATATTGACTCTAAGTTAACTCAGATGAAACTTAAGTTAATTCAAATAAATTGGTTGATTGGCAGTAAATCAACACTCAGCCTAGACTGCAAACTTTTACTGTACAAGTCGCTTTTGAAGCCAATATGGAGCTACGGAATTCAGTTATGGGGCACTGCTTCAGCTTCCAATGTCGAGAGAATCCAACGAAGGCAAAACAAAATTTTACGGTTAATAAGATCGGCTCCATGGTACATCCAATATTCTATTATTCATCGTGATTTAAATATACCACTAGTGACTAAAGAAATTGCAAAATACGCAGGCAAATATTTAACAAAACTCGAATCACATCCTAATCCGCTTGCTCGTAATATTTTGAACTTTACTGGACACATCCGCCTAAAAAAGAGGGACACATGGGCTCTTATACCTAACACTCCAGATGGGACTACTTGAAAATACTTTTTTCCCCCCTTTTTTGATTTTCACTACTAATGTATTATTTATAACTATCACTAAGTTTATGTCCGACACTGGTCGGGCCTAATAATTTTTTTTTATAGATTTAAGATTTGAATACTTATTGTAAGTTCATATATGAAGATACAATAAATAAATACATGCATCAAAAAAAGAAAAAAATATTCGCTTAGAGGAATATATGCGTGCAAGAAATAGAATTTTTAATACACCTGAATTAAGGGAGATGTATAATAGATCGGCAAGAAGAATTCGTGAGTTTTATAGTAGAAGAAAAATGTTTAAGAATTATGTTATTTCAGCTATTGGATATTGGTCAACGATAACAGACCTTATTTATTAGATTTACATAATGATAAATATTTTTCATTGTTAGATAGTGGCGCGAATATCAGTGTTATAGGTGGGAACTTATGCAACAAAATTGTTACGGAAAAAATTTATAAGCATGTTGTCGGTAACGTTAAAACAGCAGATGGACAGCTTCAACGAGTACATGGAACTGTGAGGTTGGTTGTAAGTTATAACAGCCAATAGAAACCACTTGAATTTTTGTTATTTGTGGTATGAATTTTTGGGAGGAATACGGAATACACATTGCAGCGATAAACGCGATAAATGAAAATGTTTTAGAAGAAGATCCTAATAAGATAGTGTTATGTACATTACAGAATCAGGAACTTAAACAAAATTATTGAGTATTTTCCTAATTCAGAACGAGTAGGTTTGGGATGTACAACCTTAGTAGAACACAATATTGATATAGGAAATTCGGTACCTATAAAACAGAGATATTATCCCATATCTCCTGCAAGGGAAAAACTGCTATGTAATGAGATAGATCGTATGTTGAGTTTAGGCGTGATTGAAGATTGTCCCATATCTTCTTGGTCATCTCCTGGAGTGTTAATCGTAAAACTAGGAAAAGTACGATTTTGTTTGGACAGTCGCAAATTAATTTCGGTAACCACAAAAGACGCATATCCCATACCAAACATCAACGGACTAATTTCAAGGTTTCCTCCAATTTATTGTATTTCCAAAGTAGTTTTAAAAGATGCGTTTTGGCAATTTAAATTGGACGAAACTTCAAAACCAAAGACAGCATTCACTGTTCCTAATCGGTCCTTATATCAATTCACAAGAATGCCGTTTGGATTGTGCAATGCTCCACAAACAATGTGTAGACTGATGGATACAGTTATTCCGTATAATCTGAAAACAAATGTCTTCCTTTACTTAGACGATCTTTTAATAATTTCAAAAGACTTTGACGAACATATACGACATTTAAAGGAGGTGGCCATACAACTTCGAAAGGCCAACTTAACCTAATGGTTTTTACATTAATATGTAAAAAAAAGTAGTTTTGCTCTTCGTCAATATTTAGGATATATTGTAGGAGAAGGATGCTTGAAGAAAGAATTCGGAATTTTATTGGATACACACGGTATTAAGCACCAATTTACGGCTGTATATAGTCCCCAATCGAACGCGTGTGAACGGAATAACCGATCGATAAATGAAGCACTTCGTTCATATGTTCGAAACGATCAACGTCAATGAGATATTTATTTGAGCAGCGTCAATGCGGCTTGCGAAATAGTGTACATCAAACAACTGAGCGAACACCATATGAATTGGACTTGGTCAAAACATTATAAATCACGGAGTTGATTATGGAGTTTTGCGTAATCTTAAACTGCTAGCAGAAGTAGATACACAGATAGAAAGGCAAGACAAATTTATTCTTTTGCGTGATTCTATACAATCGGAAATGAAAGAAGCATATGATAGGAATACAAAATCTTATAATTTGAGATCTAGGAATCGTGAGTTTAACATAGTAAAATACGTAGTAATACGTCCAAATTTTACTCAAAGTTCAATGGCAGAATATTACAGTGCTAACTTGCTCCAAATGGTGTGAAGCAGTGGAAATGCGAAAAGTTGGTAATATCAATTACGAGCTTTAGATATCAATAATGGTCATAAGGGCATATACCATATTAAAGACATACGGACTTGACATGATTTTAATTGGATGGGATTCACCATATTTCAGATTAAGTTCTATAGCAGGCTTTGCTCTTAATCAGCTTTGTGATGGTACCTTAATTTCGATTTTACTGACTGAAATTTTTGGGTGTGAATTTAAAAAAAAAAATTTTTTATCATATTACCATAGCTTTTACATTTTTGGATATTTCAAAAATTAGAAAATTTTTCATTCTAGTAGTACATTTCCTAAGAATAGGTTGCGTGTGAATAATCAGTTTTATTTCAATTCAAGAATTTATTTTCGGATCTGCATAATTATTTGCAATTATTGATGTGATATTTTATAAAATTAGTAAGGATATTTTATTGCATGAATATAAGGGATTTCTTTTAAGGAAATTTGTATAATTTTTTTTTAGAATAATTTCACTCCTGAAGATATCATCTCATTCTTATTGCAATCAAACCTAAATTACTGTTAACATAATTTTTATGTTTTTTTTTTGGGTGTTTAAGAAGACTTGCAAGCTGAACTGAAATAATTGGTAAAAGAGATTCTAAAACATTTACAAACACATAAATTTTCAAGCATAAAAGTGATGATCAGGGTTGATCTAAAATAATTTGCAACAGAGATTAAACTTAATCAAATTTTTGCTTATCTTGTTCCTACCAATAATATCTAACTAATTTCTTTTACATTTAATGTTAAATAGTATTAATATTAAATTAATACAAGTATCCTAATTAAATTAAATATGGTGGATCGTATTAAAATAAGAATTTCATATTCTCTAAATTAATACAGCCGTATTCATAAAAATTTTAAACCGCGTTTCAAATATTATTTAAGCAAAATTCGCTAAAATTGTATTCATAATAGAATTTTAGCTTAAAAAACGGTTTTTAAACCTTGCGTAAATCAGCAAATTTTAAAATTGACTGTCCCCATATTTAAACCAATTTTAAGGTGACGTTGTTGTAATTTTGCTTCGTTTTTGTTTACATTTTGAACTTTACCTGCATGTACATATGTGTGTATGTATGTATGTACTTATGTATGAATGTATGTATGCATATGCCAGTGTTATTTAGAAGAAAACAATGTAATTTTTTTTATAGAAACTATTGCCGAAATAACAAATATACTCCAAAGAATATTTAAAAGAAAAGGAGCGATCCAGTTTCCATTCACAGTCATTGTTTTCTCATTTTATGTGTTAACAAAAATAGTATAATTGTAGAAAATTAACTAGTGATGTATAAACACTCAAAACAAACAAAATAAAGCTCGTTATTCTAGTGCTTCTTTATCTGCAATAAAATAAATAATATAAAAAGCACTTTTAACAAAGATTTTCTGTGAACTTTTTTTATTATTTTATTAAATAAAAAAGTTGGAACATATCTTTTATTTTATAGAAACAATATTTTTCTGAAAACCGACAAATAAACAAAATAGACACGAGTACTTTGTGAGTTAACAATCGTTGTTTTGCAGAACTAATATGCAAGTGACAAATAAGGAATACAGTGTTGCCACGATATTTAAAAAAAATTTAGTTAATTGATTTTTAGTTAAAGAACTGGTTATGAATACCAATATTTAAAAAACGTTATTTAGCCTTAAAATGTTTTTTAACTAATATGAATTTTAAACCTCAATCAACTTTTTTTATGAATACGGCTGATAGAATCCACACATTATACATCACATCTTATGCACATATTCACATACATCTACATATAATAAAACTAATTTAAAATAATTACCAATTAAACATAATTAAATTATACATCCTGGTTCCTGTCTTCCGGCGCCTGTAGACAACGATGGATATTTATCAAGTAAGTTTATTAATTTAATTAAATTAACTTAAATTTAAATTTAAATACTTACACACATATAAAAATTGGAGTTCTTATAAGCATATTAAAATTTATTAAACGCAACTTCAATAAATTTATGTTAATTTAACATTTTGAGTTAACATTAATTTTATCAATCAATTAACATTAATTTAGTCTATCTATGTTACTTTAAACACATTTTTTGAATTTATAAAAACTAAATATAACATATATATATATATATATATATATATATATATATATATATATATATATATATATATATATATATATACATAGATATGTATAACATTGTTCTTAAAAGAAAAAAATATTCCCCTATAAACATTTAAATGGTAATTCATTCTTCTTGCTTCTGAGTAAATTTAAATATATTTATGTATATGAATTTTAATATGGAATAATTATTAATCATTTTATTACGAAAGGTGAAGTATTAGGTAGAATGGGCTAACTTAGTTGAAAGTTAAACTGTCAGTTTAATAAAACGACTAACTGTTCCCCATTTACATCAATTTAACAAGCTTTCGTTACAATCTTTTGGCTTAGTACGACTAGCAGTACAGTGCAATACACTGCAAATAACACAAACTGTAGGTAATTTGCAGTAAGTTGCTGTGTGGCCATATTCTGTGCACTGTTCGGTCCCAGAACGCTTGTGTGGTGCTTCAACTGGTATAAAAGATATTTTAAATTAAAAGTTGGGTGCGTCTAATTTTTTCTCAATTTTATATCATTCGGATCAAGTTCAACGCGAAATAGAGGTTGGGGGATCTACTTCCTATTTATTATATTGCATACATTTTGTACCTTAAATCCCTGGCGAACGATTGAATATTTTATATCTTCGGCAACAACATGCCCTTCAATACGATCTGCAGGCCTTAATCACTATTAAGCTGGTATGTGTAGAAATTTTTTAGTTTTTTTTTTTCAAATTCAGAAACCATTTTGCGGAAATCTTTTTCGTCATAACTTTGAATTTTCGTTTCTTCGATGATGCCACGTTTTATTGGAACAATGTGAAATTTTTTCTCACCAATGACCGAGATTAGTTTTTTGATAAGAGCGTTTGAATTTTTTTCTCTCAAATATATTGGTGGCGGCTTGGAGGTCTTGTTTGTGGTTACATCGGGTTTGTCGTTGTCATCTTGCAAATTTTAAAACGGTTTTGACGATTTGTAGAGCATGCGTTGTTATCCCTAGATATATTTGGAGCAGATGCAATTTTAGTAGAATTTGGGCTTCGGCCGCGCTTTATCACAGTTATTTATCTGTCCACTTCGACTTGGACCCTGAGGTTTGGGCTACTGTTGATAATTTGGCTAAATTATGACAACGAGTCCGAAGCGGATGATATCGCTGAGTTGAATGTAGAAGTACTAGGCAACGGTAATGCTAACGAATAACGAAATAGTTGATCTGCAGTTAGAAAAAATCTATAATCAGATTAAGAGCTTCAGAACTCACAGTAAAATAGGCATTTCTGCCGTTAGTGCTCAATTCACAATTTTTTTGTTTTTGAGGTACTCATATAGTGTTATTTGTTTGTGGTTGTTTTGTTTTTGTTGTTTCTAACAATGTAAAAAAATATCAGCAAAGCAAAAAAAACTTATTTATTAAAGTTAATATGTAAGTATGTACTGCGAATATTTTTTAGTATGTAAGAAAATCTCCGCTAAGACGTCTGTTCGCTATGAAAGTACAACAAGAACTCATTAATAATTGTAACATGTAATTTGGCTTACAAGCAATACCAACTTTATCCTGTTCAAATCATAAATATAGAATCAAATGAAGTTCGAACAATAATAATTAAATTAATTAAAATTAATAGTCATGGGACTTTGGCAAAAATCAAATAAAATATACTTAATAGTAACAAACCAAAAAAGTTTGTCTTAAATAGAACAAAAATAAGCAAATTACTTAAAATGTGCAAAATTAGTAAAGAACAAACAACAATGGTAAGACTGTTGTAAATTAAGAGATGGTAAAATAACCTAACTTTTTTGTTTACGTTAAACAGCTGCTGTTTGAAAAGCCTTCAATAATACTGGGAAATTTTGCAGTGCTACCGTACTTTCAACGTAATTTAATAAGAACTTTAATTAACCACTGAAAAAATGAAATCGTATTTAATTACAACGGTGGCCATCAAGGGATATCCCTTGAGGAAATCTTTGTATGAGTGCCTCATATACAAAAAAAATTTGAAGTGAGTTCTAACGGCAGAAATGCTTATTTTACTGTGAGTTCTGAAACTCTTAATGAAAAAAATATAAATAATAAATCTGATGAAAGTCTTTTTTTAACGTCAAAGCCAATTTTTCGTCAGCGATCAACTTCGCTTTGTCCAATGCCAAATAGTAATGATGCATTAACATTACAGTTGCCTAGTACTTCTTCATATAAGCCAGTAAGATGACAACGACAAACCCGAGGTATCCTCGAATAAAATATTCAAGCCGCCACCAATCTATTCGAGACAAAAGAATTCAAATGCCCTTATTAAAAAATTAATTTCGGTCATTGGTGAGAATAAATTTCACATTGTTCCAATAAAACGTGGAAATATAGATGAAACTAAAGTCCAAATTTATGACGAAAAAGATTTCCGCAAAATGGTTGCTGAATTTGAAAAAAATAAAACAAGCTTCTACACATACCAGCTTAAGAGCGCTTAAGGCATGCAGATCGTATTGAAGGGCATAGATTCTTATGTTGTTCCCGAAGAAATAAAAGATGCAATCGTCCTCCAGGGGTTTAAGGTAAAAAATGTGTCCAATATAATAAACAGAGAGAAGATTCCCCAACCACTATTTCGTGTTGAACTTGAGCCTCATGATAAAAAATTGAATAAAAATGAGACGCATCCAATTTATAATTTGAAATACCTCTTGTACCGAAAAATCACAGTTGAAGGGCCACATAAGCGTTCAGGTCCTGTACAGTGCCATAATTGCCAAGAATATGGCCATACAAAAACATACTGCAATTTACCCTCTGTTTGTGTTGTGTGCGGCGAATTACACGGCACTGCTAGTTGCAATAAGCCAAAAGATCAAAGTGATAAAAAATGCAGTAATTGTGGAGGTAATCACACCGCTAACTACAAAGGTTATCCTGTGTACTCTTTCGTAAAAAAGACTATGGTGCAAAAACCTAAATTAGCTCCAGCTCAATCAGCAAACGCTTACTCTGCCTCTTTTGCGAAAATGAGCCAACCAGTTACTTCCCGTGTATCGTATGCAGATGCTGCTAAGACAAATTCAATTCCCACACAAAATGTTTCCCCGCTAAATAATTCAAAAAATGCGTCAGTATTTTAATCGCCTTGAAGCTACTATTGAAAATCTGGTGCAAACTATAAATAATTTTACAACAAATATGACTAGCATGATGCAAGAAATGCTGCGAATGCAGAATACTCTGCTTCAAGCATTAATTAATAAGCCATGAACACGTTAACAATATGTTTCTGGAACGAAAACGGCATTCGCCAACATAACAATGAACTTGAGCACTTCCTCACGGAAAAAAATATTGATGTAATGTTAGTATCTGAGACTCATTTGACTTCGAGAAGTCTTTTTAAAATTTATGGCTACACTATATATGATACAAAAGACCCTAGAGGAAGGGCTTGCGGTGGATCAGCAATTCTAATAAAGTCAAGACTCAAGCACTATGTTCTTGATAACATTTGTGAAGAACACCTACAAGCAACAAATATTGGCATTGAAAGTTTTTGTACAAATTTTGTTATATCATCAATTTACTCCCCTCCCAGATTTTTAATCACTGAGAATCAATATGAGGATTTCTACAAATCTCTTGGACCTTGTTTTGTAGCAGCTGGCGACTACAATGCTAAGCATACGTTCTGGGGTTCGCGTCTTATTACCCCCAGAGGTCGAGCATTGTTCAACACTATTTCAAAAATGAGCTTGGATGTCATTTCGAGTGGGGAGCCCACTTATTGGCCTACTGACATACAAAAAATTCTGGATGTTATAAATTTTGGCGTCATAAAAAATATCTCTAGGGATTTAATTCAAGTTCAAGCTTCTCTTGATCTTTCGTCCGATCACTCTCCGACGATCATTACAATTTGTAGTCCCTTAAGAAGTAACTTACCTGACCCATATGTGAAGATCATCAATCGCGTTAATTGGCTGGGGTTCAAAAAATATCTCAGTAGTCATTGTACGGAAAACATTACGCTTAGAACATCCGATGATATTGAATCTAACATTGCCAATCTCAGCGAGAATATTAAACAGGCTGCTGAACATGCCATTATCTCCCATCCGCATACTGGGTTTAATAAAATTTATTCTACAGACATTGAACGTCTCGCACGTGAAAAAAGAAGAGCTAGAAGGGAATGGCAACAGCACAGATCACCACAAAATAAAATCAGATTTAAAGAGTGCACTAAACGACTCCAAGAGTTGCTTGCATCTGAAAAAACTGCATCTCTTAAAAATTATCTGGAAGGTCTTGATGTCACACCAGCGTCTAATTACTCTTTGTGGCGCGCTGCTAGAAAGCTTAAAACACCCGTTGAGTATAAGCCACCTCTACGCACATCTACCGGAAGTTGGGCAAGAAGCGATACTGAAAAAGGTAAAATATTTGCTGAGCACTTAAAATCCGTTTTTACGCCAAACATATGTACTGATGTTGCTGATTTGCCGAATTTAGTCGCTCTACCCCCTCAACACATAAAGTTTAAGACGCGTGATTTACAAAAATGAATTGCCGAACTCAACCCGAAGAAAGCTCCGGGTATTGATGGAATTAGTAACCAGATGCTTATGAACTTGCCTCGTATTGCAATGAGAATCCTATTATTCATATTTAATGCCATTTTACGACTGGAGTATTATCCACACAGCTGGAAGCTTGCCAAGGTTAAAACGATTCCAAAGCCGGGCAAAGATCTAACCAAGGCTGAGTCATATAGGCCAATAAGTCTACTATCAACTATGTAAAAGCTTTTCGAAAGACTGCTCAAAACAAAATTGTCCCCAATTCTAATTAGTAGTGGGTGCATACCAGACCATCAATGTGGTTTTAGAAGTCAGCATAGCACCATTGAACAAACTCACAGACTGGTTCAATTTATAAAAAGACGTTTTGAGGAAAAAAAGTATTGTTCTGCGCTCTTTATTGACGTTTCCCAGACATTTGATAAAGTGTGGCATGAAGGCCTAATTTTAAAATTGAAGACTTACTTACCAATAAACATTTTTAATATTTTGGAAAGTTACATTATTTCCCGTAAGTTCACTGTTGTGGAAGGAGACTTTACAAGTAGGCCTGAATTTATTTCATCCGGTGTGCCACAGGGGAGCATACTGGGACCAGTTTTATATTTGATTTATACTTGTGATATGCCTGTGAGCAGTAGTATCCATACTTCCACATTTGCCGACGATACAGCCTGCCTTAGTATGCACGAAAACCCTGATGAGGCATCCCCCAAACTCCAGGAACACATTAGCCAGATGGAGCTTTGGTTAAACTTATGGAGAATTAAAGTCAATGAACAAAAGTGTGTCCATATAACGTTCACCCTAAGAAGAGATACTTGCTCTGAATATGCCACTAGTGAAGAAATTGTAAAATACGCAGGCAAATATCTAACAAAACTCGAGTCACATCCTAATCCGCTTGCTCGTAATATTTTGAACTTTACTGGGCACATCCGCTTAAAAAGAGAGATACACGGGCTCTAATATTCAACACTCTAGATGATGAAGCTGCTTGAAAATACTTTTTTCTTTTTGTTGCTTATCACTACTTATGTATTATTAATAACTATCACTAAGCTTATGTTCGACATTGGTCGGGCCTAATAATTTTTTTATAGATTTAAGATTTGAATACTTATTGTTAGTTCATATTTGAAGATACAATAAATAAAAAAAAACATGCATTAAAAAAAAAAAAAAAATTTTATTAAAAATATTTCCTCTACTAAAGTTGTTATTTCTGAAGTTAACAAAATTATTGTTTCTGTTATTATTATGGTTATTCAGCGATTTGTGTTGTTAAAATTACTATTATTTCTATTCAGATTTTTATTATTAAATCTAACTCTCTGATGCATAATATGTGCTTGGGTATTTGAAGTGTTGGATTTTTCTACAATTTTTAAAGCTTCTGCAAATGTTTTTACTCTTCTTGCTTCTATTGTTTTGACTATTTCTCTATTGATTAATCCATTTTTAAATGAGTTAAATGCAATGATACGGTTTGATTATATTATTGCATATCCGCTTTCTTCACCTATGCGTGACATTTGTAATTCGTTTAATTCTGATATTAAACTTTCAATTTTGTCTGCAAATTTTCGTATGTCACCTTGTTGTTTTATTTTATTTAAGTCATTTAGGATGCTATTTGGTGTTTGTTGTGTCTTATAATTTTTTTTTAGTTCATTGATTAATTCTTCAAAATTTTTTGATATTCTAGTTTGCTTTATTCTGTTTTTTACTTTTTGAACTAATCTTCTTTTAAAAATTAATTCAAAGAAATTGGCTTTTTTAGTATCATCTAAGGTCTCTTGAATCAATTCTAAATTAGCTATGAATAGGCCTTTTTACCAGTGTAGGTGGTAATTAATTTTGCAATTGATGCAAGCTCTGAAGCGTTCATTGTTATTGTGTTGTTTGTCATATCTGAGTTTTTTGAAATTTTCTAATCACTTGTTGATGTAGATAGCTAGGTATTTCTAATTCTAATCCTTTTTTTGTTGATATTTTTGGAAGTTTATTTCTTATATCTAGGAAAAATGTATCGGCTGCGACTTTGTGTGAAGTTGTTAGTCGATTGTAGTTTATGTTTAATATTACTCTTATTTCTTCAAATTTGTTTATTATCTTTTGTAACTCTATCAGTGTTTAAGCCTTTATATGACTTGTCAAAATTTTCTTTTATCAATCTAACTTTACTAAAAATATTTTGCCATTCCATTGATTTATGTTCAACACTCTAGATGATGAAAACACTTTTTTCTTTTTGTTGCTTATCACTACTTATGTATTATTAATAACTATCACTAAGCATATGTCCGACATTGGTCGGGCCTAATAATTTTTTTATAGATTTAAGATTTGAATACTTATTGTTAGTTCATATTTGAAGATACAATAAATAAAAAAAACATGCATTAAAAAAAAATTGATTTATGTAGTTGTTATGTATATGTATGGTTAATTTATTAAAATTCATTTATTTTCTTTTATTTTATATTTATATTTTATCAATAGTATTGTTACGGCTAATATATTTTTCTAAGATTTCTTTGCATTTTTATATTTTAATGTAATGATACATCAAAGTGTTTTTATAAGAGTTAAAAATGTTTTTGTTTATAAAAGTAATGGGAGAGTTGTTATTACTGAACTATTTTTTCGTTTGGGATTTAAAAGTGTGATTTAATTTCATCAAAACCATATTTCGATTGTAAAATTTTGTATTTATTGAAGACATATTAATGCTTCGTGTTGCAAGGATAATTAAAGGTTCTTGTAGGTATTTTGCATAACTACCTCGTCTATCTCTTCGAACATTTTTAAAAGTCACAGGTTACTTGTAGGTATGTAGAAATATCAAAGAATGTTTTTAGAGTCCGCTGATTGCAAGATCATGGTCACAGTGGTTGCTGGATTGTGATTGCATTGCCCTCAGGGTCGCAATTCAAATCATCTCAGGATCGTGGTTGCAAGATCTCTGTCACAGATTCGTGGTTGTAGGATCGCCATGTAATGGTGTTAAAGGAGAATCGCCATGTAATGGTTGAAGGGAGGATTGCCATGTAATGTGTTAAGGTGGGGTATGTAAAGTTTTAAAGGAGATCACGTTAATGTGGTCCTAGCTTGTATTAGTGTGTTTGATAGATTTGCCCTACAGTGTGCTATGGTCTGAGTATTGGTTGGGTTTTAGTATTTTCTTAGCACTCCTGCCATATTCCAACGAGCATCAAAATGCCCTTTTCTAATTTTTATTAAATAAATTTCCGGCTTATAAACTAAAATTAATTCTACTCAACATAAACTTGTAGTCAATAATTTCCCACGAATTATGCCGATGCTTACAAATAAAAAAATATAATTTAAATTTTAGTATATTTTAAAATAAAATTCATTATACATAAATGATTATTAAATATGTGCATTTAAAACTATATTTTTTGGTATAAATTAATTTAAAGATATATTTTTATATAAGTTCTGCCTTCTATTAATATAAATTTTAGTTCTTTTATATTTTTAATATATTCTTAGGAAATAAATTTTTTAAAATTATTTTTATTTATGCAATTAGTTTTTAACCAACTTCAAAAAAAGGAGGAGGTTAACAATTTGTCTCTATTTTTTTGTAGGCGTGTATCTTCATAACTCTGTAAAGTTTGGACCGATTGTAACATTTTTTTTTTGTTGTCTGAGAGGGTATAGCTTCCCATTGGTCCCATTGTAAAAAAGTGGGTGGGGACACGCCCACATTTTTATATTATTTTAAGTTATTCTACTTATTTGATTGCTGCAAAACCTAAAAAAAAAACACTTTTGGTTTATTCTCTTTGGCATTCTATATATAATTATGTCGACTTCGTTGTTTTTTACTTTTTTCAATTTTTCGGCCGTTATATATTTAAAGAGTGTTAAATGCGCTGCTTTTGAAAGCAACGAGAACGCATCAAGTAATGATGCCGTCTTGCATCCCGTAAAGTCTGCAAAGATTGTTAAATCCGCTGCTTTTGAAAGCAACGAGAACGCATCAAGTAATGATGCGGTCTTGCATTCCGTAAAGTCTGCAAAGAGTATTAAATCCGCTGCTTTTGAAAGCAACATAATAAAATAAAAAAATAAAAATAATATATATTGTTGATGATGATGATGTATAGCTATGGTTGTAATAAGCTACACTGTTCCGAAACCCACCCTACCTTGCTGACTTATAAAACGGTTAGCCGTCAGCCCAATCAAATTTTAACTTTCAACTAAGTTACCCCATTCTACCTACTACTTCACCTTTCGTAATAAAATGATTAATAATTATTCCATATTAAAATTTATATACATAAATATATTTAAATTTACTCAGAAGCAAGAAAAATGCATTACAATTTAAATGTTTATAGCAAAAATTTGATTAAGTTTAATCTCTGTTGCAAATTATTTTAGATCACCCCTGATTAGCACTTTTATGCTTGCAAATTTATTGTGTGTTTGTAAATGTTTTAGAATCTCTGTTACCAATTATTTCAGTTCAGCTCTGGTCAGTACTTTTATGCTTGCAAGTCTTCTTAAACACCCCAATTGATAAAAAATTATATTAACCTTAGGTTTGATTTCAATTAGAATAAGATAATATCTCTTCAGGAGTAAAATTATTTTAAAAAAAATTATACAAATTTCCTTAAAAGAAATCCCTTATATTCATGCAATAAAATATCACATCAAGAATTGCAAATAATTATGCAGATCCGAAAACAAATTCTTAAATTGAAATAAGACTGATTGTTCACACGCAACCTTTTCTTAGGAAATGTACTATTAGAATGAAAAATTTTCTAATTTTTGAAATATCCAAAAATTTAAAAGCTATGGTAATATGATAAAAAAAATTTTTTTTTAAATTCACACCCAAAAATTTCAGTCAGTAAAATCGAAATTAAAGTACCATCACAAAGCTGATTAAGAGCAAAGCCTGCTGTAGTTAATCTGAAAAATGGTGAACCCCATCATTCATGTGAAGACCATATGTCTTTAATATGGTAAATGCCCTTATGACGATTATTGATATCTTCAAGCTCGTAATTGATATTACCAACTTTTCTTAATAACACTGCTTTCACACCAGTTGGAGCAAGTTTAGTACTGTAATATTCTGCCATTGAACTTTGAGTAAAATTTCGACGTATTACTGTTTGTCCTATGTTAAAGTCACGATTCCTAGATCTCAAATTATAAGATTTTGTATTCCTATCCTATGCTTCTTTCATTTTCGATTGTATAGAATCACGCAAAAGAATAAATTTTTGTTGCCTATCTGTGTATCTTCTTCAGCTAGAAGTTTAAGATTGCGCAAAATTCCATAATCAACTCCGTGATTTATCATTGTTTGACCAAACACCAATTCGCTCAGTTTTACCAACAATTGATCTGAATTCTAATGCGTTTGAGACTAATGAATACAAACAAAGGAGAAACGAATTTTTGAAAACGGAATTACCCAACTATAGAATTTTCGCTAAATTTTTATATAAAAGAATCAAATTTACTTCAGGATAAGAAGATGAGTCCGATTCATGGAAACTGTATGTACCAACTGAGCTGAAAACTGATGTTATTTATACACCGCATGATGTACCAAATGCTTCACATGGTGGGATAGCCAAAACCTTACATCTTATAAGACAATCCTTGAACTAAAGAAAAACATTGTTGCAGAAATTCGAACGCTACAGAGCCCATCAGTGCGAAGCTGAAAACGGTGGTCATTTAAGAGACACCATTTTTCATACTTAGTGTAAAAAAATTTCCATTTTGTATATTATATAATCTGAAAGAAACAAAAAAAAAAAGTTAATAAACAAAAAAGTTATTAAACTTTTACACTCCTTGGTTTCTTTTGGCCCACCCTGTGTAAGTATTATAAATCTTAAATCTATAAAAAAAAATGATTAGGCCCGACCATTGTCGGACATAAACTTACTGATAGTTATAAATAATACATTAGTAGTGAAAATCAAAAAAGGAGGGAAAAAAGTATTTTCAAGTAGTCCCATCTGGAGTGTTAGGTATAAGAGCCCATGTGTCCCTCTTTTTTTAGGCGGATGTGTCCAGTAAAGTTCAAAATATTACGAGCAAGCGGATTAGGATGTAATTGGAGTTTTGTTAAATATTTGCCTGCGTAATTTGCAATTTCTTCAGTCACTAGTGGCATATTTAAATCACGATGTATATTTGAATTTTTTTATGTAATTACCATGGAGCCGAAGTTATCAGCCGTAAAATTTTGTTTTGCCTTCGTTGGATTCTCTCGACATTGGAAGCTGAAGCAGTGCCCCATAACTGAATTCCGTAGCACCATATTGGCTTCAAAAGCGACTTGTATAGTGTTGAGTTTCTGCCAATCAACCAATATATTTAAGTTAACTTAAGTTTTATCTGAGTTAACTTAGAGTCAATATGATGTTTCCATGTAAGTCTTCGATCAAGGTGTATACCAAGGTATTTCACTTGGGAATGTTGAGGAATATTTTGATTGTTGATTCCAATGGGGGAGCAAGTATCTCTTCTTAGCGTGAACGTTATATGGACACACTTTTGTTCATTGACTTTAATTCTACATAAGTTATTGTTATATGTTATTGGAGATTGCGGGATGCCTCATAACTCGTGAACTCTCCTTCCACAACAGTGAGCTTCCTATCAATAATATAACTTTTCAAACGCATTTGAATGTTTATTGGCAGATATGTCTTCAATTTTAAAACTAGGCCTTCGTTCCTGTCATACTCTATCAAGCGCCTAAGAAACATCTACAAAGAGAGCAGAACAATACTTTTTTTCTTAAAATGTTCTTCTTACAACTTGGACCAGTCTATGCGCTTATTCAATCGTGCTGTGCTGACTTCTAAAGCCAAATTGATGGTCCGAGATGCACCCATTATCAGTTAAAATTTTGGACAATTTAGTCATGAGCAGCTTTTCGAAAGCTTTGAGAATATAGAATAGGCGTATATGACTCAGTCTTGGTGTGATCTTTGCCCGCCTTTCGAATCATTTTGATCTTGGCAATTTTCCAGTTATGTGGAAAATACTGCATTCTTAAAATAGCATTAAAAATAAATAGCAGGATACTTATTGCAATATGAGGCAAGCTCATGAGCATTTTGTTACTAATGCCATCAATACCTGGAGCTTTCTTCGGGTTGAGTTCAGCAATTACTTTTTGTACTTCACGCATCTTAAACCTTAAGGGACGAGGGGGTAGAGAAAATACACTCGGTAAATGACCAGCACCTGTACATGAATTGGGAGTGAATACAGATTTTAAATGCTCAGAAAATGAGCATTACGCAGTGGTGATTTAAGATCAACGGGTCGTTTAAGATTTCTAGTAGCGCGCCATAAGGAGTAATTAGATGCGGACGTTACATCAAGGACTTCTAAATACTTTTCCAGTAGTGCAGTTTTTTCCGACGAAAGCAGCTCTTTGAGTCGTTTAATAAAAGTCTGATTTTATTTAGGGGTAATCTGTGGTGTTTCTTTTCTCTTCTAGCTCTCCTTTTTCACATACAAGACGTTCAATTTCCGTACAATAAATTCTGTTAAAGCCGGTTAAGAGTGGCATTGTTAAATTCAATATCATCGCATGATCTAAGCTGAATGTCTTCTACGCAGTGGCTACTAAGATATTTTTTGAATGCCAGCCAGTTGATTCCATTAATCATCTTCACATTTACTCCTTAGTGGTTTGAAAATTTTAACTATTGTTGGAGAGTGATCGGAGGACAGATCTAGAGAGGCCTCTACGTGAATTAAGTCCCTATGAATATTTTTCGTGACGGCAAAATCTATAACATCTTGAATTTTTCTTGCGTCAGTAGGCCAGTAAGTAGGCTCCCCACTCGAAATGACATCTAAGCCCATTTTTGAAATTGTATTGATCAAGGCTCGACCTCTAGGTGTAACAATACGTGATCCCCAGTACGTATATTTTGCATTGTAGTCACCAGCTGCCACGAAACAAGATCCAAGCGATTTGTAGAACTTCTCATACTGATCTTCGGTATCTGAATTTCTGGAAGGTGAGTAAATTGATGATATCACGAAATTCGCACAAAAATTTTCAATGTCATTATTTGTTGCTTGTAGGTGTTGTTCACAAATGTTGTCAAGATTATAATGCTTGAGTCTTGACTTTATTAGAATCGCTGATCCACCGCGTGCTCCTCCTCTCGGGTCCTTTGAATCATATAAGGTGTAGCCATTTGCGTGCAAATATTCTTCACTAAGGTTGTCAAGGACATAGTGCTTGAGTCTTGACTTAATAAAAATTGCTGATCCACCGCATGCTCTCCCTCTCGGGTCCTATTTATTATATAAAGTGTAACCATTTGTTTTAAATAAGCTTCTTGAGGTCAATTAAGTCTCAGAAACCAACATTATATCAATATTTTTTTCCATGAGGAAGTGCTCAAGTTCATTTTTATGTTGGCGAATGCCGTTCGCATTCCAGAAACATATTTTTAACGTGTTCATGGTTTATTAACTATGTAATTTAATACTATCTGTAGGCCTTTAGAACTCTTAAGTAGGTATGTGTAAAAATTTGTTTTATTTTTTTCGAATTCTTTAACAATTTTTCGGAAATCTCTTTCATTATATATTTGGATTTTAGTTTCATGAATATTACCTTGTTTAATTGGAATGATGTGAAAAGTATTTTCACCAATGGTCGACAGCAGTTTTTTATAAGCGCGTTTGAATTTTTTTCTCTCTGATAAATAGGTGGTGGCTTAAAAGACTTTTGCGATGATGTAGTGGGCTTGTGGTTGGTGTCTTGCAATAATGAAAAACGATTTTGACGATTGGTAGATGATGCGCTGTTATCCGTAGACATCTTTGGAGCAGATAAAATTTTTGAAGAATTGGGGCTTCGCCCACGCTTTACCACGGTTATATATCTGTCCATTCCCACTTGCACCTTGGGCTTTGAGCTACTGTTATCTGTAGTGATAACTTGGTTTAGTGATGAACGCGAGCACGATGCGGACTTAAATGAAATAAATATGAAAGTGAAGTTGATCGATGACGAAAAAGTGGCTTTTCCGTTAGAAAAAACTTTCATCAGGTTTATTATTTATATTGTTTTCATTAAGAGTTTCAGAACTCACAGTAAAATAAGCATTTCTGCCGTTGGAACTCACTTAAAATTTCATGAGGTACTCATGCAGAGTTTTATTCCTCAAGGATACTTTGTTTGTGTTTACGGTTTTTTTTTGTTTTTGCTATATCTTGTTATGTAAAAAATATAAGTAAAGTCAAGAAGCTTATTTATCAAGGTGAATATGTATGTATTACGAATATTTTCTGTATGATTTTTGATTTTGTTGTTTTTTATATTTGTTTCGTATGTATGTATATAAAAAAAATCCACTTTAACGTCTCTTCACTATGAAGGTTCCACGAGAACTGAATATGAAATGGTATTTTTAGAGGGTGTCATATCCGGTTTATTTGTCACATCAGTGGTATTTATCATAACAGGTATAGCATATTGACCGTTTTCATGATTTACTGAAAAGTATGTATTTTCTAAATTTGCTTTGTATGTCCGTTTCTTGTTATACGGACATCCTTTGATGAGTTTCCCCGCTTTTGTAAACAAACTTGACATTGCGGCTTATAAATATTCTTTGCTCCGCATCCATAGCAGAAAACTGATCGAATTTCCAAACAAACAACAAAACTATGACCATGTTTGTCACAATTCCAACAACTTCCAGATTTTATTACTAAGTACACTTCTAAATTTTCATCATTTCAACATTTCAGATTCAACTTCTTCTTCATGGTGTTCATTTGACATGACTTCAGAAATTTGACCTTTTCCAATATTCTATAATTAAATTCGTCCACCAATAAATAACAGATATCACCAGTAAATCGTAAGATAAAAGATAAGATAAAATTCAAATTAAATATACAAATTGGATTTACAGATAAATCTCTCATCAACCATATAAAAAATAACAAAAATTATTCAAAATTACTGAAATCTGATGGAAGGATATTCCCTTTAAAGAATAACAAATGTAATCCTAAACAAAGTTTGAGTTACCAAAAAAAATTACTATGTTAGAAAGTAGTTAATAACAATACTTTATATCCAAAAAACAAAAAAAAAAGAGTGGAGGAGTAAAGGTCAAGCGAGTATTAATCCGAAATATAGTAATCCAGAAATAACTTCTCAAACCCGAACCTAAAACCATATAACCATTATATCAATACAAATCATATTTGGCATTGTACACCATGAATGCAGTAATAAACAATTATGTCCAGTTTAACATATATTGATGCAAAAGTTAATAATAAAAATAAAAAAATTATAACAAAAATAAAATATATGTAAAGTCGCATACACATTGAATATTTTAAGGCCCTCAGATCCAGGATGGAATTGCACTTATTAAAATCTGAGGCCCCACGTTAAGCGCCAAAATCTCTCTGTAACGAAAGTTTGTTAAATTGATGTAAATGGGGAACAGTGCTACCTATTAGTTCCGGCTGTGCTCGTCGTTGGGGGGATAAGTGTGATTTGTTTTAATAACTTTTTTGTTTATTAATTTTTTTTTATTTTTTCTTTCAGATTATATAGACAACACTTGGAGAATTTATAATGGAGAGGTTCACAACTGAACAGAGAACCAGAACAATAGAATTTTATTATTTAAATTAAAAAAAAAAATCAATTATTTTAACGCAAAGAGCTTATCGTCGACATTTTAACGTCAGAATTTCGCCCTCTGAAGCGATGATTCGTTGCTTAGTTAATCGTCATCACCAACATGGCAGCGTAAGAGATTTGCCTCGAACCGGTAGACCACGTTTAAGTCGTACTGCGGAAAATATTGAACGAGTACAGCAAAATGTTAACGAAGCACCAGAAACATCTGGCAGAAGGCGTTCTGCTCAGCTAGAAATGTCTCGTACGTCACTACGGCGCATTTTAAAAAAAGATTTACAGTTATACCCATATAAGGTGCAATTGGTCCAAGAATAAAAACCCGCAGATCATCGGCAACGTCTAAATTTTGCAGTTAAATTTCAAGAGTTGGCCAGAAATGACATCAACTTTATTGAAAACTTGTTTATGAGTGATGAAGCTCATTTTCATTTGAATGGCTTTGTTAATAAGCAGAACTGTAGGTTCTGGGGTTCTCAAAATCCAAGAGCCATTCAGCAACGCCAATTGCACCCCATCAGGTGTACAGTATGGTGTGGGATCACATCTGAAAATGTCATTGGGCCCTACTTCTTCGAGAATGAAGATGGAAGTGCTATAACCGTAAATGAAGAGCGGTATCGGTTTATGATAGAAAATTTTTTACGTCCTGCTCTTGAAAACAGACCTGGTATGTGGTTTCAGCATGACGGAGCCACTGCCCATACTGCCCGAGACACAATGGAACTTTTAAGTCAAATTTTCTTCTACACATACCAGCTTAAGAGCGCTAAAGGCATGCAGATCGTATTGAAGGGCATAGATTCTTATGTTGTTTCCGAATAAATAAAAGATGCAGTCGTCCTCCAGGGGTTTAAGGTAAAAAATGTGTCCAATATAATAAATAGAGAGAAGATTCCCCAAACCCTATTTCGTGTTGAACTTGAGCCTAATGATACAAAATTGAAAAAAAAAATGAAACGCATCCAATTTATAATTTGAAATACCTCTTGTACCGAAAAATCACAGTTGAAGAGCCACATAAGCGTTCAGGTCCTGTACAGTGCCATAATTGCCAAGAATATGGCCATACAAAAACATACTGCAATTTACCCTCTGTTTGTGTTGTGTGCGGCGAATTACACGGCACTGCTAGTTGCAATAAGCCAAAAGATCAAAGTGATAAAAAATGCAGTAATTGTGGAGGTAATCACACCGCTAACTACAGAGGTTGTCCTGTGTACTCTTTCGTAAGGAAGACTTTGGTGCAAAAACCTAAATTAGCTCCAGCTCAATCAGCAAACGCTTACTCTGCCACTTTTGCGCAAATGAGCCTACCAGTTACTTCCCGTGTATCGTATGCAGATGCTGCTAAGACAAATTCAATTCCCACTCAAAATGTTTCCCCGTCAAATAATTCAAAAAATACTGACGCAAGCTTTAATTTTAATCGCCTTGAAGCTACTATTGAAAATCTGGTGCAAACTATAAATAATTTTACAACAAATATGACTAGCATGATGCAAGAAATGCTGCGAATGCAGAATACTCTGCTTCAAGCATTAATTAATAAGCCATGAACACGTTAACAATATGTTTCTGGAACGCAAACGGCATTCGCCAACATAAAAATGAACTTGAGCACTTCCTTACGGAAAAAAATATTGATGTAATGTTAGTATCTGTGACTCATTTGACTTCGAGAAGTCTTTTTAAAATTTATGTCTACACTATATATGATACAAAGGACCCTAGAGGAAGAGCTTGCGGTGGTTCAGCTATTCTAATAAAGTCAAGACTCAAGCACTATGTTCTTGATAACAAGCAACAAATATTGGCATTGAAAGTTTTTGTACAAATTTTGTTGTATCATCAATTTACTCCCCTACCAGATTTTCAATCACTGAGAATCAATATGAGCATTTCTACAAATCTCTTGGACCTTGTTTTTTGTAGCAGCTGGCGACTACAATGCTAAGCATACGTTCTGGGGTTGGCGTCTTATTACCCCCAGAGGTCGAGCATTGTTCAACACTATTTCAAAAATGGGCTTGGATGTCATTTCGAGTGGGGAGCCCACTTATTGGCCTACTGACATACAAAAAATTCCGGATGTTATAGATTTTGGCGTCATAAAAAATATCTCTAGGGATTTAATTCAAGTTCAAGCTTCTCTTGATCTTTCGTCCGATCACTCTCCGACGATCATTACAATTTGTAGTCCCTTAAGAAGTAACTTACCTGACCCATATGTGAAGATCATCAATCGTGTTAATTGGCTGGGGTTCAAAAAATATCTCAGTAGTCATTGTACGGAAAACATTACGCTTAGAACATCCGATGATATTGAATCTAACATTGCCAATCTCAGCGAGAATATTAAACAGGCTGCTGAACATGTCATTATCTCCCATCCGCAGACTGGGTTTAATAAAATTTATTCTACAGACATTGAACGTCTCGTACGTGAAAAAAGAAGAGCTAGAAGGGAACGGCAACAGCACAGATCACCACAAAATAAAATCATATTTAAAGAGTGCACTAAACGACTCCAAGAGTTGCTTGCGTCTGAAAAAACTGCATCTCTTAAAAATTATCTGGAAGGTCTTGATGTCACACCAGCGTCTAATTACTCTTTGTGGCGCGCTGCTAGGAAGCTTTAAACACCCATTGAGTATAAGCCACCTCTACGCACATCTACCGGAAGTTGGGCAAGAAGCGATACTGAAAAAGGTAAAATATTTGCTGAGCACTTAAAATCTGTTTTTACGCCAAACATATGTACTGGTGTTGCTGATTTGCCGAATGAAGTCGCTCTACCCCCTCAACACATAAAGTTTAAGACGCGTGATTTACAAAAATTAATTGCCGAACTCAACCCGAAGAAAGCTCCGGGTATTGATGGAATTAGTAACCAGATGCTTATGAACTTGCCTCGTATTGCAATGAGAATCCTATTATTCATATTTAATGCTATTTTACGACTGGAGTATTATCCACACAGCTGGAAGCTTGCCAAGGTTAAAATGATTCCAAAGCCGGGCAAAGATCTAACCAAGGCTGAGTCATATAGGCCAATAAGTCTACTATCAACTATGTCAAAGCTTTTCGAAAAACTGCTCAAAACAAAATTGTCCCCAATTCTAATTAGTAGTGGGTGCATACCAGACCATCAATTTGGTTTTAGAAGTCAGCATAGCACCATTGAACAAACTCACAGACTGGTTCAATTTATAAAAAGAACTTTTGAGGAAAAAAAGTATTGTTCTGCGCTCTTTATTGACGTTTCCCAGGCATTTGATAAAGTGTGGCATGAAGGCCTAATTTTAAAATTGAAGACTTACTTACCAATAAACATTTTAAATATTTTGGAAAGTTACATTATTTCCCGTAAGTTCACTGTTGTGGAAGGAGACTTTACAAGTAGGCCTGAATTTATTTCATCCGGTGTGCCACAGGGGAGCATACTGGGACCAGTTTTATATTTGATTTATACTTGTGATATGCCTGTGAGCAGTAGTATCCATACTTCCACATTTGCCGACGATACAGCCTGCCTTAGTATGCACGAAAACCCTGATGAGGCATCCCCCAAACTCCAGGAACACATTAGCCAGATGGAGCTTTGGTTAAACTTATGGAGAATTAAAGTCAATGAACAAAAGTGTGTCCATATAACGTTCACCCTAAGAAGAGATACTTGCTCTGAATATGCCACTAGTGAAGAAATTGTAAAATACGCAGGCAAATATCTAACAAAACTCGAGTCACATCCTAATCCGCTTGCTCGTAATATTTTGAACTTTACTGGGCACATCCGCTTAAAAAGAGAGATACACGGGCTCTAATATTCAACACTCTAGATGATGAAGCTGCTTGAAAATACTTTTTTCTTTTTGTTGCTTATCACTACTTATGTATTATTAATAACTATCACTAAGCTTATGTTCGACATTGGTCGGGCCTAATAATTTTTTTATAGATTTAAGATTTGAATACTTATTGTTAGTTCATATTTGAAGATACAATAAATAAAAAAAAACATGCATTAAAAAAAAAAAAAAATTTTATTAAAAATATTTCCTCTACTAAAGTTGTTATTTCTGAAGTTAACAAAATTATTGTTTCTGTTATTATTATGGTTATTCAGCGATTTGTGTTGTTAAAATTACTATTATTTCTATTCAGATTTTTATTATTAAATCTAACTCTCTGATGCATAATATGTGCTTGGGTATTTGAAGTGTTGGATTTTTCTACAATTTTTAAAGCTTCTGCAAATGTTTTTACTCTTCTTGCTTCTATTGTTTTGACTATTTCTCTATTGATTAATCCATTTTTAAATGAGTTAAATGCAATGATACGGTTTGATTATATTATTGCATATCCGCTTTCTTCACCTATGCGTGACATTTGTAATTCGTTTAATTCTGATATTAAACTTTCAATTTTGTCTGCAAATTTTCGTATGTCACCTTGTTGTTTTATTTTATTTAAGTCATTTAGGATGCTATTTGGTGTTTGTTGTGTCTTATAATTTTTTTTTAGTTCATTGATTAATTCTTCAAAATTTTTTGATATTCTAGTTTGCTTTATTCTGTTTTTTACTTTTTGAACTAATCTTCTTTTAAAAATTAATTCAAAGAAATTGGCTTTTTTAGTATCATCTAAGGTCTCTTGAATCAATTCTAAATTAGCTATGAATAGGCCTTTTTACCAGTGTAGGTGGTAATTAATTTTGCAATTGATGCAAGCTCTGAAGCGTTCATTGTTATTGTGTTGCGTTGAGTTTTTTGAAATTTTCTAATCACTTGTTGATGTAGATAGCTAGGTATTTCTAATTCTAATCCTTTTTTTGTTGATATTTTTGGAAGTTTATTTCTTATATCTAGGAAAAATGTATCGGCTGCGACTTTGTGTGAAGTTGTTAGTCGATTGTAGTTTATGTTTAATATTACTCTTATTTCTTCAAATTTGTTTATTATCTTTTGTAACTCTATCAGTGTTTAAGCCTTTATATGACTTGTCAAAATTTTCTTTTATCAATCTAACTTTACTAAAAATATTTTGCCATTCCATTGATTTATGTTCAACACTCTAGATGATGAAAACACTTTTTTCTTTTTGTTGCTTATCACTACTTATGTATTATTAATAACTATCACTAAGCATATGTCCGAGATTGGTCGGGCCTAATAATTTTTTTATAGATTTAAGATTTGAATACTTATTGTTAGTTCATATTTGAAGATACAATAAATAAAAAAAACATGCATTAAAAAAAAATTGATTTATGTAGTTGTTATGTATATGTATGGTTAATTTATTAAAATTCATTTATTTTCTTTTATTTTATATTTATATTTTATCAATAGTATTGTTACGGCTAATATATTTTTCTAAGATTTCTTTGCATTTTTATATTTTAATGTAATGATACATCAAAGTGTTTTTATAAGAGTTAAAAATGTTTTTGTTTATAAAAGTAATGGGAGAGTTGTTATTACTGAACTATTTTTTCGTTTGGGATTTAAAAGTGTGATTTAATTTCATCAAAACCATATTTCGATTGTAAAATTTTGTATTTATTGAAGACATATTAATGCTTCGTGTTGCAAGGATAATTAAAGGTTCTTGTAGGTATTTCGCATAACTACCTCGTCTATCTCTTCGAACATTTTTAAAAGTCACAGGTTACTTGTAGGTATGTAGAAATATCAAAGAATGTTTTTAGAGTCCGCTGATTGCAAGATCATGGTCACAGTGGTTGCTGGATTGTGATTGCATTGCCCTCAGGGTCGCAATTCAAATCATCTCAGGATCGTGGTTGCAAGATCTCTGTCACAGATTCGTGGTTGTAGGATCGCCATGTAATGGTGTTAAAGGAGAATCGCCATGTAATGGTTGAAGGGAGGATTGCCATGTAATGTGTTAAGGTGGGGTATGTAAAGTTTTAAAGGAGATCACGTTAATGTGGTCCTAGCTTGTATTAGTGTGTTTGATAGATTTGCCCTACAGTGTGCTATGGTCTGAGTATTGGTTGGGTTTTAGTATTTTCTTAGCACTCCTGCCATATTCCAACGAGCATCAAAATGCCCTTTTCTAATTTTTACTAAATAAATTTCCGGCTTATAAACTAAAATTAATTCTACTCAACATAAACTTGTAGTCAATAATTTCCCACGAATTATGCCGATGCTTACAAATAAAAAAATATAATTTAAATTTTAGTATATTTTAAAATAAAATTCATTATACATAAATGATTATTAAATATGTGCATTTAAAACTATATTTTTTGGTATAAATTAATTTAAAGATATATTTTTATATAAGTTCTGCCTTCTATTAATATAAATTTTAGTTCTTTTATATTTTTAATTTAGGAAATAAATTTTTTAAAATTATTTTTATTTATGCAATTAGTTTTTAACCAACTTCAAAAAAAGGAGG
The DNA here is from genome assembly GCA_949987645.1 of Tachina grossa. NCBI lineage: Eukaryota > Metazoa > Arthropoda > Insecta > Diptera > Tachinidae > Tachina > Tachina grossa. Next base: position 245,997 of record CATLJX010000038.1, read on the forward strand.
AGGTTAACAATTTGTCTCTATTTTTTTGTAGGCGTGTATCTTCATAACTCTGTAAAGTTTGGACCGATTGTAACATTTTTTTTTGTTGTCTGAGAGGGTATAGCTTCCCATTGGTCCCATTGTAAAAAAGTGGGTGGGGACACGCCCACATTTTTATATTATTTTAAGTTATTCTACTTATTTGATTGCTGCAAAACCTAAAAAAAAAACACTTTTGGTTTATTCTCTTTGGCATTCTATATATAATTATGTCGACTTCGTTGTTTTTTACTTTTTTCAATTTTTCGGCCGTTATATATTTAAAGAGTGTTAAATGCGCTGCTTTTGAAAGCAACGAGAACGCATCAAGTAATGATGCCGTCTTGCATCCCGTAAAGTCTGCAAAGATTGTTAAATCCGCTGCTTTTGAAAGCAACGAGAACGCATCAAGTAATGATGCGGTCTTGCATTCCGTAAAGTCTGCAAAGAGTATTAAATCCGCTGCTTTTGAAAGCAACATAATAAAATAAAAAAATAAAAATAATATATATTGTTGATGATGATGATGTATAGCTATGGTTGTAATAAGCTACACTGTTCCGAAACCCACCCTACCTTGCTGACTTATAAAACGGTTAGCCGTCAGCCCAATCAAATTTTAACTTTCAACTAAGTTACCCCATTCTACCTACTACTTCACCTTTCGTAATAAAATGATTAATAATTATTCCATATTAAAATTTATATACATAAATATATTTAAATTTACTCAGAAGCAAGAAAAATGCATTACAATTTAAATGTTTATAGCAAAAATTTGATCTCTGTTGCAAATTATTTTAGATCACCCCTGATTAGCACTTTTATGCTTGCAAATTTATTGTGTGTTTGTAAATGTTTTAGAATCTCTGTTACCAATTATTTCAGTTCAGCTCTGGTCAGTACTTTTATGCTTGCAAGTCTTCTTAAACACCCCAATTGATAAAAAATTATATTAACCGTAATATAGGTTTGATTTCAATTAGAATAAGATAATATCTCTTCAGGAGTAAAATTATTTTAAAAAAAATTATACAAATTTCCTTAAAAGAAATCCCTTATATTCATGCAATAAAATATCACATCAAGAATTGCAAATAATTATGCAGATCCGAAAACAAATTCTTAAATTGAAATAAGACTGATTGTTCACACGCAACCTTTTCTTAGGAAATGTACTATTAGAATGAAAAATTTTCTAATTTTTGAAATATCCAAAAATTTAAAAGCTATGGTAATATGATAAAAAAATTTTTTTTTTAAATTCACACCCAAAAATTTCAGTCAGTAAAATCGAAATTAAAGTACCATCACAAAGCTGATTAAGAGCAAAGCCTGCTGTAGTTAATCTGAAAAATGGTGAACCCCATCATTCATGTGAAGACCATATGTCTTTAATATGGTAAATGCCCTTATGACGATTATTGATATCTTCAAGCTCGTAATTGATATTACCAACTTTTCTTAATAACACTGCTTTCACACCAGTTGGAGCAAGTTTAGTACTGTAATATTCTGCCATTGAACTTTGAGTAAAATTTCGACGTATTACTGTTTGTCCTATGTTAAAGTCACGATTCCTAGATCTCAAATTATAAGATTTTGTATTCCTATCCTATGCTTCTTTCATTTTCGATTGTATAGAATCACGCAAAAGAATAAATTTGTGTTGCCTATCTGTGTATCTTCTTCAGCTAGAAGTTTAAGATTGCGCAAAATTCCATAATCAACTCCGTGATTTATCATTGTTTGACCAAACACCAATTCGCTCAGTTTTACCAACAATTGATCTGAATTCTAATGCGTTTGAGACTAATGAATACAAACAAAGGAGAAACGAATTTTTGAAAACGGAATTACCCAACTATAGAATTTTCGCTAAATTTTTATATAAAAGAATCAAATTTACTTCAGGATAAGAAGATGAGTCCGATTCATGGAAACTGTATGTACCAACTGAGCTGAAAACTGATGTTATTTATACACCGCATGATGTACCAAATGCTTCACATGGTGGGATAGCCAAAACCTTACATCTTATAAGACAATCCTTGAACTAAAGAAAAACATTGTTGCAGAAATTCGAACGCTACAGAGCCCATCAGTGCGAAGCTGAAAACGGTGGTCATTTAAGAGACACCATTTTTCATACTTAGTGTAAAAAAATTTCCATTTTGTATATTATATAATCTGAAAGAAACAAAAAAAAAAGTTAATAAACAAAAAAGTTATTAAACTTTTACACTCCTTGGTTTCTTTTGGCCCACCCTGTGTAAGTATTATAAATCTTAAATCTATAAAAAAAAATGATTAGGCCCGACCATTGTCGGACATAAACTTACTGATAGTTATAAATAATACATTAGTAGTGAAAATCAAAAAAGGAGGGAAAAAAGTATTTTCAAGTAGTCCCATCTGGAGTGTTAGGTATAAGAGCCCATGTGTCCCTCTTTTTTTAGGCGGATGTGTCCAGTAAAGTTCAAAATATTACGAGCAAGCGGATTAGGATGTAATTGGAGTTTTGTTAAATATTTGCCTGCGTAATTTGCAATTTCTTCAGTCACTAGTGGCATATTTAAATCACGATGTATATTTGAATTTTTTTATGTAATTACCATGGAGCCGAAGTTATCAGCCGTAAAATTTTGTTTTGCCTTCGTTGGATTCTCTCGACATTGGAAGCTGAAGCAGTGCCCCATAACTGAATTCCGTAGCACCATATTGGCTTCAAAAGCGACTTGTATAGTGTTGAGTTTCTGCCAATCAACCAATATATTTAAGTTAACTTAAGTTTTATCTGAGTTAACTTAGAGTCAATATGATGTTTCCATGTAAGTCTTCGATCAAGGTGTATACCAAGGTATTTCACTTGGGAATGTTGAGGAATATTTTGATTGTTGATTCCAATGGGGGAGCAAGTATCTCTTCTTAGCGTGAACGTTATATGGACACACTTTTGTTCATTGACTTTAATTCTACATAAGTTATTGTTATATGTTATTGGAGATTGCGGGATGCCTCATAACTCGTGAACTCTCCTTCCACAACAGTGAGCTTCCTATCAATAATATAACTTTTCAAACGCATTTGAATGTTTATTGGCAGATATGTCTTCAATTTTAAAACTAGGCCTTCGTTCCTGTCATACTCTATCAAGCGCCTAAGAAACATCTACAAAGAGAGCAGAACAATACTTTTTTTCTTAAAATGTTCTTCTTACAACTTGGACCAGTCTATGCGCTTATTCAATCGTGCTGTGCTGACTTCTAAAGCCAAATTGATGGTCCGAGATGCACCCATTATCAGTTAAAATTTTGGACAATTTAGTCATGAGCAGCTTTTCGAAAGCTTTGAGAATATAGAATAGGCGTATATGACTCAGTCTTGGTGTGATCTTTGCCCGCCTTTCGAATCATTTTGATCTTGGCAATTTTCCAGTTATGTGGAAAATACTGCATTCTTAAAATAGCATTAAAAATAAATAGCAGGATACTTATTGCAATATGAGGCAAGCTCATGAGCATTTTGTTACTAATGCCATCAATACCTGGAGCTTTCTTCGGGTTGAGTTCAGCAATTACTTTTTGTACTTCACACATCTTAAACCTTAAGGGACGAGGGGGTAGAGAAAATACACTCGGTAAATGACCAGCACCTGTACATGAATTGGGAGTGAATACAGATTTTAAATGCTCAGAAAATGAGCATTACGCAGTGGTGATTTAAGATCAACGGGTCGTTTAAGATTTCTAGTAGCGCGCCATAAGGAGTAATTAGATGCGGACGTTACATCAAGGACTTCTAAATACTTTTCCAGTAGTGCAGTTTTTTCCGACGAAAGCAGCTCTTTGAGTCGTTTAATAAAAGTCTGATTTTATTTAGGGGTAATCTGTGGTGTTTCTTTTCTCTTCTAGCTCTCCTTTTTCACATACAAGACGTTCAATTTCCGTACAATAAATTCTGTTAAAGCCGGTTAAGAGTGGCATTGTTAAATTCAATATCATCGCATGATCTAAGCTGAATGTCTTCTACGCAGTGGCTACTAAGATATTTTTTGAATGCCAGCCAGTTGATTCCATTAATCATCTTCACATTTACTCCTTAGTGGTTTGAAAATTTTAACTATTGTTGGAGAGTGATCGGAGGACAGATCTAGAGAGGCCTCTACGTGAATTAAGTCCCTATGAATATTTTTCGTGACGGCAAAATCTATAACATCTTGAATTTTTCTTGCGTCAGTAGGCCAGTAAGTAGGCTCCCCACTCGAAATGACATCTAAGCCCATTTTTGAAATTGTATTGATCAAGGCTCGACCTCTAGGTGTAACAATACGTGATCCCCAGTACGTATATTTTGCATTGTAGTCACCAGCTGCCACGAAACAAGATCCAAGCGATTTGTAGAACTTCTCATACTGATCTTCGGTATCTGAATTTCTGGAAGGTGAGTAAATTGATGATATCACGAAATTCGCACAAAAATTTTCAATGTCATTATTTGTTGCTTGTAGGTGTTGTTCACAAATGTTGTCAAGATTATAATGCTTGAGTCTTGACTTTATTAGAATCGCTGATCCACCGCGTGCTCCTCCTCTCGGGTCCTTTGAATCATATAAGGTGTAGCCATTTGCGTGCAAATATTCTTCAAATATTGTCAAGGACATAGTGCTTGAGTCTTGACTTAATAAAAATTGCTGATCCACCGCATGCTCTCCCTCTCGGGTCCTATTTATTATATAAAGTGTAACCATTTGTTTTAAATAAGCTTCTTGAGGTCAATTAAGTCTCAGAAACCAACATTATATCAATATTTTTTTCCATGAGGAAGTGCTCAAGTTCATTTTTATGTTGGCGAATGCCGTTCGCATTCCAGAAACATATTTTTAACGTGTTCATGGTTTATTAACTATGTAATTTAATACTATCTGTAGGCCTTTAGAACTCTTAAGTAGGTATGTGTAAAAATTTGTTTTATTTTTTGCGAATTCTTTAACAATTTTTCGGAAATCTCTTTCATTATATATTTGGATTTTAGTTTCATGAATATTACCTTGTTTAATTGGAATGATGTGAAAAGTATTTTCACCAATGGTCGACAGCAGTTTTTTATAAGCGCGTTTGAATTTTTTTCTCTCTGATAAATAGGTGGTGGCTTAAAAGACTTTTGCGATGATGTAGTGGGCTTGTGGTTGGTGTCTTGCAATAATGAAAAACGATTTTGACGATTGGTAGATGATGCGCTGTTATCCGTAGACATCTTTGGAGCAGATAAAATTTTTGAAGAATTGGGGCTTCGCCCACGCTTTAACACGGTTATATATCTGTCCATTCCCACTTGCACCTTGGGCTTTGAGCTACTGTTATCTGTAGTGATAACTTGGTTTAGTGATGAACGCGAGCACGATGCGGACTTAAATGAAATAAATATGAAAGTGAAGTTGATCGATGACGAAAAAGTGGCTTTTCCGTTAGAAAAAACTTTCATCAGGTTTATTATTTATATTGTTTTCATTAAGAGTTTCAGAACTCACAGTAAAATAAGCATTTCTGCCGTTGGAACTCACTTAAAATTTTTTGCTTTGAGGTACTCATGCAGAGTATTATAACTCAAGGGTACTTTGTTTGTGTTTACGGTTTTTTTTTTGTTTTTGCTATTTCTTGTTATGTAAAAAATATAAGTAAAGTCAAGAAGCTTATTTATCAAGGGTAATATGTATGTATTACGAATATTTTCTGTATGATTTTTGATTTTGTTTTTTTTTATATTTGTTTCGTATGTATTTATGTAATAAAAATCCGCTTTAACGTCTCTTCACTATGAAGGTTCCACGAGAACTGAATATGAAATGGTCTTTTTAGAGGGTGTGCTTTAGTCATATCCGGTTTATTTGTCACATCAGTGGTATTTATCATAACAGGTATAGCATATTGACCGTTTTCATGATTTACTGAAAAGTTTGTATTTTCTAAATTTGCTTTGGATGTCCGTTTCTTGTTATACGGACATCCTTTGATGAGTTTCCCGCTTTTGTAAACAAACTTGACATTGCGGCTTATAAATATTCTTTGCTCCGCATCCATAGCAGAAAACTGATCGAATTTCCAAACAAACAACAAAACTATGACCATGTTTGCCACAATTCCAACAACTTCCAGATTTTATTACTAAACACACTTCTAAATTTTCATCATTTCAACATTTCAGATTCAAACTTCTTCTTCATGGTGTTCATTTGACATGACTTCAGAAATTTAACCTTTTCCAATATTCTATTATTAAATTCGTCCACCAATAAATAACAGATATCACCAGTAAATCGTAAGATAAAAGATAAGATAAAATTCAAATTAAATATACAAATTGGATTTACAGATAAATCTCTCATCAACCATATAAAAAATAACAAAAATTATTCAAAATTACTGAAATCTGATGGAAGGATATTCCCTTTAAAGAATAACAAATGTAATCCTAAACAAAGTTTGAGTTACCAAAGAAAATTACTATGTTAGAAAGTAGTTAATAACAATACTTTATATCCAAAAAAACAAAAAAAAGAGTGGAGGAGTAAAGGTCAAGCGAGTATTAATCCGAAATATAGTAATCCAGAAATAACTTCTCAAACCCGAACCTAAAACCATATAACCATTATATCAATACAAATCATATTTGGCATTGTACACCATGAATGCAGTAATAAACAATTATGTCCAGTTTAACATATATTGATGCAAAAGTTAATAATAAAAATAAAAAAATTATAACAAAAATAAAATATATGTAAAGTCGCATACACATTGAATATTTTAAAGCCCTCAGATCCAGGATGGAATTGCACTTATTAAAATCTGAGGCCCCACGTTAAGCGCCAAAATCTCTCTGTAACGAAAGTTTGTTAAATTGATGTAAATGGGGAACAGTGCTACCTATTAGTTCCGGCTGTGCTCGTCTGCTCAGCTAGAAATGTCTCGTACGTCACTACGGCGCACTTTAAAAAAAGATTTACAGTTATACCCATATAAGGTGCAATTGGTCCAAGAATTAAAACCCGCAGATCATCGGCAACGTCTAAATGATGAAGCTCATTTTCATTTGAATGGCTTTGTTAATAAGCAGAACTGTAGGTTCTGGGGTTCTCAAAATCCAAGAGCCATTCAACAACGCCAATTGCACCCCATCAGGTGTACATTATGGTGTGGGATCACATCTGAAAATGTCATTGGGCCCTACTTCTTCGAGAATGAAGATGGAAGTGCTATAACCGTAAATGGAGAGCGGTATCGGTTTATGATAGAAAATTTTTTACGTCCTGCTCTTGAAAACAGACCTGGTATGTGGTTTCAGTAGGACGGAGCCACTGCCCATACTGCCCGAGACACAATGGCACTTTTAAGTCAAATTTTTGGAGAGCGAATAATTTCTCGAAATTCGAAAATTATTTGGCCAGCGCGATCGCCAGATTTGACAGCACCCGACTATTTTCTTTGGGGTTTTTTTGAAGGAACGAGTGTATGTGAACAAGCCAGAGACAATCCTTGAACTAAAGAAAAACATTGTTGCAGAAATTCGAACGCTACAGCCACAAGTTTTGAAAGATGTTATGGAAAATGCTCTAAAAAGAGCTCATCAGTGCGAAGCTGAAAACGGTGGTCATTTAAGAGACATCATTTTTCATACTTAGTGTAAAAAATTTCCATTTTGTATATTATATAATCTGGAAAAAAAAAAGTTAATAAACAAAAAAGTTATTAAACTTTTACACTCCTTGGTTTCTTTTGGCCCACCCTGTATAAGTATTATAAATCTTAAATCTATAAAAAAAAATGATTAGGCCCGACCAGTGTCGGACATAAACTTACTGATAGTTATAAATAATACATTAGTAGTGAAAATCATAAAAGGGGGGAAAAAAGTATTTTCAAGTAGTCCCATCTGGAGTGTTAGGTATAAGAGCCCATGTGTCCATCTTTTTTTAGGCGGATGTGTCCAGTAAAGTTCAAAATATTACGAGCAAGCAGATTAGGATGTGATTCGAGTTTTGTTAAATATTTGCCTGCGTATTTTGCAATTTCTTCAGCCACTAGTGGCATATTTAAATCACGATGTATATTTGAATTTTTTATGTAATTACCATGGAGCCGAAGTTATCAGCCGTAAAATTTTGTTTTGCCTTCGTTGGATTCTCTCGACATTGGAAGATGAAGCAGTACCCCATAACTGAATTCCGTAGCACCATATTGGCTTCAAAAGCGACTTGTATAGTAAAAGTTTGCAGTCTAGGCTGAGTGTTGAGTTTCTGCCAATCAACCAATATATTTAAGTTAACTTAAGTTTTATCTGAGTTAACTTAGAGTCAATATGATGTTTCCATGTAAGTCTTCGATCAAGGTGTATACCAAGGTATTTCACTTGGGAATGTTGAGGAATATTTTGAATGTTGATTCCAATGGGGGAGCAAGTATCTCTTCTTAGCGTGAACGTTATATGGACACACTTTTGTTCATTGACTTTAATTCTACATAAGTTCAACCATATTTCCAGCTGGGTAATATGTTATTGGAGATTGCGGGATGCCTCATAACTCGTGAACTCTCCTTCCACAACAGTGAGCTTCCTATCAATAATATAACTTTTCAAACGCATTTGAATGTTTATTGGCAGATATGTCTTCAATTTTAAAACTAGGCCTTCGTTCCTGTCATACTTTATCAAACGCCTGAGAAACATCAACAAAGAGAGCAGAACAATACTTTTTTTCTTAAAATGTTCTTCTTACAACTTGGACCAGTCTATGCGTTTATTCAATCATGCTGTGCTGACTTCTAAAGCCAAATTGATGGTCCGAGATGCACCCATTATCAGTTAAAATTTTGGACAATTTAGTCATGAGCAGCTTTTTGAAAGCTTTGAGAATATAGAATAGGCCTATATGACTCAGTCTTGGTGTGATCTTTGCCCGCCTTTCGAATCATTTTGATCTTGGCAATTTTCCAGTTATGTGGAAAATACTGCATTCTTAAAATAGCATTAAAAATAAATAGCAGGATACTTATTGCAATATGAGGCAAGCTCATGAGCATTTTGTTACTAATGCCATCAATACCTGGAGCTTTCTTCGGGTTGAGTTCAGCAATTACTTTTTGTACTTCACACATCTTAAACCTTAAGGGACGAGGGGGTAGAGAAAATACACTCGGTAAATGACCAGCACCTGTACATGAATTGGGAGTGAATACAGATTTTAAATGCTCAGAAAATGAGCATTACGCAGTGGTGATTTAAGATCAACGGGTCGTTTAAGATTTCTAGTAGCGCGCCATAAGGAGTAATTAGATTCGGACGTTACATCAAGGACTTCTAAATACTTTTCCAGTAGTGCAGTTTTTTTCCGACGAAAGCAGCTCTTTGAGTCGTTTAATAAAAGTCTGATTTTATTTAGGGGTAATCTGTGGTGTTTCTTTTCTCTTCTAGCTCTCCTTTTTCACATACAAGACGTTCAATTTCCGTACAATAAATTCTGTTAAAGCCGGTTAAGAGTGGTAATGTTAAATTCAATATCATCGCAAGATCTAAGCTGAATGTCTTCTACGCAGTGGCTACTAAGATATTTTTTGAATGCCAGCCAGTTGATTCCATTAATCATCTTCACATATACTCCTTAGTGGTTCGAAAATTGTAACTATTGTTGGAGAGTGATCGGAGGACAGATCTAGAGAGGCCTCTACGTGAATTAAGTCCCTATGAATATTTTTCGTGACGGCAAAATCTATAACATCTTGAATTTTGATTGCGTCAGTAGGCCAGTAAGTAGGCTCCCCACTCGAAATGACATCTAAGCCCATTTTTGAAATTGTATTGATCAAGGCTCGACCTCTAGGTGTAACAATACGCGATCCCCAGTATATTTTGCATTGTAGTCACCAGCTGCCACGAAACAAGATCCAAGCGATTTGTAGAACTTCTCATACTGATCTTCGGTATCTGAATTTCTGGAAGGTGAGTAAATTGATGATATCACGAAATTCGCACAAAAATTTTCAATTTCATTATTTGTTGTTTTTAGGTGTTGTTCACAAATGTTGTCAAGATTATAATGCTTGAGTCTTGACTTTATTAGAATCGCTGATCCACCGCGTGCTCCTCCTCTCGGGTCCTTTGAATCATATAAGGTGTAGCCATTTGCGTGCAAATATTCTTCAAATATTGTCAAGGACATAGTGCTTGAGTCTTGACTTAATAAAAATTGCTGATCCACCGCATGCTCTCCCTCTCGGGTCCTATTTATTATATAAAGTGTAACCATTTGTTTTAAATAAGCTTCTTGAGGTCAATTAAGTCTCAGAAACCAACATTATATCAATATTTTTTTCCATGAGGAAGTGCTCAAGTTCATTTTTATGTTGGCGAATGCCGTTCGCATTCCAGAAACATATTTTTAACGTGTTCATGGTTTATTAACTATGTAATTTAATACTATCTGTAGGCCTTTAGAACTCTTAAGTAGGTATGTGTAAAAATTTGTTTTATTTTTTTCGAATTCTTTAACAATTTTTCGGAAATCTCTTTCATTATATATTTGGATTTTAGTTTCATGAATATTACCTTGTTTAATTGGAATGATGTGAAAAGTATTTTCACCAATGGTCGACAGCAGTTTTTTATAAGCGCGTTTGAATTTTTTTCTCTCTGATAAATAGGTGGTGGCTTAAAAGACTTTTGCGATGATGTAGTGGGCTTGTGGTTGGTGTCTTGCAATAATGAAAAACGATTTTGACGATTGGTAGATGATGCGCTGTTATCCGTAGACATCTTTGGAGCAGATAAAATTTTTGAAGAATTGGGGCTTCGCCCACGCTTTACCACGGTTATATATCTGTCCATTCCCACTTGCACCTTGGGCTTTGAGCTACTGTTATCTGTAGTGATAACTTGGTTTAGTGATGAACGCGAGCACGATGCGGACTTAAATGAAATAAATATGAAAGTGAAGTTGATCGATGACGAAAAAGTGGCTTTTCCGTTAGAAAAAACTTTCATCAGGTTTATTATTTATATTGTTTTCATTAAGAGTTTCAGAACTCACAGTAAAATAAGCATTTCTGCCGTTGGAACTCACTTAAAATTTCATGAGGTACTCATGCAGAGTTTTATTCCTCAAGGATACTTTGTTTGTGTTTACGGTTTTTTTTTGTTTTTGCTATATCTTGTTATGTAAAAAATATAAGTAAAGTCAAGAAGCTTATTTATCAAGGTGAATATGTATGTATTACGAATATTTTCTGTATGATTTTTGATTTTGTTGTTTTTTATATTTGTTTCGTATGTATGTATATAAAAAAAATCCACTTTAACGTCTCTTCACTATGAAGGTTCCACGAGAACTGAATATGAAATGGTATTTTTAGAGGGTGTCATATCCGGTTTATTTGTCACATCAGTGGTATTTATCATAACAGGTATAGCATATTGACCGTTTTCATGATTTACTGAAAAGTTTGTATTTTCTAAATTTGCTTTGTATGTCCGTTTCTTGTTATACGGACATCCTTTGATGAGTTTCCCCGCTTTTGTAAACAAACTTGACATTGCGGCTTATAAATATTCTTTGCTCCGCATCCATAGCAGAAAACTGATCGAATTTCCAAACAAACAACAAAACTATGACCATGTTTGTCACAATTCCAACAACTTCCAGATTTTATTACTAAGTACACTTCTAAATTTTCATCATTTCAACATTTCAGATTCAACTTCTTCTTCATGGTGTTCATTTGACATGACTTCAGAAATTTGACCTTTTCCAATATTCTATAATTAAATTCGTCCACCAATAAATAACAGATATCACCAGTAAATCGTAAGATAAAAGATAAGATAAAATTCAAATTAAATATACAAATTGGATTTACAGATAAATCTCTCATCAACCATATAAAAAATAACAAAAATTATTCAAAATTACTGAAATCTGATGGAAGGATATTCCCTTTAAAGAATAACAAATGTAATCCTAAACAAAGTTTGAGTTACCAAAAAAAATTACTATGTTAGAAAGTAGTTAATAACAATACTTTATATCCAAAAAACAAAAAAAAAAGAGTGGAGGAGTAAAGGTCAAGCGAGTATTAATCCGAAATATAGTAATCCAGAAATAACTTCTCAAACCCGAACCTAAAACCATATAACCATTATATCAATACAAATCATATTTGGCATTGTACACCATGAATGCAGTAATAAACAATTATGTCCAGTTTAACATATATTGATGCAAAAGTTAATAATAAAAATAAAAAAATTATAACAAAAATAAAATATATGTAAAGTCGCATACACATTGAATATTTTAAGGCCCTCAGATCCAGGATGGAATTGCACTTATTAAAATCTGAGGCCCCACGTTAAGCGCCAAAATCTCTCTGTAACGAAAGTTTGTTAAATTGATGTAAATGGGGAACAGTGCTACCTATTAGTTCCGGCTGTGCTCGTCGTTGGGGGGATAAGTGTGATTTGTTTTAATAACTTTTTTGTTTATTAATTTTTTTTTATTTTTTCTTTCAGATTATATAGACAACACTTGGAGAATTTATAATGGAGAGGTTCACAACTGAACAGAGAACCAGAACAATAGAATTTTATTATTTAAATTAAAAAAAAAAATCAATTATTTTAACGCAAAGAGCATATCGTCGACATTTTAACGTCAGAATTTCGCCCTCTGAAGCGATGATTCGTTGCTTAGTTAATCGTCATCACCAACATGGCAGCGTAAGAGATTTGCCTCGAACCGGTAGACCACGTTTAAGTCGTACTGCGGAAAATATTGAACGAGTACAGCAAAATGTTAACGAAGCACCAGAAACATCTGGCAGAAGGCGTTCTGCTCAGCTAGAAATGTCTCGTACGTCACTACGGCGCATTTTAAAAAAAGATTTACAGTTATACCCATATAAGGTGCAATTGGTCCAAGAATAAAAACCCGCAGATCATCGGCAACGTCTAAATTTTGCAGTTAAATTTCAAGAGTTGGCCAGAAATGACATCAACTTTATTGAAAACTTGTTTATGAGTGATGAAGCTCATTTTCATTTGAATGGCTTTGTTAATAAGCAGAACTGTAGGTTCTGGGGTTCTCAAAATCCAAGAGCCATTCAGCAACGCCAATTGCACCCCATCAGGTGTACAGTATGGTGTGGGATCACATCTGAAAATGTCATTGGGCCCTACTTCTTCGAGAATGAAGATGGAAGTGCTATAACCATAAATGAAGAGCGGTATCGGTTTATGATAGAAAATTTTTTACGTCCTGCTCTTGAAAACAGACCTGGTATGTGGTTTCAGCATGACGGAGCCACTGCCCATACTGCCCGAGACACAATGGAACTTTTAAGTCAAATTTTCTTCTACACATACCAGCTTAAGAGCGCTAAAGGCATGCAGATCGTATTGAAGGGCATAGATTCTTATGTTGTTTCCGAATAAATAAAAGATGCAGTCGTCCTCCAGGGGTTTAAGGTAAAAAATGTGTCCAATATAATAAATAGAGAGAAGATTCCCCAAACCCTATTTCGTGTTGAACTTGAGCCTAATGATACAAAATTGAAAAAAAAAATGAAACGCATCCAATTTATAATTTGAAATACCTCTTGTACCGAAAAATCACAGTTGAAGAGCCACATAAGCGTTCAGGTCCTGTACAGTGCCATAATTGCCAAGAATATGGCCATACAAAAACATACTGCAATTTACCCTCTGTTTGTGTTGTGTGCGGCGAATTACACGGCACTGCTAGTTGCAATAAGCCAAAAGATCAAAGTGATAAAAAATGCAGTAATTGTGGAGGTAATCACACCGCTAACTACAGAGGTTGTCCTGTGTACTCTTTCGTAAGGAAGACTTTGGTGCAAAAACCTAAATTAGCTCCAGCTCAATCAGCAAACGCTTACTCTGCCACTTTTGCGCAAATGAGCCTACCAGTTACTTCCCGTGTATCGTATGCAGATGCTGCTAAGACAAATTCAATTCCCACTCAAAATGTTTCCCCGTCAAATAATTCAAAAAATACTGACGCAAGCTTTAATTTTAATCGCCTTGAAGCTACTATTGAAAATCTGGTGCAAACTATAAATAATTTTACAACAAATATGACTAGCATGATGCAAGAAATGCTGCGAATGCAGAATACTCTGCTTCAAGCATTAATTAATAAGCCATGAACACGTTAACAATATGTTTCTGGAACGCAAACGGCATTCGCCAACATAAAAATGAACTTGAGCACTTCCTTACGGAAAAAAATATTGATGTAATGTTAGTATCTGTGACTCATTTGACTTCGAGAAGTCTTTTTAAAATTTATGTCTACACTATATATGATACAAAGGACCCTAGAGGAAGAGCTTGCGGTGGTTCAGCTATTCTAATAAAGTCAAGACTCAAGCACTATGTTCTTGATAACAAGCAACAAATATTGGCATTGAAAGTTTTTGTACAAATTTTGTTGTATCATCAATTTACTCCCCTACCAGATTTTCAATCACTGAGAATCAATATGAGCATTTCTACAAATCTCTTGGACCTTGTTTTTTGTAGCAGCTGGCGACTACAATGCTAAGCATACGTTCTGGGGTTGGCGTCTTATTACCCCCAGAGGTCGAGCATTGTTCAACACTATTTCAAAAATGGGCTTGGATGTCATTTCGAGTGGGGAGCCCACTTATTGGCCTACTGACATACAAAAAATTCCGGATGTTATAGATTTTGGCGTCATAAAAAATATCTCTAGGGATTTAATTCAAGTTCAAGCTTCTCTTGATCTTTCGTCCGATCACTCTCCGACGATCATTACAATTTGTAGTCCCTTAAGAAGTAACTTACCTGACCCATATGTGAAGATCATCAATCGTGTTAATTGGCTGGGGTTCAAAAAATATCTCAGTAGTCATTGTACGGAAAACATTACGCTTAGAACATCCGATGATATTGAATCTAACATTGCCAATCTCAGCGAGAATATTAAACAGGCTGCTGAACATGTCATTATCTCCCATCCGCAGACTGGGTTTAATAAAATTTATTCTACAGACATTGAACGTCTCGTACGTGAAAAAAGAAGAGCTAGAAGGGAACGGCAACAGCACAGATCACCACAAAATAAAATCATATTTAAAGAGTGCACTAAACGACTCCAAGAGTTGCTTGCGTCTGAAAAAACTGCATCTCTTAAAAATTATCTGGAAGGTCTTGATGTCACACCAGCGTCTAATTACTCTTTGTGGCGCGCTGCTAGGAAGCTTTAAACACCCATTGAGTATAAGCCACCTCTACGCACATCTACCGGAAGTTGGGCAAGAAGCGATACTGAAAAAGGTAAAATATTTGCTGAGCACTTAAAATCTGTTTTTACGCCAAACATATGTACTGGTGTTGCTGATTTGCCGAATGAAGTCGCTCTACCCCCTCAACACATAAAGTTTAAGACGCGTGATTTACAAAAATTAATTGCCGAACTCAACCCGAAGAAAGCTCCGGGTATTGATGGAATTAGTAACCAGATGCTTATGAACTTGCCTCGTATTGCAATGAGAATCCTATTATTCATATTTAATGCTATTTTACGACTGGAGTATTATCCACACAGCTGGAAGCTTGCCAAGGTTAAAATGATTCCAAAGCCGGGCAAAGATCTAACCAAGGCTGAGTCATATAGGCCAATAAGTCTACTATCAACTATGTCAAAGCTTTTCGAAAAACTGCTCAAAACAAAATTGTCCCCAATTCTAATTAGTAGTGGGTGCATACCAGACCATCAATTTGGTTTTAGAAGTCAGCATAGCACCATTGAACAAACTCACAGACTGGTTCAATTTATAAAAAGAACTTTTGAGGAAAAAAAGTATTGTTCTGCGCTCTTTATTGACGTTTCCCAGGCATTTGATAAAGTGTGGCATGAAGGCCTAATTTTAAAATTGAAGACTTACTTACCAATAAACATTTTAAATATTTTGGAAAGTTACATTATTTCCCGTAAGTTCATTGGTTTGGAAGGAGACTTTACGAGTAGGCCTGAAACTATTTCATCCGGTGTGCCACAGGGGAGCATACTGGGACCAGTTTTATATTTGATTTATACTTGTGACATGCCTGTGAGCAGTAGTATCAACACTTCCACATTTGCCGACGATACAGCCTGCCTTAGTATGCACGAAAATTCTGATGAGGCATCCCGCAAATTCCAGGAACACATTAGCCAGATGGAGCTTTGGTTAAACTTATGGAGAATTAAAGTCAATGAACAAAAGTGTGTCCATATAACGTTCACCCTAAGAAGAGATACTTGCTCCCCCATTAACAATCAAGTTGTTCCTCAACATTCACATGTGAAATATCTTGGTATACACCTTGATCGACGACTTACATGGAAACACCACATTGACTCTAAGCTAACTCAAATGAAACTTAAATTAACTCAGGTAAATTGGCTGATTGGCACAAATTCAAAACTTAGCCTAGACTGCAAACTTTTAATATACAAGTCGCTTTTAAAGCCAATATGGTGTTACGGAATTCAACTATGGGGCACTGCTTCAGCTTCAAATGTAGAGAAGATTCAACGAAGGCAAAATAAAATTTTACGCATGATAACATCGGCTCCATGGTACATCAAAAATTCAAATATACATCGCGATTTGAATATGCAACTAGTGACTGAAGAAATTGTAAAACACGCAGGCAAATCTCTAACAAAACTCGAGTCACATCCTAATCCGCTTGCTCGTAATATTTTGAACTTTGCTGGACACATCCGCTTAAAAAAGAGAGATAAACGGGCTCTAATATTCAACACTCTAGATGGTGAAGCTGCTTGAAAACACTTTTTTCTTTTTGTTGCTATCACTACTTATGTATTATTAAACTATCACTAAGCTTATGTCCGACATTGGTCGGGCCTAACAATTTTTTTATAGATTTAAGATTTGAATACTTATTGTTAGTTCATATTTGAAGATACAATAAATAAAAAAACATGCATTAAAAAAAAAATAAGATGTAAGGTTTTGGCTATCCCAGTTATTTCAGTTCAGCTCTGGTCAGTACTTTTATGCTTGCAAGTCTTCTTAAACACCCCAATTGATAAAAATTATATTAACCGTAATTTAGGTTTGATTTCAATTAGAATAAGATAATATCTCTTCAGGAGTAAATTATTCTAAAAAAAATTATACAAATTTCCTTAAAAGAAATCCCTTATATTCATGCAATAAAATATCACATCAAGAATTGCAAATAATTATGCAGATCCGAAAACAAATTCTTAAATTGAAATAAGACTGATTGTTCACACGCAACCTTTTCTTAGGAAATGTACTATTAGAATGAAAAATTTTCTAATTTTTGAAATATCCAAAAATTTAAAAGCTATGGTAATATGATAAAAAAATTTTTTTTTTAAATTCACACCCAAAAATTTCAGTCAGTAAAATCGAAATTAAAGTACCATCACAAAGCTGATTAAGAGCAAAGCCTGCTGTAGTTAATCTGAAAAATGGTGAACCCCATCATTCATGTGAAGACCATATGTCTTTAATATGGTAAATGCCCTTATGACGATTATTGATATCTTCAAGCTCGTAATTGATATTACCAACTTTTCTCAATACCACTGCTTTCACACCAGTTGGAGCAAGTTTAGTACTATAATATTCTGCCATTGAACTTTGAGTAAAATTTCGACGTATTACT
Organism: Tachina grossa; assembly: GCA_949987645.1. Lineage (NCBI taxonomy): Eukaryota > Metazoa > Arthropoda > Insecta > Diptera > Tachinidae > Tachina > Tachina grossa. The sequence goes on from CATLJX010000038.1 coordinate 263,757, forward strand.
GTTTGTTCTATGTTAAACTCACGATTCCTAGATCTCAAATTATAAGATTTTGTATTCCTATCCTATGCTTCTTTCATTTTCGATTGTATAGAATCACGCAAAAGAATAAATTTGTCTTGCCTATCTATCTGTGTATCTTCTTCAGCTAGAAGTTTAAGATTGCGCAAAATTCCATAATCAACTCCGTGATTTATCATTGTTTGACCAAACACCAATTCATATGGTGTTCGCTCAGTTGTTTGATGTACACTATTTCGCAAGGTGCAATTAGCACTGCTCAAATAAATATCTCATTGACGTTGATCGTTTCGAACATATGAACGAAGTGCTTCATTTATCGATCGGTTATTCCGTTCACACGCGTTCGATTGGGGACTATATACAGCCGTAAATTGTTGCTTAATACATACGTATCCAATAAAATTCCGAATTCTTTAGATTTAAACTGACTTCCATTATCGGAAACAATAATTTTTGGTACTCCAAAAGATGTAAAAATTTCATTCTTAAGATAATCCACAACATACCTTGCAAGAAATTTTTTTAACGGTTTGTAATGTAAATTTCGTGAAGTGGTCTATAATTATTAAAATACCAATGTTTCCATTCTTAGTACGTGGTAATGGCCTAATAAAGTCCATATAGAGCCTCTGAAATGGTCTTTCGGTATTGACCATTTGACCCATAGGTGGTTTCAGTTGGAGTTTTAGAAGTCTTACAAGACTCGCAATTTGCTATATAATTCTTTACATCGACAACCATTTTTGCCCAAAGGAAAAATTGTGTTATAAGATGTAAGGTTTTGGCTATCCCACCATGTGAAGCATTTGGTACATCATGCGATGTATAAATAACATCATTTTTCAGCTCAGTTGGTACATACAGTTTCCATGAATCGGACTCATCTTCTTATCCTGAAGTAAATTTGATTCTTTTATATAAAAATTTATCGAAAATTCTATAGTTGGGTAATTCCGTTTTCAAAAATTCGTTTCTCCTTTGTTTGTATTCATTAGTCTCAAACGCATTAGAACTCAGATCAATTGTTGGTAAAACTTGTAAATTTAATTCTGCTATTTCAGATTAATAGTCAAAGCCTCGAGATAAAGCATCCGGAACAATATTATCGCTACCCTTGTGGTGTTCTATTACAAAGTCAAGGCATTGGAGTTTCAGAGCCCACCTGACCAATCGTCCTGATAAGTATTTTTGCTTCATCAGCCATTTGAGAATGGCATGATCTGTAATAAACTAGAATTCATGACCTTCTATATAGGCTCTAAACTTTTTAATTGCTAGTATTACTGCCAGGCCTTCTAGTTATGTTATAGAGTAATTCCTTTGAGCCTTATTTAATTTTTGTGACATAACGGCTATTGGGCTTTCTTGTGATTCATTATCAAGTTGTGCCAAAACAGCTCCTATGCCATACATACTCTCGTCACATTGTAAAATTAACGGCTTTTCAATATTTGCGTGTACTAACACGGGTGCAGAGGTCAATTTTTGCTTAATATTATCAAAAGATTTTTGGGCTTCGTTGTTCCATAAAAAAAAAAAAAAAAAAAAGCTCTGTTAAAGGGAATGTTAAAGAAGCAAAATCAACGATGAATCGCTTATACCAAACTGCCATACCGAGAAATTGGCAAAGCTGCTTGACTGATTTGGGAGCCGGAAAATCAGAAATAGCTTTTACTTTGTCTACATCAACTTTCAATACAATATATCCTAAATATTGCACTTGACGAAGAGCAAAACTACTTTTTTTACATTAATGGTTAAGTTGGCCTTTCGAAGTTGTATGGCCACCTCCTTTAAATGTCGTATATCTTCGTCAAAGTCTTTCGAAATTATTAAAAGTTCGTCATTTTGTTTCGTGACATTTGTTTTCAGATTATACGGAATAACTGTATCCATCAGTCTACACATTGTTTGTGGAGCATTGCACAATCCAAACGGCATTCTTGTGAATTGAATTAAGGAACAGTGAATGCTGTCTTTGGTTTTGAAGTTTCGTCCAATTTAAATTGCCAAAACGCATCTTTTAAATCTACTTTGGAAATACAATAAATTGGAGGAAACCTTGAAATTAGTCTGTTGATGTTTGGTATGGGATATACGTCTTTTGTGGTTACCTAATTTAATTTGCGACTGTCCAAACAAAATCGTACCTTTCCTGGTTTTACAATTAACACTCCAGGAGATGACCAAGAAGATAATGGACACTCTTCAATCACGCTTAAACTCAACATACGATCTATCTCATTACATAGCAGTTTTTTCCTTGCAGGACATATGGGATAATATCTCTGTTTTATAGGTACCGAATTTCCTATATCAATATTGTGTTCTACTAAGGTTGTACATCCCAAACCTTCTCGTTCTGAATTAGGAAAATACTCAATAATTTGGTTTAAGTTCCTGATCCTGTAATGTACATAACACTATCTTATTAGGATCTTCTTCTAAAACAATTTCATTTATCGTGTTTATCGCTGCAATGTGTATTTCGTGTATTCCTCCCAAAAATCCATACCACAAATAACGTCTTGTGTTATTGATGGTATCAACAAAAAATTCAATTGATTTCTATTGGCTGTTATAACTTACAACCAAGTTCAAGGTTCCATGTACTCGTTGAAGCTGTCCATCTGCTATTTTAACGTTACCGACAACATGCTTATAAGTTTTATCCGTAACAATTTTGTTGCATAAATTCCCACCTATGAGAGTTCTCGTTGAACCTTCATAGTGAAGAGACATTATAGCGGATTTTTTTTTACATACATACATACGAAACAAATATAAAAAACAACAAAATCAAAAATTATACAAAAAATATTCGTAATACATATTCACCTTGATAAATAAGCCTATTTGCTTTACTAATATTTTTTACATAGCAAGAAATAGCAAAAAAAAAATACCGTAAACACAAAGTTCCCTTGAGGAATAATACTCTGTATGAGTACCTCAAAGGAAAAAAATTTTGAAGTGAGTTCTAACGGCAGAAATGCTTATTTTACTGTGAGTTCTGAAACTCTTAATGAAAAAAATATAAATAATAAATCTGATGAAAATCTTTTTTTAACGGCAAAGCCAATTTTTCGTCAGCGATCAACTTCGCTTTGTCCAATGCCAACTAGTGAATCGTTAACATTACCATTGCCTAGTACTTCTTCATTTAAGTCTGCGATATCATCCGCATCGGGCTCGCCTTCATCACTAAACCAAGTTATCACTACAGATAACAGTAGATCAAAACCCAAGGTACAAGTGGGAATGGACAGATATATAACAGTGGTAAAGCGTGGGCGAAGCCCAAATTCTTCAAAAATTTCATCTTCTCCAAAGATGTCTGGGGATAACAGCGCATCATCTACCAAACGTCAAAATCGTTTTTCATTATTGCAAGACACCGACGACAAGCCCGCTACATCATCGCAAAAGTCTTTTAAGCCACCACCTATTTATCTGAGAGAAAAAAATTCTAACGCGCTTATAAAAAAACTACTGTCGACCATTGGTGAAAATACTTTTCACACCATTCCAATTAAACGAGGTAATATTGATGAAACTAAAATCCAAATATATAATGAAAAAGATTTTCGAAAAATTGTTAGTGAATTCGATAAAAATAAAACAAATTTTTACACATACCAACTTAAGAGTGCTAAAGGCCTACAGATAGTATTAAAGGGCATAGATTCATATGTTGAACCCGAAGAAGTAAAATGTGCACTTGTCGACCAAGGATTCAAGGTAAAAAATGTTACCAACATATTTAATAGAGAAAAGGTCCCCCAACCCCTATTTCGGGTTGAACTGAAGCCGAATGACATACAATTGAAAAAAAATTAAACCCATCCAGTTTATAACGTAAAGTATCTCTTACATCGAAAAATCACAGTTGAAGAGCCACGTAAGCGTTCAGGTCCCGTACAGTGCCATAATTGCCAAGAATATGGCCATACGAAAACTTACTGCAAGTTACCTACAGTGTGTGTTACCTGCGGTGAATTGCATGGTTCTGCTAGCTGCACTAAGCCAAAAGATCAAGCAGAAAAAAAATGTAGTAATTGTGGAGATAATCCCACAGCTAACTATAGAGGGTGCCCTGTATTTACTTTCGTTAAACAGGCTATGGGTCAAAAACCCAAGTTAAGTCCAGCACTACAAGTAAACGCGAACTCCGACACTTTTATTCCAATCAGCCAACCAGTTAGTTCACGTGTATCGTATGCTGATGCTGCTAAGACTAGCTCAATTCCCACGCGAAATGTTCCACCGCTAAATAATTCAACGAATTCAAACTCAAACCTTAACTTTAGTCGTCTTGAAGCTACTATTGAGAATCTGGTGGTAACTATAAACAACTTTACTACAAATATGACAAGCATGATGCAAGAAATGCTGCGAATGCAGAATACACTGCTTCAAGCATTAGTTAATAAACCATGAACACGTTAAAAATATGTTTCTGGAACGCAAACGGCATTCGCCAACATAAAAATGAACTTGAGCACTTCCTCATGAAAAAAAATATTGATATAATGTTGCTTTCTGAGACTCATTTGACCTCAAGAAGCTTATTTAAAAGTAAATGGTTACACTTTATATGATACAAAGGACCCGAGAGAGGGAGCATGTGGTGGATCAGCAATTCTGATTAAGTCAAGACTCAAGCACTATGTCCTTGACAACGTTAGTGAAGAATATTTGCAAGCAACGACTATTTTCGTAGGAAATTTTTGTGCGAATTTCGTGATATCATCAACTTACTCACCTCCCAGATTTTCAGTTACCGAAGATCAGTATGAGAAGTTCTACAAATCGCTTGGATCTTGTTTCGTGGCAGCTGGTGACTACAATGCAAAACATACGTACTGGGGATCGCGTCTTGTTACACCTAGAGGTCGAGCCTTGTCAATACAATTACAAAAATGGGCTTAGATGTCATTTCGAGTGGGGAGCCTACTTACTGGCCTACTGACGTAAAATTCCTATCAATAATATAACTTTTCAAAAGCATTTGAATGTTTATTGGCAGATATGTCTTCAATTTTAAAACTAGACCTTCCTGTCATACTCTATCAAACGCCTGAGAAACATCAACAAAGAGAGCATGACAATACTTTTTTTCTTAAAATGTTCTTCTTACAACTTGGACCAGTCTATGCGTTTATTCAATCGTGCTGTGCTGACTTCTAAAGCCAAATTGATGGTCCGAGATGCACCCATTATCAGTTAAAATTTTGGACAATTTAGTCATGAGCAGCTTTTCGAAAGCTTTGAGAATATAGATAGTAAGCTTATAGGCCTATATGACTCAGTCTATGATTTTCAAAAGTATTATTATTTTATGAATTCTCATATAGTTTTTGAAAGTCTATGCATAAAGTAAGATGTTTGTGACTGTTTAAAATTTGTGGTTAAAGTCTATTGATGATTTGGTTCAAGCACCAATGAATCACGTATATAGACATGCTAAACTACCAGCAAATAAATTTCAATTATTATTCAAAATTACTGAAATCTGATGGAATAACAAATGTAATCCTGAACAAAGTTTGAGTTACCGAAGAAAATTACTTGTTAGAAAGTAGTTAATAACAATACTTTATATCCAAAAAAAAAAAAAAAGAGTGGAGGAGTAAAGGTCAAGCGAGTATTAATCCGAAATATAGTAATCCAGAAATAATTTCTCAAACCCGAACCTAAAACCATATAACCATATATCACTACAAATCAAATTTGGCATTGTACACCATGAATGCAGTAATAAACAATTATGTCCAGTTTAACATATATTGATACAAAAGTTAATAATAAAAATAAAAAAATTATAACAAAAACAAAATATATGTAAAGTCGCATACACATTGAATATTTTAAGGCCCTCAGATCCAGGATGGAATTGCACTTATTAAAATCTGAAACTTACGAAATCTGAGGCCCCACGTTAAGCGCCAAAATCTCTCTGTAACGAAAGTTTGTTAAATTAATGTAAATGGAGAACAGTGCTACCTATTAGTTCCGGCTGTGCTCGTCGTTGGGGGAACAAGTGTAATTTGTTCCAAATTAAAAAAGTAAGGCTAACTCTTGTGTATCCATTACAGAAAAATTTAATTTTAGGTAGCAAAAGGACGATATTACACATAATAAAATAAAAAAAAAAAATTAAAAATAATAATAATATATAGTTGATGATAATGATGTATTGCTATGGTTGTAATAAGCTACACTGTTCCGAAACCCACCCTACCTTGCTGACTTATTAAACGGTTAGCCGTCAGCCCAATCAAATTTTAACTTTCAACTAAGTTACCCCATTCTACCTACTACTTCACCTTTCGTAATAAAATGATTAATAATTATTCCATATTAAAATTTATATACATAAATATATTTAAATTTACTCAGAAGCAAGAAAAAGGGATTACAATTTAAATGTTTATAGGGGAATAATTTTTTTTCTTTTAAGAACAATGTTATACATATCCATGTATATATGAATATATGTTATATTTAGTTTTTATAAATTCAAAATATGTGTTTAAAGTAACATAGATAGACTAAATTAATGTTAATTGATTGATTAATTAATGTTAACTCAAAATGTTAAATTTAACATAAATTTATTGAAGTTGCGTTTAATAAATTTTAAAATGATTATACGAACTCCAATTTTTGTATGTATGTATGTAAATTTAAATTTAAGTTAATTTAATTAAATTAATAAACTTACTTATAAATATCCATCGTTGTCTACAGGCGCCGGAAGACAGGAACCAGGATACATAATTTAATTATGTTTAATTGGTAATTATTTTAAATCAGTTTTATTATATGTAGATGTATGTGTATAAGATGTGATGTATAATGTGTCGATTGTATTAATTTAGAGAATATGAAATTCTTATTTGAATACGATCCACCATATTTAATTTAATTAGGATATTTCTTATATTAATTTAATATTAATACTATTTAACATTAAGTGTAAAAGAAATTAGTTAGATATTATTGGTAGGAACAAGATAAGCAAAACTTTGATTAAGTTTAATCTCTGTTGCAAATTATTTTAGATCACCCCTGATCAGCACATTTATGCTTGCAAATTTATTGTGTGTTTGTAAATGTTTTAGAATCTCTGCTCGGGTCAGTACTTTTATGCTTGCAAGTCTTCTTAAACACCCCAATTGGTAAAAATTATGTAAATTATTAATTATGTTAATTTAGGTTTGATTGCAATAAGAATAAGATGATATATTCAGGAGTAAATTATTCTAAGAAAAATTATACAAATTTCCTTAAAAGAAATCTCTTATATTCATGCAATAAAATATCCTTACCAATTTTATAAAATATCACATCAAGAATTGCAAATAATTATGCAGATCCGAAAATAAATTCTTCAATTGAAATAAAACTGATTATTCACACGCAACCTTTTCTTACGAAATGTACTATTAGAATCAAAAATTTTCTAATATATGAAATATCCAAAAATTTAAAAAGCTTTGGCAATATGATTAAAAAAAAGCAATGTGAGTCCAAACACAGAGGAGTTGTGTAAACATCTAGTAATGAATTTTTTTTAAGTTGGAAGTACTTATGCTTTTAGTATCTTTTTTTTAATTAATTAATTAAAAGTATCAAAACTTTCAATATATGAATTTGTTGGTTTTTGTTTGTTTTATTAAACTTATTTGGTTAGTAAATGGGCACACTGCAGTATATGTATATGTACTGCATTCAAAATTGCACTAAGCTGTAAATTTACTGATTACTAAATAAATTCAGTAAATTTTTACTGTTAATGATAACAAATTTGCATTACCAGTAAAATCGTAGGGCCGTAATCATAATAAAATTGTAGCAAGTGGCAAAGTTTTTTCATTCAAATTTTGAAACTTTTGTATGGAAAACATTTAGCCACTTGGTAGAATTTCATTATGAATACGGGCATTACTGATTACTGAAAATTCCATACATCTCATCATATAACAAATCATTTAGGGAATTTATAAAAATTTATAAAAATTGTTTTTACTGAAACTTTTGTGGTACTGCAGTGCTCATCTATGGTAAATGCCTTTACTTTTAATTTTTAATTCCTGTTGTTCATCGTTTATTTGTTGCTGTTCTTGTTGTTGTGTACGCATTGCAATTAAAATAAATTCAGTAAAGTGCGACTTTGACTCGCGCACATTCGGTTTTGATCATTTTTTTTTATTTAGCTTTCTTCCTTTTTTAAGTTTTTTCAGTTTAAACGATTTTTTTTCAGTTTTATCGCTTTTTTCTTGTTTTGGCGTTTTTTTCTCATTTTGGGTTTTTTTAACTTTCGATTTTTGCGATTTTTTCATTTTGGCGATTTTTTTCTGTTTTTTGGGTTTTTTTAATTTTGGCGATTTTTTCATATTGCCGATTTTTTTGTTTAACCTTTATGTCAACGGCAACATACCTGGGTATGTTTTTAGTTTTGAAAACGCTGTAGCTCTAAACTGGATAACTGGATCGACTTGAAATTTCTTGATATCCTAGCCAAAACTGTTTTACGCAATAGTTCCAAGTTTGGAAGATAAAGCCCATTTACAAAGTTGCACCCTTAAGTCAACAGAATACATACCTGGGTATGTATAGCAAAACGCATGCAAATATGATAATATAATATTAAAGTATAGTTTATTTTGAGCTCAGTTTTATTATTATATAATGTCAGTTTTAATTATTTTTGCTTAAAATTATTGAAATTCAAATACATCTATCGCATTGAGGTAAGTCTTTGGAATGCTCTGCGCACACTGGTTTGTTGCATATTGTGCATGCTTTACGAGTAGGGCGTCGTTTCGAGCAGATGTAGCAATTCCCCTTTACTTTTAGCCGGCCCGTAATATCACGTTCCTCCGATGCATGTGCCTCAGCATCCTCAACTCCGATGGGCCCACCTTTCATGGCTTCGATGGCGTTGCGCGTTGAAAAATCTCTGGATATTCTGCTGTTATTCGCCCTTCTTTCCATTTCTGGCTTGCACAATTGCTCGCTAAGCTGATGGAGAAACATCCTACGGCGGCTTGTAGATGTCTTCAGGTGAGTGTTGTTGTCAATGTATATTACGTATGCAGCAAACGCAGCAACGTCCACAATATTATAAAAGAAAGCCAGAGGCCATCTATTTGTGCGCCGCTTCGTACTAAATTCGGACAAGCACTTGTCCATGTTATCAACGCCACCTTTGGTTTTGTTGTAGTCCAATATAAGCAATGGCTTCTTCTTAGGACCGGTCGTTTCTGTTGTATAATGAGTAGTGGACAACATTACAACTGCCTTGTTTTTCTTGGGAACGTACGAGCACATCGTAACGTGATTACAGAACCCAAACATTGATGATTCAGCCTCACGTCGTTTCGGGTTGGCAAATGCTGCTGCCACGAATGTACGCCTTTTGTTGCAAGTACCCAATATAGATAAATTGTTGTCTAACATCAAAGTTTTTGTCAAGTTGTAGCTAGTGAAAAAGTTGTCACATACAATATTTCTTCCACTTCCAGCAAAAAGGTTGACACATAAATCCTTTACTACTCTTTCGCCAACGTTTCTTTCACGTTCACCAGAATGTGCCATTCCTGCATTGAAAAATTATATTCAATTTAGTTACTTAGATTTGGCAGGTTTTGCATCCGATATTGCTGCTGCTTTGTCAGTTTGTTTTCGTTGCTGGCGTGTGTTTCCATTGTCAAAACGTATGAAGCGGCTTATTTCCCAAAATCGTCGTACACTCATTGCGGCACGATATAGTGGATGTGAAGTAGTTTTCCACAAATCTTTCGTATGCACGTAACCAGAATGTGTAACGCCACTTAGCAAAAGTAGGCCCAAATATGCATCAAATTCACTTTTTGTTATGGAAATCCATGACCTCGGTTCTCTTGTTGGATGTTTTGCGTTGTCAATATCATAAAATTGCCTTGCCTTTCGATTTGATTCACGAATAATTATGTCGCATATTTCGTTTGACATTATCAATTGGAACGTTTCTGCAATGATCAAACCCTGCGTTGCCCATACTGGTCCAGATTCTGCACTTCTTAGAATGTTGTGCGTACGGAATCTTACAGGTTGTGGTTGTATCGAGGACCAAACATTACCATCTCTGGCAGTAAAAACTTCGCCAGTTTCAATTGGTGCATCTTCAAGATCTTCATCAGAATCACTGTCGCCCTCTGGGTCATATTCTGGTAACATGGGTTCTTCAACGTCTGAGTCATCTCCACCAATATCACCTAAAGCCTCGTCACCAACTATTGAATCGTGGTCACTTGTTTCTTCTTGGCTCTCTTCAAGCGCTTGCCGAATATATGCTTGTTGTTCTTCGTACGAAAGTGCGCTTAGTTGTCGCGGAGTAAGCCATTCACCATCAGCCATTTCACTTTTAATATTTTTTTATTTCCACAAAATACGTTTCCACAAAAAACGTCTTTTCACTTCGAATCACAAATATAAACTAAATTTTCTGACGATACTACAAAGAATGAAATTTCCGCAACAATAAATGTTTCTACCTGCCTATATTATATATTTATTATATACGTATGTCGTCTACCTATACAACCACTTTTTTCAACAAACAATGACTGTGAGGATGAAATTGGTTATCATAAATTTTTTTAGCCTTTTGTCCATTTCATCATTCATACATCTACGTTTGCCGATGATACAGCCTGCCTTAGTATGCACGAAAACCCTCACGAGGATTTCCGATATTTATAAGAACATATTACGCAACTGTAACTATGGTTAAATTTATGGAAAATTAAAGTAAACGAGCAAAAGTGTATTCAGGTATCATTTACCCTTCGAAGAGATACTTGTTCTCTATTTCGAATCAACAATCTAATTGTTCTTCAACATTCATACGTAAAATAACTTGGTATACACCTTGATCGACGGCTTACATGGAAACCCCATATTATCTCAAAGCTAACACAAATGAAACTGAAATTGACTCAGATACATTGGCTGATTGGTAGAAACTCAATACTCATTCTAGATTGTAAACTTTTACGGAATACAGTTATGGGGTGCTGCGTCAGCTTAAAATATAGAGAAACTCCAACGAAGGCAAAACAAGATTTTAAGGCTAATAACATCGGCTCCAAGATATATCAAAAATTCAAATTTACGTCGTGATTTAAATATGACACTAGTGACTGAAGAAATTGCAAAATACGCAGGCAAATACTTAACAAAACTCGAGACCCATCCTTATCTCCTTGCTAGTAATATCTTGAATTTTACTGGATACATTCGCTAAAAAAAGAGGGTCACAAGGGCTCTAATACTGAATACTCCAGAAGAAACTGCCTGAAAATACTTTTATTTTTGCTTACCACGACTTATGTATAATTAATCCTCACAAATGTGAAAAAGGCCAATTTCCTATCAAAAATTTCGGCCGTTAAAAGTAGTGAGATATTAATTTTGACCAAGTTCTTGTTTGGCACAAAACCTAACACTGAAATATGATATGCATTATATAAATTTGTAACCGTAAGTGTGTCATAATTTTTAGATAATCTGCTAACTTGACAACATTTTTACCGATGTAAGGAAAAGAACAAATATACATTATTCTCTATTTTTTTAGAAAGGTAAAAATATTGCGAAGTTATCAGATTATCTAAAAATTATATGATACCCTTACGATAACCAATTTATATAATGCACCTACACCTACTTGTGTATTTTGGGTTTTCAGATTTTTTTTAGTTGATTGCTCACCTAGACCTAGTTTTGTATTGAATTTCAGATCAATAGAACAAGTTCTAATTTTTATGGGCGAAGCACCTCCCCCTGGCTAAAATTTCTGGGCTTTAAGATTTTTTCTAGTTAATTGCTCACCACCTCTACTCGTGCACTAAATTTCAGATCTCTAGCTATAGCGGAATTGCTTCATAATATTGATGAGTTACTCAGTAAGTGTGTCTTAAAGTATGCACTTTTTGCACCTCCATATCTCCGGAACCTTTCATAGTAAAACTTTGAAACTTCGCACATGAGATAAAATGTATTTGTTCAAATTATGGTATAAATGTTTTTATTTTATTTCGGTGAAGAAAATTATGTGGGGGGCAAAAAAAACTCGAATGGATTCCTGTAAATATACACACTGCGTACATTGGCCGGAACTTGGCATGGCGCACTACCGTGGGTATAGATAACTATCACTAAGCTTATGTCCGACACTGGTTGGGCGTAATTAGTTATATTTATATTTAAGATTTGAATACTTATTGTTAGTTCATATTTGAAGATACAATAAATAAATATATGTATTAAAAAAAATTATTAATGAACATATAACACCAAATTTAGTTGTAAATACTCTGAAAATACATAGTTGAAAGGAACAACCTGCATCATCAGCGTTCTTTTGTGTTTTATCCACTGTGTGCGTTGTCAGTTGATGTAGATTTCTGCTTGCTTTATATACTAAGCCATTATTCAAATAGAATATGTGAATTGTTTTGATTCATCTTATTTCAATTTGCTGAAAGCTTTTTTTTAATGAAAGCTCAATTTTTCCATCTCTAAATTTACAGAATTTCTAATTGTCAGAATATTTACAACTAACTTTGGATTTATTTTTCATTAATAATTGTCACATGTTATTTACAATTTTCAACCCACTAAGGACTGACTTAACTAACTCATATGTGGAATGATTAATGGAATCAACTGGCTGGCAAAAGGAGAGCTAGAAGAGAAAAAAAACACCACAGATTACCCCTAAATAAAATCAGACCTGAAGAATGTACTAAACGACTCAAAGAGCTGCTATCGTCGAAAAAACTGCACTACTGGAAAAGTATTTAGAAGGTTTTGATGTAACGTCCGCATCTAATTACTCTTTATGGCGCGCCACTAGAAATCTTAAAAGACTTGTTTATCTTAAATCACCACTGCGTACTGCGACCGGAGGCTTGGCAAGAAGCGATAGTGAGAAAGGTAACTTATTTTCTGAGCATTTAAAATCTGTGTTAGCTCCCAATTCATGTACGAGTGCTGCTGAATTATCAAGTGTAGTTTCTCTACCCACTCGTCCCTTAAGGTTTAAGATGCGTGAAGTACAATTAGTAGTACCGATTTCAATAAAATATAGATTCTGCACATCAGTATAAAAATCCTTTAAAACCATATAAGTCTTTTTAAAATCGGTGCAGTAGTACCGGCGTAAAAGGGAATACAAAAATCATGTTCGTCTATTAATTATATAGAAGATATGTATAAGTACATGTGTACATACTCCACAGCAACAAAATATTCCACACACAAGTTCCTTCGATCACACATACATACATGCATCATACACATACATACATACATAAATACATACATACATACATACTTGAATCATATACACATAAGAATTCATAAAATAATAATACTTTTGAAAATCACAAACGAAAAAATAAGCTTAGTAGGCCTTAAAACTGATACAAAACTCAGCAAATACATAATTTATATCCAAGTGAACTGATTTTATTTTTCTATATCCTTATACAATTAGAAATCCATTGGATAACAATAAAAGTATTTACAAGGCTAAATAAAAAATAAAACATTAATTGAACTTTAAAGAAACTCTATTATTTGACATATTATCAGAAGTGTACATTCTCATATAGTTTTTGAAAGTCTATGCATAAAGTAAGAGGTTTGTGACTGTTTAAAATTTGTGGTTAAAGTCTACTGATGATTTGGTTCAAGCGCCAATGAAATACTTATATAGACATGCTAAACTACCAGCAAATGAATTTCAATTAATTATTTTATTAATCTATTTAATTATTTTATTTATAAACAATTTATTAGCGTAAGGAAATCATTCCCATGATTCATATGAGAATCGCCTAGTAGTCATCAAACCCAGTTTCTCTGATATTACTGATATAGTATTATGATAACAAATTTCCACAGTCTGGCAACACTGGGAGCATTAGAAAATAATAATCATGTTTTGCCGTCGGCATTTGAAAAAAATAATAATCATGTTTTGCCGTAGGCATTTGAAAAAAGTAATAATCATGTTTTGCCGTCGGCATTTGAAAAAAAATAATAATCATGTTTTGCCGTAGGCATTTGAAAAAAAAATAATCAGGTTTTGCCGTCGGCATTTGAAAAAACTAATAAGCATGCATTGCCGTAGGCATTAGGAAAAAGACAGACTTATTGAACCATCCTCGAAAATTGTTTAAATGACTTATTGTAGTTTTCAAATTTCAAGAATTTCAACCACAATTTAACAATTTTAATTGGGGCAGGACCGGCAATTCACTACTACTTTTACACATGTTAAAAAAATCTGAATTTTCCCTACACGTTGAAAAGATTTTCCTACAAAAATTCCTACTCATTTTTGTTATTAAAATGGAAGAAAAGCATTAGTTATAAGAAATATATACATGTTAATTAAAGTTTTGGTAAAAAAATAAGTAGAAACAAACAAAAAATAGTACATACATACATTTAAACTTTTAACAAAATTCAATTAAAACAACATAAAGTTCTTTAAATATTAAAAAAAATATATAAAATTTGCAGAAAGCTTTTATTTGTCAATTTTTATTGCAATAAACTTCTAGGTAGATTTTGTTGTTGCAGGCTTTACACCACCTTTTGCCTTGGCATAAACATACATACATATTAGTGTTGCCAACTTTTTAAACCACAAACAACTCTGGAAATATATTTTTAATCGAATTTAACGATATAACATTTTTGAAAAAGAAAATGGAGCATATTCAGAAATCGTAACCAAAGTCGAAACTAATAAAACATAAACTAACATATAGTTCATAGATAGTTATAGCTATTATTCACAATTCATAACTAGTGCAGCAACTGCTTCCAGCTGGTAAACGAAACGAAACCTTGCATATTGTTATGTAGAGAGCATAAAATGTCGATAATATTTTGAACGAAAAATTCTTTAATTAATTAAAAAGCTTATTAAGCTATTAAATAAAAGTTTCATTTTCTTAAAAAAATTTAAAAATTCCAAAAAAGTAATTTTTAGTTATATTCTATATAAATCAGTTAAAATAAGGCCCTGTAAAAATAAAGTTACTCAATAGAATTTCGTTGACCAAAAACACATCTCTAGTTTATTTTATTGCTTTATGTGTATGAATATTTTTTTGGACGCAATATAAATGAATGCAAGAAAAGATAAGTTAACCTGATTATATAGAAAATTTTTAGAATATAAAAAGAATTTGTTGTTTTGTGCATTTAAAAGATCCACAAGTTGCTTTTATTTTTCAAATAAATTGTAAATGAAAACAATCAGCTGTTCTTTGAATGTATTAGTTAGTTGGCATTTAGTTACAGCTTAACCCATAAATTAAGTGTAAATTTTTATTGCTAAAAGTAATCAACTATGAGTAACTTAAATAGGTACTTAAAAAAGTTTGCACTTAATGATAATTTCTAAATATGCACCACTATTATTAAAAAACATTATGTTTGCGTTTATTTCATAAACAATGCGACGTGACAAAAAAAATCCTTCATTCCGATCTTCCCTATGCTGCTATTTTAGTATCAAAAATACCTAAATATAGGGATTTTTCCCTACTTCTGGCAACACTGCAAACAAGGATTTAAGGTAAAAAATGTTACTAATATAATCAAGAGCGAGAAGATCCCCCAGCCTCTATTTCGCCTTGAACTGGAGCCGAATGATATACAGTTGAAAAAAAAACGAGACACATCCAATTTATAGCCTAAAATAACTCTTATACCGAAAAATCACAGTTGAAGAGCCACATAAGCGTCAAGTCCCGTGCAGTGCCATAATAACCAAGAATATGGCCATACGAAAACTTACTGCAAGTTACCTACAGTGTGTGTTAGTTGCGATAAATTGAACGGTACTGCGTTCTACTAAACCAAAAGACCAAGCTGAAAAAAAATGTAGTAACTGAGGAGGTAATCACACTGCTAATTACAGAGGATGTCTTTTGTTAAAAACACTATGGGACAAGAACCAAAATTAGCTCCAGCTCAATCTGTAAACGCTTACTCCACCAATCTAGTTATGGTCGTTCTAAGAATTATCACTTAATATAAGAAATACATGCAAATGTATAACAAACATAGTTCTAAGATTACTTAAAAGAAATAACCTTGTAAACACATAGATATTAGTAATAAAGATAAAAAAGGGTCCAAGCAACCCTTAATACACAAACACCATAAAACATGATAAGACAATACATAAACATAATGTAACCTTGAAAAATTTTAAATGACTGTTTTGTAATCAATATTATAAATAAATATTACTCAAGGTCAGAGAAAGTATAAATACGAATAAGAAATTATGATAAGAAAAATATATTGTTCCGCTAGTATATAAGACAGATATTTTTTATATTCAGTTAGTTAAAAATAAGTAGTAAAGACGCATAGACGTCATATTTTTAATTCAAAGTAAAAATAAAATAAAAGACGCATCGCGTCGTGAAAAATTTTGTTTTTTTTTATAAAAGATAAATGAATGTCTTTAACTGGCGATCCTGCCAGGAGAGTTATAAAAATTACTCTTTAGTGAGCGGACCAACGTTATCCTTGTCGCAGCAAGGAAGAGAACCAAGAAATTCTTCATAGAAGAAAAGTAATAAGACTTTCATAGACAAAAGTATAATAAATCCTTCATAGAAGGAAAGTGAAAAGTGAAATCCATATAAAAAATCATCATAACATAAATGAAATTGACCCAACATTGGAGAAGGAGGAGAACCTTTGACCAAAATAGAATATTTGGGAACACAACATCGACAATGGCAACTAATCCGGAAATCACTGCCATTACACAACAACTTGCTACACTCCAAGTGGCCATCCAAAAATTACAAGAAGAAAACTACCAGTTGAAGACACAAATAGTTCCACAAGCAGATGTAGAAGTCTATGAATCCAGAGTCATCATTCCTGGAAATGCGAATGAAATAGACCTTGAGTTTTTTAAGGCATTACCACGATTCGATGGCACATTATCGAAATATAAATCTTGGCGTACACAAGTAAAACGCGCCATGTCGACAATAGAGGTATATAATACCACCAGTAAGTACATGACAGCTCTTGGGATCGTGAGAGGCAAAATCATCGACAAGGCGGACGCAATATTAGATGACTATGAGACACCATTCAACATTGATGCCATCATTCGATGATTAGACGTCGCGTTTCTACAAGAAGAATCCCTCTTTGAACTAGAGGAAAAACAACGGAACCTCAGGCAAGGAAATAAATCACTGAGTGAATTTCATGCTGAATTATCAAAAATACAAACTTTGATGCTCTCGAAAATCACCTTATCTGGGTATAAACCAGATGACATTGCCGGACAAATTAGAAGATGTCAAGAAAGATCAGTTGATTTTTTCTGTGAAGGAGTAAACAATACCTTCCTCAGGTCAACATTATTCAGGGAAAAGTTCATAGACCTTGACCACGCATATGCAACAGCACGGGAAATCACAGCCAAAGACAGAACGGGAAATTATGGCCTTATAAATGAGCCCCACCCAAGAAGGTTCAGAAGAGAAAATCCAAGACAGCCAACACACCACAACATGGGACACCAACCAAGACAAGTGGAAGTAACACGTCAGTACCATCAACCCAGACAAATGGAAGTAACACGTCAGTATCATCAACCAAGACAAATGGAAGTAACACGACAATTTCACCCACCGAGATACAACAACGATCAACCACGTCCAGAACCAATGGATACTTCATCCGGAAACACGGCATTTAGACAAACCACTCATCACAACTATCAACAACCATGGAAAAGATTAGGAACACAAAGTGGACAATTTCAACAGAGGAACAACAACTTATCAACAGAAGAAGATGATAAACTGAGCATGATAACCGAAAATGGCATGGTAAATACATTAATAACTAACAGCCTTATTCAAAAAAACTTAAAGCATTGTTACAACACTTTATTAAGCAAAAATCCTTAAAGTATTATTCAAAAAACATTATTAGCTTAATAAACACACTTTATTGCCATATCAAACTGAGAAATATTAAAGTACGTTCAACCCTACTTTAGATGTGAATTAAAATGACATTTCAGTGCTGACGGTTCATTTTTTTAGTTGTGTTTTCAGAAAAAAAGAATTTTTGTGTCTATATTGTGTTAAAAAAAATGGAAACAATAGATTTTATTAGCAGAATTGGTAATATGACTTGTTATTTTGCGAATTTTTTTTTTTTAATATTGTTCAATTTGAACAGAGTACATCACGCAAATTTCCCAATCCAGTCGACCGAGAATATATAAAGAGCGGGCCGACCCATTCTCCCTTCCTGACTCTGAATTTAAGAAAAAATATCGTTTCAACAAAGAAACGGTGAAAAAAATTACAAATTTAGTTAAACAGGAAATTTTAGTAGATAGAAGAGGATGCGGAACATCGGCCGAATTACAGGTATTGGTAGCTTTGCGCAGTTGGGGACGAAGAGAGGTAAGTTTCGTATTCTATGATACATAGATAATTCATATAATGAAAACTTTTCCTTTTAGGTACAGGATGATGCAGCTGACATTCATGGCCTCTCTCAAGCCACCGTAAGCAGAATTTGCGCAAAAGTTTCCCGAGCACTTGCAAAACTTGCGAAAGACCAAATCAGAATGCCATCATCTGCTGAAGAAGAAGTAAGAATTTCTAAAAAATTTAAAGAAATTCGTCATTTCCCAGGTGTTATTGGTGCCATTGACGGAACCCATATTAAAATAAAAAAAACCGGTGGTGAACTGGCTCAATATTATATCAATAGAAAAGGGTTTTACTCTTTGAATGTTCAGGCAAGTAACATGAATAAAATTGGTTTGAAATATTTCTTAATTATTATACTAACAGGTGATTTGCGATGCCGAATTAAAAATCCAGGTGGAGGGGTAGTACCCACGATTGTAGAATTTTTAACGAGTCAAATATAAAGGAGCGTTTTGAAAACAACGAGTTTAGAGGCCGTTTGCTTGGTGACTCCGGCTACAAACTGACACCGTACTTATTTACTCCCATACTTCGGCCCAAAAATGTAAAAGAAATAAATTACAACACCGCTCACATTGCAACCCGCAATACTGTGGAGCGATGTTTTGGAGTTTGGAAACAACGATTCCGATGTTTGCTTGATGGCATGACAATTAGTTTTCATAACTTGAAAATACTAATTGTGGCTCTTGCAGTACTCCATAACATTGCCATAGAAGAAAGAGATTCTCCTCCAGGTAAGATAAAAAAAATTTTATATTATCCCCTATATGTATTTTTTTTAAAGATGATGTAATCTCAGAAGAAGAGATGATACTGGAATCATCACATTACAGCGAATCAACCTCTCTCATTTTGCGAGCTTTTATTGAGAAAAACTTTTAATTTGCTCAAACATTTTATTGAAATCGAAATGAAACATATTTTATTTTTTTGTTCTTGTATTTTATAATTTAATTAATATTTATTAATACATTTTTTTAATAAAAATTGCAATATGTGTGTGTATACATACATATGAATGTGTGTAAAATAGATATACTTACATACATATGTAAATATCTCCCTTTCTAACAGAGGATTGGAATTAAATCCTATTTTAAAATAAAACACAAAAACACGTACATATGTATGTACATACATAAATGCATATGTACAACAAAATCAAAAAGTAATTCAGTCTTTTATTTAAAAAATCATAACAAATATAAAACAGCCTTATATCACATAGGAGCATACATACACAGAAATATACATATGTAAAACATAAACCAAAATCTTCAACTTATTATTAATGTAAGAAAACTAAGATATCTACTTAGCTATGTATATGAATGTAAAAAAAAAACAAAACATTTCACAGCAAACAAATTAAAAAACTTTCATTACATATGTATCTTGGAAAACAAAAATATTATTCTTGATTCATATCTGAAAAAAACAAATCAATTTAAAAATTAAAATCTATACATACATGTACATAAAAATGTACCTAAATATGTACATACATATGTATGTGTTCACACTTTCAGTAGTAACAAATACAATTACCCAATAAATTTAACATACTAAATACCTACCAATTGGTTTGTTTTTATAATACTTAATTTTTTCTTCTATAAGCACAAGTTCTCTATCCAGATTTCGAAGACGTTTCCTTTCACATTCCATCTGCAGTTCATGCAGTTCTTTTTTGCATTGCATATCAAAATTTGTCAACTTGCTTATATTATATGCAGTTGAATTCGTTTTCTCCTTTTGTTTTTTTCTGAAAAACGTAATACATACACATACATACATAAATATGTATGCATACGAATATGGTTAACTCATATATACAAACATACATAAATACATACCTCTTTTCTTTTCAAATTTGGTTCGCAAGAGCTTTTTTCTTCTACGGGAACGCTTTCGGAATTTGAAGATGTTGCTTTTTCGGCTTCTTCCAAAATCTACTAAGAAATATTTATTAGTATAACAAACATACATATGTATGTATACTTACATATTTACATACAAATGTATGTACGAGTATAAAAAATTGTTTCAAAACAAAAAATGCTTTCAAACAATTGCAATTTACATACATACATACATATATAGATAAGTATGTATATACGTATGTATGTAAATAAATAAGGGTAAAAATTCATGCTCATAAATATACAAGAACAAATTAACCCAAAATTTTTTTGTTTTTGTATACACAAAATAATCTTACTACCAGTAAAACAAAAAGATCAAAAATTGTGCGTTCTTCATCGCCATTGGGAAAACCTCTTTCCACTGAACAGACGCAAAAAGTACTTACCTGTTTTTTTGATGTGGTGTCGTCTGTGTTGTGCAAAATAGTCTTTTCATGAGTGTTATATACTGAATCCCCTCCTACAGTTTCCTCTAAAACCTAAAGAGAAAAAATTCTAAATGAAAACAAATGTTGAATGTACATGTATGTATGTACTTACAAACATATGTACGTACACAAAATATTTGCGTAGAAATATGTATTTATGCATGTACATACTTACATACGTGCTTATATAATAAAATGTTTATTTTACCTCTACATATGAGTCGCTATCAAATTCGTTTGTCCACAACAAATTCGTTGGGCAGCCAGACAGCAATGTCATCGCCACTAATGGGCATTTCCGCAGGCTGTGTTCCGCCGCCAGTTTTTAAAATTTCTTTTCGATGGCTGGCCATTTTTTTCTTGCAGCCACCTTGGTGGCCACCCATTGTGTTTTTAACTGGGCCATATTGCGGCTGCCTCCCATACATAAGTTGTTGAAACTATAAAGATGATAATAAATTTATAATATGTTTCAAAATAGTATGTATGCAAATAAAAAATTGCATCTAAGTATGTACCTCTCTTCAACCTCCAACCAAGCCTTTTTCTTGGCATAATTTGTGTTCGTGTCAGTATTTTTATTTTCTATGTCCTTTACCCTCTTCTTGATAAGTTCCTGCAGCAGCATCTACTTGTTCAAAGTTCCGCAGGTATAGACATAGATATGTATGTATGTATGCACATGCAAATTAAAAAAGTACATAAATATGTAAATTAATGATCAAATATGAAAAACTATGTACACATATACTTACCTTATCCTCTTCCAACCAATTTTGAGATCGTTTTCTCTTTTCTTGGAATTTTTTTTCCATTTTTGATCTAATTTTAAGAAAAATCCTATTGTAGGGCACAATTTGAATGAACAATTTTTGTATATCAATATAGCGATGTGCAAAAAACACAAACAAATAAAAACAAGGTTACCGAGTTCTTTTCGATTATTAAATTTTACTAAGTATGTGACAATACACATGTGTGTGTATGTTTATTTTTGTAAAAATAATTTTTACAAATTTTTTACTAAAAAAACTTTACGCAAAATGTTCTTGTGGGCAAACATTTAATATTATTTTATAAGTAAAACAACTCACCAGTTGTGGTTACTGATAAAATGTATCCACTACTGTTCCATCATTAGAAGTAAAGTGACATGTAAATAAAATAGTGTTGCCAGTCTTAAATGAAAAAAGTTCTTAAATTACTAATTAGTTAATTAACGTTTTTTGAATACAAAATTTTAACAACAGCTTATTAAGCTTTAATCACGTATTAACTAATATGTACATGAAACCCAAGTTAATGTTTTTTTTTGAATAAGGCTGTAAATCTTTAAACTGATAAATGGGTTGCCTTGTCTCACTATGAATGACGGTGACAAAAATTACTCTGTCCTGGTCGATACGGGAGCAACCCATAACTACATAAATAAGCAATTAAAATTTTATATTTCAAATAAGTTAAGAGATAGTAGACAATTAGGTTCAATACACGGCACGTCCCTCATTACCTCAAAGCAAACTATAAAGTTTCTAGGCAAAAATATAGATTTTTTTGAAACTCAGTACATTAAAGATTTTGATTTAATCCTTGGATGGGAAGGAATAACTAAATTAGGAGCAAAAATAGATACACAGAAGTTAACATTTACGGTAGGAAAACAAATTGAAATAAGAGACAAAGTAAATTATTTAGTAGGAGATATTTACAAAGAAAGGATTGACAGGTTAATGAAGGATAACAATGTCATAGGACCATTGCCCTTCACTACAACAGTCGAAGCCACAATTAGGACTAAAACATACAAACCCATTTGGACGAAGCAATATCCATATCCCATAGCGGATAATGACTTCGTAAATAAGGAAATAGAAAGACTTATAAAAGATGGAATCATCCAAAGAAGCAATAGTCCCTATAATTCGCCTATTTGGACTGTCCCAAAAAAAGGAGTAGACGAGACAGGACGACCAAAACGACGAATGGTCGTTGATTTTTCAAAATTAAACGCGAATACTATAACAGATAGGTACATTATACCAGATGTTAATTTAACAATTCAAAATCTTGGTAAAGCCAAATACTTCACAACCCTAGACTTGGATTCAGGCTTCCATCAAATAAAAATTAAAGAAGAAGATAGAGAAAAAACTGCTTTTTGCATAAATGGTGGCAAGTACGAATTTGTGCGTATGCCATTCGGACTAAAAAACGCCTCCTCAATATTCCAAAGATGTGTCGATGACATTCTTCGGGAGTATATCGGTAAATTTGCGTATGTCTATATAGACGATGTCCTCATTTACTCTTCTTCAATGGAAGAACACATGAAACATATCGAAATAATATTCCAAGCACTAAACCGGGCAACACTCAGGGTATCTGACGAGAAATCCAAATTCTTCCAAACGGAAGTGGAATACCTAGGACATGTTATAAAACATAAGAGGATATCCACAAATCCAGAGAAAATAGAATCAATAGAAAAATATCCTTTACCAACATCACTTAAAGACCTGAGCGGATTTTTAGCCATGACAGGCTACTATCGTAAGTTCATACAAGGATATGCAAGCATAGCAAAACCATTAACAATACATTTGCGAGGGGATAATGGCTCAATAGGGAAAAATAAAAGTAAAACAACGGCATTATTACTAGATGAGGCAGCTATAAAAGCTTTTGAAAAATTAAAAAATTGTTTAAAAGAACAAGTGGAACTATTCCAGCCAGATTACTCAAAACCATTTGAATTGACCACAGACGCTTCCAACATAGCTATTGGAGCTGTACTTAGTCAATCAAAAAAACCTATATTTTTCCTGAGTTAAGTTAAGTAAAACTGAGGAGAATTATTCAACGAATGAAAAGGAGTTATTAGCCATTATTTGGGCACTCCAGAAACTTAGAAACTATATATATGGAACAACAGATTTAACTATCTATACAGACCACCAATCTTTAACTTATGCGATATCAGATAAAAATCCCAACCCAAAACTTAAACGATGGAAAGCAATTATAGAAGATTTTGGTGCTAAGATTGTATATAAGCCAGGCCAACAAAATGTAGTTGCTGACGCCCTTTCTCGACAGCAAATAAACACTTCATCAGCGGACACAACACACTCAGCCGAAAGTTCATTTACAGAAATTATTAAACAGGTAACGCGACCTCTAAACGCATACGCTGAACAATATGAACTCGTAAGAAACAATAAAATAAATGAAATAAGAACACGAACAGTATTCCCAAACAAAGTTAGGCACACGGTAAATTTCACAACCGAACAGAACTTAATAATAGAATTAAAAAAAACCTTACAACCAGGAAAAATTACTGCAATACACACCACAGCATACTAAACAATACCTTTAATAACATAACCTTTGTATATACTCCTACAAAATTAACGGATATTCTTGACAAGGAAAAACAAATTGAGTTAGTAAAAAAAACGCATGATAGAGCGCATAGAGGATACAAAAATAACGCACAAGAAATTCTAGAGAAAAATTAATGGCCAGAAATATATAAAAACTGTAAAGCATACAATAAAAAATGCACAGCATGTCTTTTTGGTAAGTACAAAAGACGCCCAACAAAGGAACCACTTACAGATTCGACTATACCAACCGAAGCAGGTGAATTTATACATGCAGATATTTATTATAATGAACATAGGTCATATTTAGTAGCGATAGATAAATTTTCTAAATACATAGTTATCAGAGAATACATAGACTCAAAAACTGAAATGGAAAAAAAACTAGAAGAAATCGTTATAAATAATTTCCCAAAATGTAAACGATTAATGACAGATAACGAGGCTGTCCTAAACACACAAATCGTAAATCAAGTTTGTGTAAAATACAATATAAGAAAGATTCAGACGCCAGTATACAGATCGAAGGCCAACGGACAAGTCGAACGCGCACACAATTCAATATCAGAACTAGCAAGAATATTAAAAATAAAAAATTCAACATCAGCCACGGAAGAACTACTTACATCAGTAAAAGAATTAAATAATACGAAACATTCGGTCACGGGACAGAGACCAACGGATATACATTTTAATTTAATCAACTTCAACAAAGAAGAAATAAGAAAAAACTTGAAAACGCATCAACTAGGACATTACAAAGATTGAATGAAGGTACAAAACATAGGACTTTCAAAGAAGGAGATCAGATATTGGTACTCAGAAACAATATACGAAGTAAAAGTGATAGTCGCTACAAAAAAGCAGTAGTCAAAGAAGATCGTGATTACACAATCTTAACCCAAGGAGGGCAGGTTATACATAAAGACAACATAAAGAACTACATATTCAACAAAGATGATGAAGACATTCCCAATATTCCTAATCATGGTAATCGGAATCAAAACACTAACACAAGCAGACGTTGTGCTACAAAATTTAACAGGACGAAAATACGTACTAACAAGGAGTGACGATGTACTATTATTCGATAACTATTCATATTTATTTCATATAACAAATTTAACAAAAATATTCATGTCATATAGAGAAGTGCTTAGTGAAAATTATATACCCACTACAGAAGAACAAATTTTGATTCATAAAATTGAAAATTTAGCGAATCAAATAAAGGAGCATAATATGCGTAAAAGATCCATAAAATTCTTAGGGTCTGTATTAAAATTTATTGCGGGCACCCCAGATCAAGATGATGTAATAAAAATTGAAGAAGCCATTAATACATTAATTGAAAACAACGAGAAACAAAACTCGAGTCACATCCTAATCCGTTTGCTCGTAATATTTTGAACTTTACTGAACACATCCGCTTAAAAAAGAGAGATACAAGGACTCTAAATACTAAACACTTCCAGATGAAGCTGCTTGAAAATACTTTTTTTTTGCTATCACTACTTATGTATCTATTATTAATAACTATCACTAAGTTTATGTCCGACAGTGGTCGGACCTATTAATTATATTTTAGATTTCAGATTTGAATACTTATTGTTAGTTCATATATGAAGATAAAATAAATAAATAAAGTAACATGCATTCTGAAACTCCAATTTTTCGTCAGCGATCAACTTCGCTTTGTCCAATGTCAAATAGTAGTGATGCATTAACATTACAGTTGCCTAGTACTTCTTCATATAAGCCAGTAATATCATCCCCAGCGGCTCGAAACTCAAGGTACAAGTCGGAATGGACAGATATATAACCGTGGTAAAGCGTGGGCGAAGCCCGAATTCTTCAAAAATTTCATCTGCTCCAAAAATGTCTAGGGATAACAGCGCAGCCTCAACTAATCGCCAAAACCGCTTTAAAATTTTGCAAGATGACAACGACAAACCCGAGGTATCCTCGAATAAAATATCCAAGCCGCCACCAATCTATTTGACACAAAAAAAATTTAAATGCCCTTATTAAAAAATTAATTTCGGTCATTGGTGAGAATAAATTTCACATTGTTCCAATAAAACGTGGCAACATCGATGAAACTAAAGTCCAAACTTATGACGAAAAAGATTTCCGCAAAATGGTTGCTGAATTTGAAAAAAATAAAACAAGCTTCTACACATACCAGCTTATGAGCGCTAAAGGCATGCAGATCGTATTGAAGGGCATAGATTCTTATGTTGTTCCCGAAGAAATAAAAGATGCACTCGTCCTCCAGGGGTTTAAGGTAAAAAATGTGTCCAATATAATAAACAGAGAGAAGATTCCCCAAACCCTATTTCGTGTTGAACTTGAGCCTAATGATATAAAATTGAAAAAAAATATGACGCATCCAATTTATAATTTGAAATACGTACAGAAAAATCACAGTTAAAGAGCCACATAAGCGTTCAGGTCCTGTGCAGTGCCATAATTGCCAAGAATATGGCCATACAAAAACATACTGCAATTTACCCTCTGTTTGTGTTGTGTGCGGCGAATTACACGGCACTGCTAGTTACAATAAGCCAAAAGATCAATGTGATAAAAAATGCAGTAATTGTGGAGGTAATTATTTAATACAATCCGACTTTAGAACTCTTAAGTTGGTATGTGTAAAAATTTGTTTTATTTCTATCGAATTCACTAACAATTTTTCGGAAATATTTTTTATTATATATTTGGATTTTAGTTTCATAAATATTACCTCGTTTAATTGGTATAATATGAATAGTATTTTCACCAATAGTAGTCGACAGTAGTTTTTTTAAAAGCGTGTTGGAACTTTTTTCTCTCTGATACCTGTATCAGAGAGAAAAAGCCACCTGTGGCTTAAAAGACTGTTGGAATAATGCAGCGGGCTTGTTGTTATTGTTTTTCAATAATGAAAAACGATTTTGACTATTGGTAGAAGATGCGCTGTTATGGCTAGACATCTTTGGAGCTGATGAAACTTTAGAAGAATTTGGGCTTCACCCACGATTTACCATGGTTATATTTCTGTCCATTCCGACTTGTACCTTGGGTTTTGAGCTATTGTTATCTGTAGTGATAACTTTGTTAAGTGATGAACACAACCCTGAAGGGGATGATATAACTGACTTATTAGAAGAAGTACTAGGCAACTGTAATGTTAATGAATCACTACTATTTGATTTTGGACAATAAGTAGTTGATCGCTAAAGAAAAATTGGCTTTGTCGTTAAAAAAGGATCAGATTTATTATTTATATTGTTTTCATTAATTAAGAGTTTCAGAACTCACAGCAAAATAAGCATTTCTGCCGTTAGAACTCAGTTCAAAACTTTTTGTTTTTGAGGTACTCATATAGAGTATTCATCAAGGGCACTTTATTTGTTCTTTTTTTGTTTGCTATTTTTTGTATGTTTTTGTTATTTCAACTATGTGTAAAATATTAGCAAAGCAATAAACCTTATTTATTAAAGTCAATATGTACCTATTACGAAAAATAAGTACTAGGAATATTTTGTATGTGAAAACATCTATACCCTAGGTGGTAAAAATATTTTGCACTATACAATTACAAATTTTGAGTAAGATTAGATCTCATCTCATGGATGCACACCGCGTTATGAAATTGGTTTGAGCTATATATGAGTGTATTAGTGTTTGACAGAAGGAACAAAAATTTATTTAAAATATTGTAAATACATAGGAATTTGCAGGTTTTTGTTTGTTTTATTTAACTTGATAATTGGTTTATTTTAATTGCAAGGCGTACACAGCAACAAGAACAGCAACAACTAAACGATGAACAACAGGAATTAAAAAGTAAAAGCAAAGGCATTTACCATAAATGGGAACTTTGCACTACTACTAAAATTACATTAAAAATAATTTTTTAACCAGTAAATTTTTTTCTCCAATTTTTAGAAAGTGCCTAATGATTTATTATATGATGACGTGCATTGAATTTTCAGTAATCAGTTATAACCGTATTTATAATGAAATTCTACCAACTGGCTAAATTTTTTTCGTAAAAAAATTTCAAAATTTGAATGAAAAAAATGAAAAAATTTGAATGAAAATTTCGAGATTAGTTTTTTGATAAGAGCGTTTGAATTTTTTTCTCTCAAATATATTGGTGGCGGCTTGGAGGTTTTGTTAGTGGTTACATCGGGTTTGTCGTTGTCATCTTGCAAATTTTAAAACGGTTTTGACGATTTGTAGAGCATGCGTTGTTATCCCTAGATATCTTTGGAGCAGATGCAAAAATTTCGCCCGCGCTTTATCACAGTTATATAAATGTCGATTTCGACTTGGACGCTGAGTTTTGGGCTACTGTTAATAATTTGGTTAAGTTATAACCACGAGTCCGAAGCGGATGATATCGCTGAGTTGAATGTAGAAGTACTAAAAAAACGGTAATGTTAACGAATAACGAAATAGTTGATCTGCAGTTAGAAAAACTCTGTTATCAGTTTTTTTATTTTTATTGTTTTCATTAAGAGCTTCAGAACTCACAGTAAAATAGGCATTTCTGCCTTTAGTGCTCACTTCACAATTTTTTTTGTTTTTGAGGTACTCATATTGTGTTTTTTGCTTGCGGTTTTTTTGTTTTTGTTGATTCTAACAATGTAACTAATATCAGCAAAGCAAAAAAACTTATTTATTAAAGTTAATATGTAAGTATGTACTGCGAATATTTTTTTTTTTAGTATGTAAGAAAAACTCCGCTAAGAAGTCTGTTCAATATGAAAGTACAGCGAGAACTCCTTAATAATTGTTACATATTATTTGGCCTACAAGCAATGCTTTATCTTGTTCAAATCATAAATATAGAATCAAATGAAGTGCGAACAATAATAATTTTATTAATTAAAATTAATAGTCTTACCCCCTTATGCAAAAAAATATTTTACTTTAGCTTTAAAGTTCATAGTAGTTGATAAGCACTTTGAGGCTAACATAGCTTTATTAAAAAATCATATGCAAAAGACAACTTTAAATATTTTGTGATTTAATAATAAATACTGGTAACACCACCGTGTTCAACAACCACTTCACAGCTTATGATGTACAAAATTGAATACAATTTCATTCGGGTATTCAAATATTTTTTTTATTTTATTAAATAAATTTTTATTATCTTGAAGTAAAGCAACCTAATTTAAAATATATGAGCTTCTGACTTAATAGGAAAACAGATAAACACAACCATGAAGTAAAAGTAAAAAAATGTGAAAAATTATCACAATTTGTTTTATTCGAATGAAACGAGTATTTGAATATCCAGCTTTTTTCGATTTGTTTTGATTGTATGTACATCACTAAAACATTCTTGTATAATTTTATTTATTTTAATATTTTTTTTGTGGATTTTGGTATGTATTTTGAAGCAGTTGGATAATTTGGTGATGTTTCCCATTACATGACAGAAATAATAAATTTAAGATAAGAGCAGGCACTTCTAGCTCCATTGTGATGAATATGGTGAGAATAAATTTCACATTGTTCCAATAAAACGTGGCATCATCGAAGAAACGAAAATTCAAATTTATGACGAAAAAGATTTCCGCAAAATGGTTTCTGAATTTGAAAAAAACTAAAACAAATTTCTACACATACCAGATCGTATTGAAGGGCATAAGTTCGTATGTTGTTGCCGAAGATATAAAAGTATATAAAGTTCGCCAGGGATTTAAGGTACAAAATGTATGCAATATAATAAATAGGAAGAAGATCCCCCGACCCCAATTTCGCGTTGAACTTGAGTCGAATGATATAAAATTGAGAAAAAATTAGACGCACCCAGCTTATAATTTAAAATATCTTTTATACCAGTTGAAGCACCACACCAGCGTTCTGGCCCCGAACAGTGCCATCATTGTCAAAAATATGGCCACACAGCAACTTACTGCAAATTACCTACAGTTTGTGTTATTTGCGGTGTATTGCACTATACGGCTAGTTGTATTAACCAAAAGGTTGTAACGAAAGTTTGTTAAATTGATGTAAATGGGGAACAGTGCTACCTATTAGTTCCGGCTGTGCTCGTCGTTGCGGGGGATAAGTGTGATTTGTTCCCAAATAAAACCAGTAAGGATAACGCTTGTGTATCCATTACAGAAAAATTTAATTTTAGGTAGCAAGAGGATGATATAACACATAATAAAATAAAAAAATAAAAATAATATATAGTTGATGATGTATAGCTATGGTTGTAATAACCTACACTGTTCCGAAACCCACCCTACCTTGCTGACTTATAAAACGGTTAGCCGTCAGCCCAATCAAATTTTAACATTCAACTAAGTTACCCCATTCTACCTACTACTTCACCTTTCGTAATAAAATGATTAATAATTATTCCATATTAAAATTTATATACATAAATATATTTAAATTTACTCAGAAGCAAGAAAAATGCATTACAATTTAAATGTTTATAGGGGAATAAGTTTTTTTTTCTTTTAAGAACAATGTTATACATATCCATGTATATATGAATATATGTTATATTTTGTTTTTATAAATTCAAAAAATGTGTTTAAAGTAACATAGATAGACTAAATTAATGTTAATTGATTGATTAATTAATGTTAACTCAAAATGTTAAATTTAACATAAATTTATTGAAGTTGGGTTTAATAAATTTTAATATGATTATAAGAACTCCAATTTTTATATGTGTGTAAATATTTAAATTTAAGTTAATTTAATTAAATTAATAAACTTACTTGATAAATATCCATCGTTGTCTACAGGCGCCGGAAGACAGGAACCAGGATGCATAATTTAATTATGTTTAATTGGTAATTATTTTAAATTAGTTTTATTATATGTAGATGTATGTGAATGTGTGCATAAGATGTGATGTATAATGTGTGGATTCTATTAATTTAGAGAATATGATATTCTTATTTTAATACGATCCACCATATTTAATTTAATTAGGATACTTGTATTAATTTAATATTAATACTATTTAACATTAAATGTAAAAGAAATTTGTTAGATATTATTGGTAGGAACAAGATAAGCAGAAATTTGATTAAGTTTAATCTCTGTTGATCAACCCTGATCAGCACTTTTATGCTTGCAAATTTATGTGTGCTTGTAAATGTTTTAGAATCTCTTTTACCAATTATTTCAGTTCAGCTCCGGTCAGTACTTTTATGCTTGCAAGTCTTCTTAAACACCCCAATTGATAAAAAATATATTAACCGTAATTTAGGTTTGATTTCAATTAGAATAAGATAATATCTCTTCAGGAGTGAAATTATTCTAAAAAAAATTATACAAATTTCCTTAAAAGAAATCCCTTATATTCATGCAATAAAATATCACATCAAGAATTGCAAATAATTATGCAGATCCCAAAACAAATTCTTAAATTGAAATCAGACTGATTATTCAAACGCAACCTTTTCTTAGGAAATGTACTATTAGAATGAAAAATGTTCTAATTTTTGAAATATCCAAAAATTTAAAAGCTATGGTAATATGATAAAAAAATTTTTTTTAAGTTCACACCCAAAAATTTCAGACTGTAAAATCGAAATTAAAGTACCATCACAAAGCTGATTAAGAGCAAAGCCTGCTGTAGAACTTAATATGAAAAATGGTGAACCCCATCATTCATGTGAAGACCATATGTCCTTAATATGGTAAATGCCCTTATGACGATTATTGATATCTTCAAGCTCGTAATTGATATTACCAACTTTTCTCAATACCACTGCTTTCACATCAGTTGGAGCAAGTGTAGTACTGTAATATTCTGCCATTGAACTTTGAGTAAAATTTCGACGTATTACTGTTTGTCCTATGTTAAACTCATGATTCCTAGATCTCAAATTATAAGATTTTGTATTCCTATCCTATGCTTTTTTCATTTTCGATTGTATAGAATCACGCAAAAGGATAAATTTGTCTTGCCTATCTATCTGTGTATCTTCTTCAGCTAGAAGTTTAAGATCGCGCAAAATTCCATAATCAACTCCGTGATTTATCATTGTTTGACCAAACACCAATTCATATGGTGTTCACAGTTCTCGTTGAACCTTCATAGTGAAGAGACATTAAAGCGGATTTTTTTTTACATACATACATACGAAACAAATATAAAAATCAACAAAATCAAAAATCATACAAAAAATATTCGTAATACATATTCACCTTGATAAATAAGCTTATTGGCTTTACTAATATTTTTTACATAGCAAGAAATAGCAAAAACAAAAAAAAAACCGTAAACACAAACAAAGTTCCCTTGAGGAATAATACTCTGTATGAGTACCTCAAAGGAAAAAAATTTTGAAGTGAGTTCTAACGGCAGAAATGCTTATTTTACTGTGAGTTCTGAAACTCTTAATGAAAAAAATATAAATAATAAATCTGATGAAAATCTTTTTTTAACGGCAAAGCCAATTTTTCGTCAGCGATCAACTTCGCTTTGTCCAATGCCAACTAGTGAATCTTTAACATTACCATTGCCTAGTACTTCTTCATTTAAGTCTGCGATATCATCCGCATCGGGCTCGCCTTCATCACTAAACCAAGTTATCACTACAGATAACAGTAGCTCAAAACCCAAGGTACAAGTGGGAATGGACAGATATATAACAGTGGTAAAGCGTGGGCGAAGCCCAAATTCTTCAAAAATTTCATCTGCTCCAAAGATGTCTAGGGATAACAGCGCATCATCTACCAATCGTCAAAATCGTTTTTCATTATTGCAAGACACCGACGACAAGCCCTCTACATCATCGCAAAAGTCTTTTAAGCCACCACCTATTTATCTGAGAGAAAAAAATTCTAACGCACTTATAAAAAAACTACTGTCGACCATTGGTGAAAATACTTTTCACATCATTCCAATTAAACGAGGTAATATTGATGAAACTAAAATCCAAATATATAATGAAAAAGATTTCCGAAAAATTGTTACTGAATTCGAAAAAAATAAAACAAATTTTTACACATACCAACTTAAGAGTGCTAAAGGCCTACAGATAGTATTAAAGGGCATAGATTCATATGTTGAACCCGAAGAAGTAAAATGTGCACTTGTCGATCAGGGATTCAAGGTAAAAAATGTTACCAACATATTTAATAGAGAAAAGGTCCCCCAACCCCTATTTCGGGTTGAACTGGAGCCGAACGACATACAATTGAAAAAAAATGAAGCCCATCCAGTTTATAACGTAAAGTATCTCTTACATCGAAAAATCACAGTTGAAGAGCCACGTAAGCGTTCAGGTCCCGTACAGTGCCATAATTGCCAAGAATATGGCCATACGAAAACTTACTGCAAGTTACCTACAGTGTGTGTTATCTGCGGTGAATTGCATGGTACTGCTAGCTGCACTAAGCCAAAAGATCAAGCAGAAAAAAAATGTAGTAATTGTGGAGGTAATCACACAGCTAACTATAGAGGGTGCCCTGTATTTTCTTTCGTTAAACAGGCTATGGGTCAAAAACCCAAGCTAACTCCAGCTCTACAAGTAAACGCGAACTCCGACACTTTTGCTCAAATCAGCCAACCAGTTACTTCACGTGTATCGTATGCTGATGCTGCTAAGACTAGTTCAATTCCCACGCAAAATGTTCCACCGCCAAATAATTCAACGAATTCAAACTCAAGCTTTAACTTTAGTCGCCTTGAAGCTACTATTGAGAATCTGGTGCTAACTATAAACAACTTTACTACAACTATGACAAGTATGATGCAAGAAATGCTGCGAATGCAGAATACACTGCTTCAAGCATTAGTTAATAAACCATGAACACGTTAAAAATATGTTTCTGGAACGCAAACGGCATTCGCCAACATAAAAATGAACTTGAGCACTTCCTCATGGAAAAAAAATATTGATATAATGTTGGTTTCTGAGACTCATTTGACCTCAAGAAGCTTATTTAAAATAAATGGTTACACTTTATATGATACAAAGGAGCCGAGAGAGAGAGCATGTGGTGGATCAGCAATTCTGATTAAGTCAAGACTCAAGCATTATGTCCTTGACAACGTTAGTGAAGAATATTTGCAAGCAACGAATATTTTCGTAGAAAATTTTTGTGCGAATTTCGTGATATCGTCAATTTACTCACCTCCCAGATTTTCAGTTACCGAAGATCAGTACGAGAAGTTCTACAAATCGCTTGGATCTTGTTTCGTGGCAGCTGGTGACTACAATGCAAAACATACGTACTGGGGATCGCGTCTTGTTACACCTAGAGGTCGAGCCTTGTTCAATACAATTTCAAAAATGGGCTTAGATGTCATTTCGAGTGGGGAGCCTACTTACTGGCCTACTGATGTAAGAAAAATTCCAGATGTTATAGATTTTGCCGTCACTAAAAATATTCATAGGGACTTAATTCATGTAGAGGCCTCTCTAGATCTGTCCTCCGATCACTCTCCAACAATAGTTACAATTTTCAACCCACTAAGGAGTGATTTAACTAACTCATATGTGAAGATGATTAATGGAATCAACTGGCTGGCATTCAAAAAATATCTTAGTAGTCACTGCGTAGAAAACATTCAGCTTAGATCATGCGATGATATTGAATTTAACATTGCCAATCTTAACGAAAATATTAAACAGGCTGCTGAACACGCCACTACCTCCTATCCGCAGACCGGCTTTAACAGAATTTATTCTACGGAAATTGAACGTCTTGTATGTGAAAAAAGGAGAGCTAGAAGAGAATGGCAACAACACAGATCACCCCTAAATAAAATCAGACTTAAAGAATGTACTAAACGACTCAAAGAGCTGCTATCGTCGGAAAAAACTGCACTACTGGAAAAGTATTTAGAAGGTCTTGATGTAACGTCCGCATCTAATTACTCTTTATGGCGCGCTACTAGAAATCTTAAACGACCCGTTGATATTAAATCACCATTGCGTACTGCGACCGGAGGCTGGGCAAGAAGTGATAGTGAGAAAGGCAACTTATTTTCTGAGCATTTAAAATCTGTATTCACTCCCAATTCATGTACGGGTGCTGCTGATTTACCGTGTGTAGTTTCTCTACCCCCTCGTCCCTTAAGGTTTAAGATGCGTGAAGTACAAAAAGTAATTGCTGAACTCAACCCGAAGAAAGCTCCAGGTATTGATGGCATTAGTAACAAAATGCTCATGAACTTGCCTCATATTGCAATAAGAATCCTGCTATTTACTTTTAATGCTATTTTAAGAATGCAGTATTTTCCACATAACTGGAAACTGGCCAAGATCAAAATGATTCCAAAGGCGGGCAAAGATCTTACCAAGACTGAGTCATATAGGCCTATAAGCTTACTATCTACAATCTCAAAGCTTTTCGAAAAGCTGCTCATGACTAAATTGTCCAAAATTTTAACTGATAATGGGTGCATTCCAGACCATCAATTTGGCTTTAGAAGTCAGCACAGCACGATTGAACAAACGCATAGATTGGTCCAAGTTGTAAGAAGAACATTTGAAGAAAAGAAGTATTGTTCTGCTCTCTTTATTGATGTTTCTCAGGCGTTTGATAAAGTATGGCACGAAGGCCTAGTTTTAAAATTGAAGACATATCTGCCAACAAACATTCAAAAGCTTTTGGAAAGTTATATTATTGGTAGGAAGTTCACTGTTGTGGAAGGAGAGTTCACGAGTGTGCCCGAAACTATATCTTCTGGTGTGCCCCAAGGTAGTATTCTGGGTCCTGTCTTGTATTTAATATATACTTGTGATATGCCTGTGAGCAATAATATCCATATTTCTACTTTTGCCGATGATACAGCCTGTATGAGTGTGCACGAAAACCCTTATGAGGCATCCCGCAATCTCCAGGAACATATCACTCAGCTGGAAATATGGTTGAACTTATGGAGAATTAAAGTCAATGAACAAAAGTGTGTCCATATAACGTTCACCCTAAGAAGAGATACTTGCTCCCCCATTCGAATCAACAATCAAAATATTCCTCAACATTCCCAAGTGAAATACCTTGGTATACACCTCGATCGAAGACTTACATGGAAATATCATATTGACTCTAAGTTAACTCAGATGAAACTTAAGTTAACTCAAATATATTGGTTGATTGGCAGAAACTCAACACTCAGCCTAGACTGCAAACTTTTATTATACAAGTCGCTTTTGAAGCCAATATGGCGCTACGGAATTCAGTTATGGGGCACTGCTTCAGCTTCCAATGTCGAGAGAATCCAACGAAGGCAAAACAAAATTTTACGGTTAATAACATCGGCTCCATGGTACATCCAAAATTCTATTATACATCGAGATTTAAATATGCCACTAGTGACTGAAGAAATTGAAAAATACGCAGGCAAATATTTAACAAAACTCGAATCACATCCTAATCCGCTTGCTCGTAATATTTTGAACTTTACTGGACACGTCCGCTTAAAAAAGAGGGACACACGGGCTCTTATACCTAACACTCCAGATGGGACTACTTGAAAATACTTTCCCCCCTTTTTTTTTTTTTTTGATTATCACTACTAATGTATTATTTATAACTATCACTAAGTTTATGTCCGACACTGGTCGGGCCTAATAATTTTTTTTTATAGATTTAAGATTTGAATACTTATTGTTAGTTCACATATGAAGATACAATAAATAAATACATGCATTAAAAAAAAAAAAAAAAAATATGGTGTTCGCTCAGTTGTTTGATGTACACTATTTCGCAAGGTGCAATTGGCACTGCTCAAATAAATATGCCATTGACGTTGATCGTTTCGAACATATGAACGAAGTGCTTCATTTATCGATCGGTTAACCCGTTCACACGCGTTCGATTGGGGACTATATACAGCCGTAAATTGTTGCTTAATACATACGTATCCAATAAAATTCCGAATTCTTTAGATTTAAACTGACTTCCATTATCGGAAACAATAATTTTTGGTACTCCAAAAGATGTAACAATTTCATTCTTAAGATAATCCACAACAAACATTGCAAGAAATTTTTCTAACGGTTTTAAAAATGTAAATTTCGTGAAGTGGTCTATAATTATAAAATACCAATGTTTTCATTCTTAGTACGTGGTAATGGCCTAATAAAGTCCATATAGAGCCTCTGAAATTGTCTTTCGGTATTGACCATTTGACCCATAGGTGGTTTCAGTTGGAGTTTTAGAAGTCTTACAAGACTCGCAATTTGCTATATAATTCTTTACATCGACAATCATTTTTGCCCAAAGGAAAAATTGTGTTATAAGATGTAAGGTTTTGGCTATCCCACCATGTGAAGCATTTGGTACATCATGCGATGTATAAATAACGTCATTTTTCAGCTCAGTTGGTACATACAGTTTCCATGAATCGGACTCATCTTCTTATCCTGAAGTAAATTTGATTCTTTTATATAAAAATTTATCGAAAATTCTATAGTTGGGTAATTCCATTTTCAAAAATTCGTTTCTCCTTTGTTTGTATTCATTAGTCTCAAACGCATTAGAAGTCAGATCAATTGTTGGTAAAACTTGTAAATTTAATTCTGCTATTTCAGATTAATAGTCAAAGCCTCGACATAAAGCATACGGAACAATATTATCGCTACCCTTGTGGTGTTCTATTACAAAGTCAAGGCATTGGAGTTTCAGAGCCCACCTGGCCAATCGTCCTGATAAGTATTTTTGCTTCATCAGCCATTTGAGAATGGCATGATCTGTAATAAACTAGAATTCATGACCTTCTATATAGGCTCTAAACTTTTTAATTGCTAGTATTACTGCCAGGCCTTCTAGTTATTTTATAGAGTAATTCCTTTGAGCCTTATTTAATTTTTGTGACATAACGGCTATTGGGCTTTCTTGTGATTCATTATCAAGTTGTGCCAAAACAGCTCCTATGCCATACATACTCTCGTCACATTGTAAAATTAACGGCTTTTCAATATTTGCGTGTACTAACACGGGTGCAGAGGTCAATTTTTAATATTATCAAAAGATTTTTGGGCTTCGTTGTTCCATAAAAAAAAAAAAAAAAAAAGCTCTGTTAAAGGGAATGTTAAAGAAGCAAGATCAACGATGAATCGCCTATACCAAACTGCCATACCGAGAAATTGGCAAAGCTGTTTGACTGATTTGGGAGCCGGAAAATCAGAAATAGCTTTTACTTTGTCTACATCAACTTTCAATACAATATATCCTAAATATTGCACTTGACGAAGAGCAAAACTACTTTTTTTAAATTAATGGTTAAGTTGGCCTTTCGAAGTTGTATGGCCACCTCCTTTAAATGTCGTATATGTTCGTCAAAGTCTTTCGAAATTATTAAAAGATCGTCATTTTGTTTCGTGACATTTGTTTTCAGATTATACGGAATATCTGTATCCATCAGTCTACACATTGTTTGTGGAGCATTGCACAATCCAAACGGAATTGAATTAAGGAACAGTGAATGCTGTCTTTGGTTTTGAAGTTTCGTCCAATTTAAATTGCCAAAACGCATATTTTAAATCTACTTTGGAAATACAATAAATTGGAGGAAACCTTGAAATTAGTCCGTTGATGTTTGGTATGGGATATGCGTCTTTTGTGGTTACCGAATTTAATTTGCGACTGTCCAAACAAAATCGTACTTTTCCTGGTCTTACGATTAACACTCCAGGAAATGACCCAGAAGATATTGGACACTCTTCAATCACGCTTAAACTCAACATACGATCTATCTCATTATATAGCAGTTTTTCCCTTGAAGGAGATATGGGATAATATCTCTGTTTTATAGGTACCGAATTTCCTATATCAATATTGTGTTCTACTAAGGTTGTACATCCCAAACCTTCTCGTTCTGAATTAAGAAAATACTCAATAATTTGGTTTAAGTTCCTGATCCTGTAATGTACATAACACTATCTTATTAGGATCTTCTTCTAAAACAATTTCATTTATCGTGTTTATCGCTGCAATGTGTATTTCGTGTATTCCTCCCAAAAATCCATACCACAAATAACGTCTTGTGTTATTGATGGTATCAACAAAAATTCAATTGGTTTCTATTCGCTGTTATAACTTACAACCAAACTCACGGTTCCATGTACTCGTTGAAGCTGTCCATCTGCTGTTTTAACGTTACCGACAACATGCTTATAAATTTTATCCGTAACAATTTTGTTACATAACTTCCCACCTATAACACTGATATTCGCGCCACTATCTAACAATGAAAAATATTTAGTATTATGTAAATCTAATAAATAAGGTCTGTTATCGTTGACCAATATCCAATAGCTGAAATAACATAATTCTTAAACATTTTTCTTCTACTATAAAACTCACGAATTCTTCTTGCCGATCTATTATACATCTCCCTTAATTCAGGTTTATTAAAAATTCTATTTCTTGCACGCATATATTCCTCTAAGCGAATATTTTTTGTTTTTTTTAATGCATGTATTTATTTATTGTATCTTCATATACAGGGTGGGCCAAAAGAAACCAAGGGGTGTAAAAGTTTAATAACTTTTTTGTTTATTAATTTTTTTTATTTTTTCTTTGAGATTATATAGACAACACTTGGAGAATTTATAATGAATGAAAATAATAAATGAAAATCAGAAAATAAGAAATGAATAAATGAAATCAACTTTATTGAAAATTTGATTATGAGTGATGAAGCTTTTCATTTGAATGGATTTGTTAATAAGCAGAACTGTAGGTTCTGGGGTTCTCAAAATCCAAGAGCCATTCATCAACGCCAATTGCACCCCATCAGGTGTACAGTATGGTGTGGCATCACATATGAAAATGTCATTGGGCCCTACTTCTTCGAGAATGAAGATTGAAGTGCTGTAACCGTAAATGGAGAGCGGTATCGGTTTATGATAGGAAATTTTTTACGTCCTGCTCTTGAAAAAAGAACTGGTATGTGGTTTCAGCAGGACGGAGCCACTGCCCATACAGCCCGAGTCAAATTTTTGGAGAGCGAATAATTTCTCGAAATTCGGAAATTATTTGGCCAGCGCGGTCGCCAGATTTGACAGCACCCGACTATTTTCTTAGAGGTTTTTTGAAGGAGCGAGTGTATGTGAACAAGCCAGAGACAATCCTTGAACTAAAGAAAAACATTGTTGCAGAAATTCGAACGCTACAGCCACAAGTTTTGAAAGATGTTATGGAAAATGCTCTAAAAAGAGCCCATCAGTGCGAAGCTGAAAACGGTGGTCATTTAAGAGACATCATTTTTCATACTTAGTGTAAAAAAATTTCCATTTTGTATATTATATAATCTGAAAAAAAAAGTTAATAAACAAAAAAGTTATTAAACTTTTACACTCCTTGGTTTCTTTTGGCCCACCCTGTATAAGTATTATAAATCTTAAATCTATAAAAAAAAATGATTAGGCCCGACCAGTGTCGGACATAAACTTACTGATAGTTATAAATAATACATTAGTAGTGAAAATCATAAAAGGGGGGAAAAAAGTATTTTCAAGTAGTCCCATCTGGAGTGTTAGGTATAAGAGCCCATGTGTCCCTCTTTTTTTAGGCGGATATGTCCAGTAAAGTTCAAAATATTACGAGCAAGCGGATTAGGATGTGATTCGAGTTTTGTTAAATATTTTCCTGCGTATTTTGCTTTTTCTTCAGTCACTAGTGGCATATTTAAATCACGATGTATATTTGAATTTTCTATGTAATTACCATGGAGCCGAAGTTATCAGCCGTAAAATTTTGTTTTGCCTTCGTTGGATTCTCTCGACATTGGAAGCTGAAGCAGTGCCCCATAACTGAATTCCGTAGCAAAATATTGGCTTCAAAAGCGACTTGTATAGTAAAAGTTTGCAGTCTAGGCTGAGTGTTGAGTTTCTGCCAATCAACCAATATATTTAAGTTAACTTAAGTTTTATCTGAGTTAACTTGGAGTCAATATGATGTTTCCATGTAAGTCTTCGATCAAGGTGTATACCAAGGTATTTCACTTGGGAATGTTAAGGAATATTTTGATTGTTGATTCCAATGGGGGAGCAAGTATCTCTTCTTAGCGTGAATGTTATATGGACACACTTTTGTTCATTGACTTTAATTCTCCATAAGTTCAACCATATTTCCAGCTGGGTAATATGTTATTGGAGATTGCGGGATGCCTCATAACTCGTGAACTCTCCTTCCACAACAGTGAGCTTCCTATCAATAATATAACTTTTCAAAAGCATTTGAATGTTTATTGGCAGATATGTCTTCAATTTTAAAACTAGGCCTTCGTTCCTGTCATACTTTATCAAACGCCTGAGAAACATCAACAAAGAGAGCAGAACAATACTTTTTTTCTTAAAATGTTCTTCTTACAACTTGGACCAGTCTATGCGTTTATTCAATCGTGCTGTGCTGACTTCTAAAGCCAAATTGATGGTCCGAGATGCACCCATTATCAGTTAAAATTTTGGACAATTTAGTCATGAGCAGCTTTTCGAAAGCTTTGAGAATATCGAATAGGCCTATATGACTCAGTCTTGGTGTGATCTTTGCCCGCCTTTCGAATCATTTTGATCTTGGCAATTTTCCAGTTATGTGGAAAATACTGCATTCTTAAAATAGCATTAAAGATAAATAGCAGGATACTTATTGCAATATGAGGCAAGCTCATGAGCATTTTGTTACTAATGCCATCAATACCTGGAGCTTTCTTCGGGTTGAGTTCAGCAATTACTTTTTGTACTTCACGCATCTTAAACCTTAAGGGACGAGGGGGTAGAGAAAATACACTCGGTAAATGACCAGCACCTGTATATGAATTGGGAGTGAATACAGATTTTAAATGCTCAGAAAATGAGTATTACGCAGTGGTGATTTAAGATCAACGGGT
This sequence comes from Tachina grossa, assembly GCA_949987645.1. Taxonomy (NCBI): domain Eukaryota; kingdom Metazoa; phylum Arthropoda; class Insecta; order Diptera; family Tachinidae; genus Tachina; species Tachina grossa. Next base: position 305,913 of record CATLJX010000038.1, read on the forward strand.
CGTTTAAGATTTCTAGTAGCGCGCCATAAGTAGTAATTAGATGCGGACGTTACATCAAGGACTTTTAAATACTTTTCCAGTAGTGCAGTTTTTTCCGACGAAAGCAGCTCTTTGAGTCGTTTAATAAAAGTCTGATTTTATTTAGGGGTAATCTGTGGTGTTTCTTTTCTCTTCTAGCTCTCCTTTTTCACATACAAGACGTTCAATTTCCGTACAATAAATTCTGTTAAAGCCGGTTAAGAGTGGCAATGTTAAATTCAATATCATCGCATGATCTAAGCTGAATGTCTTCTACGCAGTGGCTACTAAGATATTTTTTGAATGCCAGCCAGTTGATTCCATTAATCATCTTCACATATACTCCTTAGTGGTTTGAAAATTGTAACTATTGTTGGAGAGTGTTCGGAGGACAGATCTAGAGAGGCCTCTACGTGAATTAAGTCCCTATGAATATTTTTCGTGACGGCAAAATCTATAACATCTTGAATTTTTCTTGCGTCAGTAGGCCAGTAAGTAGGCTCCCCACTCGAAATGACATCTAAGCCCATTTTTGAAATTGTATTGATCAAGGCTCGACCTCTAGGTGTAACAATACGCGATCCCCAGTACGTATATTTTGCATTGTAGTCACCAGCTGCCACGAAACAAGATCCAAGCGATTTGTAGAACTTCTCATACTGATCTTCGGTATCTGAATTTCTGGAAGGTGAGTAAATTGATGATATCACGAAATTCGCACAAAAATTTTCAATGTCATTATTTGTTGCTTGTAGGTGTTGTTCACAAATGTTGTCAAGATTATAATGCTTGAGTCTTGACTTTATTGGGTCCTTTTTATTATATAAAGTGTAACCATTTATTTTAAATAAGCTTCTTGAGGTCAAATAAGTCTCAGAAACCAACATTATATCAATATTTTTTTCCATGTTGGCGAATACCGTTCCCGTTCCAGAAACATATTTTTAACGTGTTCATGGTTTATTAACTATACCCTTTAATACTATCTGTAGGCCTTTAGAACTCTTAAGTAGGTATGTGTAAAAATTTGTTTTATTTTTTTCGAATTCTCTAACAATTTTTCGGAAATCTCTTTCATTATATATTTGGATTTTAGTTTCATGAATATTACCTTGTTTAATTGGAATGATGTGAAAGGTATTTTCACCAATGGTCGAAAGCAGTTTTTTGATAAGCGCGTTTGAATTTTTTTCTCTCTGATAAATAGGTGGTGGCTTAAAAGACTTTTGCGATGATGTAGTGGGCTTGTGGTCGGTGTCTTGCAATAATGACGATTGGTAGATGATGCGCTGTTATGCCTAGACATCTTTGGAGCAGATGAAATTTTTGAAGAATTGGGGCTTCGCCCACGATTTACCACGGTTATATATCCGTCCATTCCCACTTGCACCTTGGGTTTTGAGCTACTGTTATCTGTAGTGATAATTTGGTTTAGTGATGAACGCGAGCACGATGCGGACTTAAATGAAATAAATATTAACGATTCACTAGTTGGCATTGGAAAAAAGCGAAGTTGATCGATGACGAAAAAGTGGCTTTTCCGCTAGAAAAAACTTTCATCAGGTTTATTATTTATATTGTTTTCATTAAGAGTTTCAGAACTCACAGTAAAATAAGCATTTCTGCCGTTGGAACTCACTTAAAATTTTTTGCTTTGAGGTACTCATGCAGAGTATTATTCCTCAAGGGTACTTTGTTTGTGTTTACGGTTTTTTTTTGTTTTTGCTATTTCTTGTTATGTATTACGAATATTTTCTGTATGATTTTTGATTTTGTTGTTTTTTATATTTGTTTCGTATGTATTTATGTAATAAAAATCCGCTTTAACGTCTCTTCACTATGAAGGTTCCACGAGAACTGAATATGAAATGGTCTTTTTAGAGGGTGTGCTTTAGTCATATCCGGTTTATTTGTCACATCAGTGGTATTTATCATAACAGGTATAGCATATTGACCGTTTTCATGATATACTGAAAAGTTTGTATTTTCTAAATTTGCTTTGGATGTCCGTTTCTTGTTATACGGACATCCTTTGATGAGTTTCCCTGCTTTTGTAAACAAACTTGACATTGCGGCTTATAAATATTCTTTGCTCCGCATATATAGCAGAAAACTGATCGAATTTCCAAACAAACAACAAAACTATGACAATGTTTGCCACAATTCCAACAACTTCCAGATTTTATTACTAAACACACTTCTAAATTTTCATCATTTCAACATTTCAGTTTCAACTTCTTCTCATGGTGTTCATTTGACATGACTTCAGAAATTTGACCTTTTCCAATAGAACGTTTATTTAAATTGAGTGTAGTCATATCTTTAACACATTTTTCGTGTCTTCGGACAGCTCTACGTAATTCAGAAACGCCCGTTATCTTTAAATGAAGTAACTCGTGTCTGACTTCAGGTCTCAAAAAACGTTGAATTGTTTCACATAGATCATAATCCAAAAGAGGTGTTCGTAAACTGTCACAGAGCACTACAATCGTTTCATAAAACTCATCAAAAGTTTCATTATGTTTCTGTTTCCTTTTTGAAATTTCATCCTTATCATTATCATCAGTCAGATATCATTATCAGTCTTATAATCTTTGTACTGCCGTTTTAAAGCATTACACAAATTTTCCCAAACCATATTATCACAACTGCGATGATAACGCCAAAACCATTTCAAAGCCTTGCGTTCAAAAAGGAAATTTAAGACTTTTTCCGAATTATGTTCGAAGTCTCTATGATCATCGCGTAAACGTCGATTTTCTGAAGGAAATCTCCCATTTAATGATCTCAAATCACAATCATCTATATTTAAATTCTGTTCAACCTGTGGAGGTTGTCTTTCAGGTAACTCAGGTCTCGTATTTGTTATGGCCAATTTTTCTAAACCGTCTGCAATTAAGTTGCCTATTTCATTTCTAAATTCCAGTAAGGAATCATTAACAATCTGTCGTATATGAGTATGGTCAACACTTGAAGCTGTTGACTCTCGACGAGATTGTAATCGCGTTTTTTGGTCTTCCTCTACTAATCTCCGGAGTCACTGTGTAAGCCCCAGCAGCTTGCTCCCCAAAACCATTTCGGTTTCTTACGGTTTCCAAGATACAACAAGTTGTCAAAATTACAAAGTCAAAATTGCATTAACTGATGGAACACCCATTGATTTAAATTTTTTAAATTTAGTGTTAATTGATGTAGTCTGTATAAAAATACACTAAATATTAAAATTTCAAGTGTATATATGTACATACCATTGTATGTTTATTACATGGGATTTTAACATTTTTCGTTGCTTGTTTTGGAATACCCTTTAATTTTTAATTCTCATGTATTTGTTGTTGTAGCGGCCAATGTTCCACATACTCTGTCCAAATTTCAAGTCCGTAGCTCTTACGGTTCATTTTCACCTTTGGTGTACGGAAATATACAGAAAAATAACCGGCGGCGGCGCACCGTCGGCTTCGAGCCAGTCGACTTGTTTCTCTGCTTGGTATTGCTTCTTTCAAACACTAATACACCCAACACAGCTCACACTGATTTGACAATGCTGTGAAAGAAAAGCAAAGAAATCTCAGCAAAGAAATCAAAGTCAAAAGATTTTTGACTAGCGTATAGATGTTAACACATCAAAATTGTTTTAAGTTCAGACCCAAAAATTTCAGTCAGTATAATCGAAATTAAAGTACCATCACAAGATCAAGCAGAAAAAATGCAGTAATTGTGGAGGTTATCACACCGCTAACTACAGAGGATGCTCTGTATATTCTTGCGTTAAACAAACTATGAGAAAAAACCTAAATTAGCCCCCGTTTAATCAGGAAACTCTTACTCCGCCACTTTTGCGCAAATGAACCAACCAGTTACTTCACGTGTATCGTATGCCGATGCTTCTAAGACAAGCTCTATGCCCACACAAAATTTTCACCGTTAACAAATACAAGCTCAGGCTTAAAGTTTTATCGCCTTGAAGCTACAATTGATATTCTTGTGCAAAATATAAACAATTTTACAATAAATATGACTAGCATGATGCAAAACTTGCTGCGAATGCAGAATACATTGCTTCAAGCATTAGTTAACAAGCATTAATTAATTAATAACACATTAAAAATATGTTTCTTGATCATCTATATTTAAATTCTGTTCAACCTGTGGAGGTTGTCTTTCAGGTAACTCAGGTCTCGTATTTGTTATGGCCAATTTTTCTAAACCGTCTGCAATTAAGTTGCCTATTTCATTTCTAAATTCCAGTAAGGAATCATTAACAATCTGTCGTATATGAGTATGGTCAACACTTGAAGCTGTTGACTCTCGACGAGATTGTAATCGCGTTTTTTGGTCTTCCTCTACTAATCTCCGGAGTCACTGTGTAAGCCCCAGCAGCTTGCTCCCCAAAACCATTTCGGTTTCTTACGGTTTCCAAGATACAACAAGTTGTCAAAATTACAAAGTCAAAATTGCATTAACTGATGGAACACCCATTGATTTAAATTTTTTAAATTTAGTGTTAATTGATGTAGTCTGTATAAAAATACACTAAATATTAAAATTTCAAGTGTATATATGTACATACCATTGTATGTTTATTACATGGGATTTTAACATTTTTCGTTGCTTGTTTTGGAATACCCTTTAATTTTTAATTCTCATGTATTTGTTGTTGTAGCGGCCAATGTTCCACATACTCTGTCCAAATTTCAAGTCCGTAGCTCTTACGGTTCATTTTCACCTTTGGTGTACGGAAATATACAGAAAAATAACCGGCGGCGGCGCACCGTCGGCTTCGAGCCAGTCGACTTGTTTCTCTGCTTGGTATTGCTTCTTTCAAACACTAATACACCCAACACAGCTCACACTGATTTGACAATGCTGTGAAAGAAAAGCAAAGAAATCTCAGCAAAGAAATCAAAGTCAAAAGATTTTTGACTAGCGTATAGATGTTAACACATCAAAATTGTTTTAAGTTCAGACCCAAAAATTTCAGTCAGTATAATCGAAATTAAAGTACCATCACAAGATCAAGCAGAAAAAATGCAGTAATTGTGGAGGTTATCACACCGCTAACTACAGAGGATGCTCTGTATATTCTTGCGTTAAACAAACTATGAGAAAAAACCTAAATTAGCCCCCGTTTAATCAGGAAACTCTTACTCCGCCACTTTTGCGCAAATGAACCAACCAGTTACTTCACGTGTATCGTATGCCGATGCTTCTAAGACAAGCTCTATGCCCACACAAAATTTTCACCGTTAACAAATACAAGCTCAGGCTTAAAGTTTTATCGCCTTGAAGCTACAATTGATATTCTTGTGCAAAATATAAACAATTTTACAATAAATATGACTAGCATGATGCAAAACTTGCTGCGAATGCAGAATACATTGCTTCAAGCATTAGTTAACAAGCATTAATTAATTAATAACACATTAAAAATATGTTTCTTGATCGCAAAATGCATTCGCCAACACAAAAAGGAACTTGAGCACTTCCTTAGGGAAAAAAATATTGATATAATATTGGTCTCTGAGAATCATTAGACTTCGAGAATCCTCTTAAAAATTAACAGCTACACCTAATATGATTGAAAGGACCAGAGAGGAAGAGCAGCAATTCTGATAAAGTCGAGACTCAAGCAGTACATTTGTGAAGAACATCTACAACCAACAAATATTTGTGTCGAACATTTTTTTTCAAATTTGTTGATATCATCAATAACTCTTCCATCAGATTCGCATTTACCGAGGATCAATACGAAGATTTCTACAAATTTCTTGGCGACTACAATATAAAACATACGTTCTGGAGTTCGCGTCGTATTACACCTAGATGTCGGGCATTGCTCAACACAATTTCAAAAAGGGATTGGAAGTCATTTCACTTATTGGCCTACGTACATACAAAAAATTCCGGATGTTATAGATTTTGGAGTCATAAAAAATATGTATAGGGATTTTATTCATGTTGAAGCTTCTCTAGACTCTCTTTCGATCACTCTCCCATGATCGTTACAATTTGCAGAACACTAAGAAGTGGCTTACCTAAGTCATATATAAAGATCAACCATCTTAATTTGCAGGGGTTCAGAAGATATCTTAGTAGTCATTGTACTGAAAACATTACGCCAAGAACATCCGAAGATATTGATTTCAAATCTTATTAATAATTGAAACAACCTGCTGACCATGCCACTACCTCCCATCCGCAGACTGGGTTTGATAGAAATTATTCTTCGGATATTGAACGTCTCGTAAGTGAAGAAAGAAGAGCTAGAAGGGAAAGGCAGCAGCACAGTTTATCTGAACATAAAATCAGATTTAAAAGTGCACTAAAGGAGTCCAAGAAATGCTTGCATTTGAAAAAAGTGCATCCCTTAAAAATTATCTGGAAGGTCTTGATTTCACACCAGCGTCTTATTACTCTTTGTGGCACGCTGCTAGAAAGCTTAAAACACTCGTTAAGTTTAAACCACCTCTGCGCACATCTACCGGAGGTTGGCAAAAAGCCATACTGAAAAAGGTAAAATATCAGTATTTACCCCTAACACATGTACTGGTGTTGTTGATTTGCCATATGTAGTTGCTCAACCCCTCGCCCCACAAAATTTAAAACGCATGATGTGCAAAAATTTATTGCTGAACTCAACTTAAAAAAATTACTAACCAGATGCTAATAAATTTGCCTCCTATTGCAATTAGAATCCTGTTGTTTATTTTTAACGCCAATTTACGACTGCTGGAAGCTTGCCAAAATCAAAATGATTCCAAAGCTGAGAAAATACTTTACCGTGGCTGAGTCACACAGGCCATTAAGTCTGCTATCAACAAAGTCAAAACATTTCGAAAAACTGCTTAAAACAAAATTGTCCCCTATTCTAATTGGACGTTCTCGTGGTACCTTCATAGCGAACAGTCGATTAGCGGAAGTTTTCTTACTTACAAAAAATTAAACAAACAAAAAATATTCGTAGTACATATTATTCGTAATAGGTACATACTGTCTTTAATAAATAAGCTTTGCTAATATTTTTACATAGTAAAAATAACAAAAACAAAAAAAAACCGCAAACAAAAAAAATTAAACAAAGTGATATTCAGGAATGCTATATATGTGTACCTCTAAACAAATAAACAATCATAAATAACAAAAACAAAAAAAGACCGCAAACAAAAAAAAAAACACAAACGAATATCCCTTGAGGAATTCTTTGTATGAGTGCCTCAAATACAAAAAAAATTGATGTGATTTCTAACGGCAGAAATGCTTATTTTACTGTGAGTTCTGAAACTCTTAATGAAAAAAATATAAATAATAAATCTGATGAAAGTCTTTTTTTAACGTCAAAGCCAATTTTTCGTCAGCGATCAACTTCGCTTTGTCCAATGCCAAATAGTAATGATGCATTAACATTACAGTTGCCCAGTACTTCTTCATATAAGCCAGTAATATCATCCCCTTCAGGCTCGTGTTAATTACTTAACAAAGTTATCACTACAGACAACAGCGGCTCGAAACTCAAGGTACAAGTCGGAATGGACAGATATATAACCGTGGTAAAGCGTGGGCGAAGCCCGAATTCTTCAAAAATTTCATCTGCTCCAAAAATGACTAGGGATAACAGCGCAGCCTCAACTAATCGCCAAAACCGCTTTAAAATTTTGCAAGATGACAACGACAAACCCGAGGTATCCTCGAATAAAATATCCAAGCCGCCACCAATCTATTTGAAAGTGAAGAAAGAAGAGCTAGAAGGGAAAGGCAGCAGCACAGTTTATCTGAACATAAAATCAGATTTAAAAGTGCACTAAAGGAGTCCAAGAAATGCTTGCATTTGAAAAAAGTGCATCCCTTAAAAATTATCTGGAAAGTCTTGATTTTACACCAGCGTCTAATTACTCTTTGTGGCACGCTGCTAGAAAGCTTAAAACACTCGTTAAGTTTAAACCACCTCTGCGCACATCTACCGGAGGTTGGCAAAAAGCCATACTGAAAAAGGTAAAATATCAGTATTTACCCCTAACACATGTACTGGTGTTGTTGATTTGCCATATGTAGTTGCTCCACCCCTCGCCCCACAAAATTTAAAACGCATGATGTGCAAAAACTTATTGCTGAACTCAACTTAAAAAAATTACTAACCAGATGCTAATAAATTTGCCTCCTATTGCAATTAGAATCCTGTTGTTTATTTTTAACGCCAATTTACGACTGCTGGAAGCTTGCCAAAATCAAAATGATTCCAAAGCTGAGAAAATACTTTACCATGGCTGAGTCACACAGGCCATTAAGTCTGCTATCAACAAAGTCAAAACTTTTCGTAAAACTGCTTATAACAAAATTGTCCCCTATTCTAATTGGACGTTCTCGTGGTACCTTCATAGCGAACAGTCGATTAGCGGAATTTTTCTTACTTACAAAAAATTAAACAAACAAAAAATATTCGTAGTACATATTATTCGTAATAGGTACATACTGTCTTTAATAAATAAGCTTTGCTAATATTTTTACATAGTAAAAATAACAAAAACAAAAAAAAACCGCAAACAAAAAAAATTAAACAAAGTGATATTCAGGAATGCTATATAAGTTAACAAGGCTGGTAACACTGCTACCAAAAATAATTTAGCAGCTTAAGCTCATTAATTATTTACTTCAACACGCGCTTCCGATCCAATTACGAAATTGCATTCTTGCTGAAATGATGGGAAAACAATTTTGCATGATCAGCGTCTGTATGCTTGCGCGTGTTGGTGTAACATGATCCATGGATTCAACGAGCCAACAAGGTTGGATGGAAACAGTCAGTCTTGGTTACGCGATCGTCCGATTCAGTCCGTTTAAAGTAGATAATTAATTTTATTAATAAATACTAATTTTTAATAAATAAAATTGTGAAATTATAAAAAGAATTTTTGTGTCAAATTATTCCTGGCGCAGTGGTTGCGCCGTAATAAATTTTTTTGAATAAAACTGCTTAAAATCCTTTAATTGGCGCCCGAGCAGGGACCCGCTTAAAAAACTGCGGAGTCCTCGAAATAAAAAATAATAAAATAATTTAAATAATAAAAATTTATTCTGCGATCTCTACGGAGCCCTCCAGAAATTAAAAGAAAAATTAACAATCCTGCGATCTCTACGGAGCCCTCCAGGACTTATAAAATTTAAAAATAATAAATTTAGCACCTCCTTCGCTAATCCGGTATTCCTGGTGATTCCAAAGAAAAACTAATCACAGAAGGTTACCGACGCGAAAGTGTAGTAAACCGTACCCAAGTAGGTGTCCGCGAGTATCAAAACGGATTGCTAAACGGGAACAATACGGAGCTGCCGTGAGGTCCAAAGGATTTTAAACAGTTGCGTCGCGTAGCCTAACCAAGGCTCATTGGAAGAAACAATATACAAGATTACAAGATTTATAAAAAAAAAAAAAAAAATTTTTGAAAATATAAAATTGAATAAAAAGTAAAATTGAAAATTAAAAAAGGAAAAGAAAAAATTAAAATAAGAAAGAAAATATTTAAAATACAAAATCGAGTGAAATTGGAAATTGAAAAAGAAAAAATTTAAATGAGTTGAAAATATTGAAAGAAAATATAAAATTGAATAAAGAATAAAATTGAACATCGAAAAGAAAAAATTAAATAAGAAAGAAAATATTGAAAGAAAATATAAAATTGAATAAAGAATAAAATTGAACATTGAAAAGAAAAAATTAAATAAGAAAATATTGAAAGAAAATATAAAATTGAATAAAGAATAAAATTGAACATTAAAAAGAAAATTTTTTTTAAGAAAATATAAAATTGAATAAGATTAAAAATTGAGAAAAAATATAAGAAAGTTTAAGAAAAAGAAGTGAAGTGAAAGTGTGCAACGATCAAGGATCTTCTTCATCGAAATTTTTTCAGTTATATCAGGTACGTGAAATTTCTTTCCCCCTTGTCAGCTCAAAATAAAAATAATGGAAGATTTGAAGGCAACAGTAACCACTATGACTGGAGCCATAAATCGCTTTATGGAACAACTTAGGTCGGTAGAAACTAGAATAGGGACTATAGAAGCGAGCCTCAGTAATAACGCAATAGAAAATGTTTTAAATAGGATAGAGCGTCTTGAAAGTAGACAGGGTGCCGCGGTAGCTCCAGTAGACACGGATGAAGGATCCCTTCAACGACCACGAACTGAAACAGAGTTGAAAGATATAAGCCGCCCTCCCGATAGTGTAAAAGAAATAAGAACTTTTGAGGGCAATCCGACTCAGTATGTATCCTGGGTTCATTCTGTGGAAACCATCCTGAAGGATTTTGAAATTGTTAAGGATAAGCCAATTTATCGTGCAATTATACAGAGTGTCCGCCAAAAAATCATTGGTGCTGCCGATACAGCGTTGGTATCATACAATGTATTCGACAGTGATTGGACTGAAATCAAAAGAATACTTTCCCTTCATTACGCAGACAAACGGGACATCCAAACTCTGGAGCATCAGCTCAATCAGCTTTCCCAAGGATCCTCAACAATAGATGAGTTTTATTCTACTATTAATCATCAACTTTCGCTTATCATCAATAAACTTAAGACAGAATCCTACAGTGAGGAAACGATCAAAGCCTTGGTGGAGACGTACAGGAACAGAGCATTGGACATATTCATGCGTGGATTGAAACCGGATCTTTCCCGCATGATTATTATACAGCGACCAGGAACGCTCCCTGAAGCGTACTCCGCTTGTTTGGAATTGCAAAACCTAACAATGCGAAATAACATAATTTATACCAAAACTAATCCTCGCGATTCGATGTCCTCGGAAATAACTTATCGTTGACAGAAAGGAAAATATTTTGGTTTTAAAAAATTCTTTTAAAATTCCCTTAAAGGAAAAAATAGCGACTGAGTCGAACTATATATTAGGCGAAGAATACCTACCAGAAGTTAAAAAAAGAATAGAGAGTCTTATTGGTGAATATAAATCACTTTTTGGACCTCTCGATGGTAGCGAACTTGCCTCAACTACCGTTCAGGCGGAAATCAGGACAAGTACGGAAGAACCAATAAATACGAAGAGCTATCCGTACCCAGTCTGTATGAGAGAAGAAGTAGAGAATCATATAAAAGAATTACTTTCGGAGGGAGTAATAAGACCCTCCAAAAGTCCATACAATTCGCCGATTTGGGTAGTGCCAAAAAAACCAAAACCCAATGGTGAAAAACAATATCGAATGGTAGTAGATTTCAAACGCTTAAATGCTGTGACGATTCCAGATACTTACCCAATTCCGGACATTACATCAACTTTAGCTAGCTTGGGTAAAGCAAAGTATTTCACAACAATAGATCTCACATCAGGCTTCCATCAGATATCCATGAAACCAAGGGATATTCCAAAAACTGCTTTCTCAACGGCAAACGGTAAATTTGAATTCCTTAGGTTACCTTTTGGCCTAAAGAATGCAATATTTCAGAGAATGATAGATGACGTCCTCCGCGAGTACATAGGAAAGATTTGTTTTGTGTATATAGACGACATAATAGTAATTGGCGAAAATATGGAAAATCATTTCAGGAACATAGCCACAATTTTTGAGAGGCTTCGCGAAGCTAATCTTAAGGTAAATCTAGATAAAACGCATTTTATGAAAACTGAGGTGGAATTTCTTGGCTATATCGTTGGCTCAGAGGGAATCAGACCGGATCCCGCTAAAGTAAGATCCATCGAAAATCTGTTACCGCCTTCAAACTTGAAGGAGTTGAAAAGTTTTCTGGGAATGACCTCCTATTACAGAAGATTTATTCGCGACTATGCAAAAGTAGCAAAACTCCTTACAAACCTTACAAGAGGAGAACATGCCCAAATAAAATCCAGCCAGTCTAAGAAAGTGCCAATTACCTTGAGTGACGAGTGTTTAAAGTCCTTTAATGAACTTAAATCCATGTTAACAACAGCGGAGCTTCTGTCTTTCCCAGACTTTGAGAAACCATTTAACTTGACGACGGATGCTTCTAATATTGCTCTAGGTGCCGTTTTGTCACAAGGTGAAATCGGCAAGGACAAACCCATAGCATATATTTCTCGATCCCTCAACAAAACTGAGGAGAACTACGCCACAAACGAAAAAGAGATGCTGGCTATTGTGTGGGCCCTTGACAATCTCAGAAATTACTTATATGGTGCGAAAAAAATCAAGATCTATACTGATCATCAACCTCTGACATTTGCACTGGGAAATAGGAACTTTAACGCCAAATTAAAAAGATGGAAAGCGCGTATAGAGGAATACAACCACGAGTTGATTTACAAGCCAGGTAAATCGAACCACGTGGCTGATGCCCTTTCGAGATTAAAAACCGTTACGATTCATTTGTACCATTCTTCTACTGATACAGCGAGTGAAGGAATGGCTATGAGTTCGGATGAAACTTTAACCGCTTCAGAAGGTCGAGAAGACGATAACCTTTCCTCGGCGGCAACAGTTCACAGTGCAGAACAAGATGCTTCTGACTTGATGCCGCATGTGGAAGTACCTATAAACGTCCTTAGAAATCAGATTATACTGGGTATCGGAATGGACATGACTGCAATGGAAGAACCACACTGCGGATACACTAGACATTTTATTTCCTCAAAAAGTTGGTCTAAGGAAAAGTTAGTGACTCTACTAAGGGAAAAACTTCGCCCGAATATCCTTAATGGATTAAAGGCACCAGAAGGACTTCTTGGTGCCATACAGGAAATTTATGTTGATCATTTTTCTAAATATAAAGTGAGACTTGCACAGGAGTTAGTTACAGACATTACTTCAAAAGAACGTCAATTTCAAATAATTGAAACTGAACATAGAAGGGCACATCGTAATGCCAGAGAAAATGTTGAACAAATTTTAGAACAATTTTACTTCCCGCATATGCGCGCTAATATTAAGAAATACGTTGCTAGCTGTGACGTTTGTAATAGGTGTAAATATGATAGAAAACCTCCAAGAATACATCACCAGGAAACACCTGATCCTAAATATCTATGTGAAATTCTTCACATGGACATTATGGAAATTCAAGGACAAAAATTTATTACCTGCATGGATAAGTTTACGAAATTTGCTAAGTTCTTTAGTATAAAAGATAGATCGTTGGTACAAGTGAGGAAAAAATTAATCAAAGTCTTGCATTATTTTACAGTGCTGAAAATTCTTGTTACTGATAACGAAAGCAGCTTCTTAAGCCCTTTAATAGAAACTTTCATTAAATCATTAGGTATCAAATTATATCTTACGCCAGTGCAGAGAAGTGAGGTGAACGGGCAAGTTGAAAGACTGCACTCAACAATAATCGAAATCTATAGATGTCTGAGAGTTGAATACCAGAATCTATCAGTAAAGGAATTAATTGAAATCTGTCTCGATAGGTACAATAATACCATCCATTCAACAACAAAGAAAAGACCCCGTGACTTATTTTTCAATAGAAATATCGGAGCAAACTATGAAAACCTATTATCACGACAAGAGAAGGTTAATACTGATCTCAGGTACTTGCTTAAAAGAAACATGGCAGCCCGCAATGCAAAAATTAATAAAAAAAGACAAAGTCCTAAGAAATATAGAAAGGGTGATAGAATCTATGTAGCTATCAAAACAATTAAAGGAAAAAACAAAGCGCTTTTTAGAAGGGAAATAGTTGAGAAAGATAATAGAGTAACTGTGTTGACGAGTGGAAAAAAAATTCACAAGGAACATATAAAAAATTTAAATGGCCAAAGTCCAAGGAAAAATGTTGTTCTTTAAATAATTATAGGTCCTTATTCGTCTCACTCATTTAAACTATATTTCTTAAAAATATTTTTGTACGATGCAAAAGTAATTTTTTTTTTTTTTTTTAAACATTTATATTGGCATACAAAAGCACATCAAATACTATTTCCATATATAGAAATAAGAGAACATCAGCTCAGGCCTGGTCAGTTTCCGGATGATGCACTAATACCATGCAATGGCGAGTTGCGTCAAGGCTTACAGACTCAATGGCGGCAGGGTATAAGGTCATCATTTAGTGTTCCGAGTGAACCAGGGAAGTGTACATATACTGGCTGATGACATATACTGGCTGATGAAGAAGTATAACATATTAATAGAAAATCAAAAAATGGAAAAATTTTGGATAGAAATAAGAAAAAAAAAACTGTCATCTAAACATCTCACTGTCTTAATGCCGCCTCATTTTTATCGATATAATTAACTTATTATTTTTCAGAAACTACATTTTTTATAATCATGAATCTCAAGTTTATTCTGTTCATCGCATTCAACCTGACTGCTTTTGCAAATAGTTTGCAAATCTATCAATACAAGACATCTCTGGTTTCACTAAAGATTGGCAATGGATGGGTAGTCGATGGAAACTTTAAACTAATACACGTCATCAACTTGGAACAGTACATGGACGTGGCTGCAAATATATCATCTCTCATTCAAAAACATATTCCGGCAAGCAAAAGCAAAGAATTCATTTTACACCACATGCTGCAGATACAAGAACGCCTTAACGAATTGACAAATGTAAACAGAAGAACGCCTAGATCAATCGATTGGATCGGATCGGCTTGGAAATGGGTTGCTGGAAGTCCTGATTCTACAGACTGGAATAATATATTAAAGAGTCAAGAGAATATCATCGAAAATAACAATGAGCAATACAAAATCAACAAAGAGCTTCAGCAGACGACGAACCAAGTTGCGGAAAAAATCAATGAAATCATCACCAGACTAAACAATATCACGAGTGGTAAAGACTACACCTTAATAGAACAAAGTACCATCAATGAGACATTATTTTGAGGGATGAAATAAATGAAATTGTCCGAGCTTGCCAACTGGCCAAGAGTGATATTGTCAACACGAATCTGCTAGATCAATCGGAGATAAATAGAGTAATTGACGAACTGGAAACATTGCCTTATGGTAACGCAATAGAAGCAGTGGAATATGGAGCCCCATCAATTTACACAAATGGCTTATTACTATTGTACATCTTATCAATACCAAAGCTTGAAAGGAACTATTATAACTTGCTTCTCATTAGAGCTGCTATTAACGAAGAAAAACAAATAGATTTACCGTTCGAGAAGGTGCTTGTTAGCGAGGCTGAGACCTATGGTATCAAAGGTAACTGCCTCTTAATAAGTAATTCAACAGTCTGCCAAAGATCATCCGCATTCTTAAAGGCGGATCAGCAAAATGTAACTACAGGCGTACGCAAGAAGAAATTGTCGAGTTATTGAGTGATGACGTTATCAACGTGACAAACTACAAGGGTCTGATTAAGTCAAATGGCAAAACCGAGTTCCTGAATGGCACGTATCTTCTGCAACTCTCCAATGAGTCGGTAGTGATAAAGAATCATACTTACACGAGCACTTCGATCACAAAATTTCAAGCTCTACCACCAGTACTAGCGAATATAACACATGACGACCTGCTGTTGGACATCAAATATGTCCATGAGGTAAGCCTTAATAACATAAACCGATTGAACCAGTTAGGATTGAGATTCAATGGTACCATTGGAATTAACGTCATGATCATTGTCTCCATGACCTGTTGTATTGGATGGCTTTGGTACCAACAAACAAAGAAATTAAATCTTCCAGAGCTACGTGTCCAGCTACCAGTAATAGACTCGCAGATCTGCGGGACGCAGACATTTAAGGAGGGAGGAGTTAACAACGCTGGTAACACTGCTACCAAAAATAATTTAGCAGTTTAAGCTCATTAATTATTTACTTCAACACGCGCTTCCGATCCAATTACGAAATTGCATTCTTGCTGAAGTGATGGGAAAACAATTTTGCATGATCAGCGTCTGTATGCTTGCGCGTGTTGGTGTAACATGATCCATGGATTCAACGAGCCAACAAGGTTGGATGGAAACAGTCAGTCTTGGTTACGCGATCGTCCGATTCAGTCCGTTTAAAGTAGATAATTAATTTTATTAATAAATACTAATTTTTAATAAATAAAATTGTGAAATTATAAAAAGAATTTTTGTGTCAAATTATTTCTGGCGCAGTGGTTGCGCCGTAATAAATTTTTTTGAATAAAACTGTTTAAAATCCTTTAATTTATATGTGTACCTCTAAACAAATAAACAATCATAAATAACAAAAACAAAAAAAGACCGCAAACAAAAAAAACACAAACGAATATCCCTTGAGGAATTCTTTGTATAGGGTGTTTTTTTGAGGGGTATAGAACTTCGAATTGAAATAAAACACAAGAAACTTGTTTTAATGTCCATCAATTTGGCTTTATTGGAAGGATAATTTTATGCCATTAATGTTTAAATATGATTTCGGGCATGTGGCCGCCGCGGCTGGCTCGAATAAAGCCAATTCTACAGGTCCAATTTTCAACCACTTTTTCGAGCATATGGGGCCGTATGTTGGCAATAACGCCACGAATGTTGGCTTCCAAGTCCCCTAACGTTTCTGGTTTGTTGGCGTAGACGAGCGACTTCACATATCCCCAAAGAAAATAATCCAATGATGTCAAATCACGCGATCTTGGTGGCCAATTGACAGGTCCATTCCGCGAAATTATGCGCTCATCGAATGTTTCCTTCAATAAATCGATTGTGACGTGCGCTGTTTGGCATGTAGCGCCGTCTTGTTGGAACCACAACTCATCCACATTCATGCCATCCAATTCGGGAACAAAATAGTCGGTTAGTCGGCTCCAATTGCTGTGCACGGTGGCGAATCGATTCATTCGGGTCCTCTTCAACACTTTGCTCTACAGCGGCAATTGTATCTTCGGTGCGCACTGTTCGACGTCTCTGCGGATGCGTATTATCACATAGAGTAAACGTAGTGCGAAAACGATCCATGGTTAACAGAATTAATTGCTCTGATGGACGATTATGTCGACCATAAAATGGACGGAGCTTGCGGTAAACTTCGCGAACTGAACCATTATTTTCGAAATAAATTTGCACGATTTGCAAGCGTTATTCTTTTCTTGTTCGTGATGAAATGGCAAACTAAACTAAATATTAATCACTTGACAGATGACCGCCAATGGCCGCCAATTAAAAAAGTGATGCCAACTTAAAGTTCTATACCTCAATAAAAAACACCCTTTATGAGTGCCTCAAATACAAAAAAAATTGAAGTGAGTTCTAACGGCAGAAATGCTTATTTTACTGTGAGTTCTGAAACTCTTAATGAAAAAAATATAAATAATAAATCTGATGAAAGTCTTTTTTTTAACGTCAAAGCCAATTTTTCGTCAGCGATCAACTTCGCTTTGTCCAATGCCAAATAGTAATGATGCATTAACATTACAGTTGCCCAGTACTTCTTCATATAAGCCAGTAATATCATCCCCTTCAGGCTCGTGTTCATCACTTAACAAAGTTATCACTACAGATAACGGCTCGAAACTCAAGGTACAAGTCGGAATGGACAGATATATAACCGTGGTAAGGCGTGGGCGAAGCCCGAATTCTTCAAAAATTTCATCTGCTCCAAAAATGTCTAGGGATAACAGCGCAGCCTCAACTAATCGCCAAAACCGCTTTAAAATTTTGCAAGATGACAACGACAAACCCGAGGTATCCTCGAATAAAATATCCAAGGCGCCACCAATCTATTTGAGACAAAAAAATTTAAATGCCCTTATTAAAAAATTAATTTCGGTCATTGATGAGAATAAATTTCACATTGTTCCAATAAAACGTGGCAACATCGATGAAACTAAAGTCCAAATTTATGACGAAAAAGATTTCCGCAAAATGGTTGCTGAATTTGAAAAAAATAAAACAAGCTTCTACACATACCAGCTTAAGAGCGCTAAAGGCATGCAGATCGTATTGAAGGGTATAGATTCTTATGTTGTTTCCGAAGAAATAAAAGATGCACTCGTCCTCCAGGGGTTTAAGGTAAAAAATGTGTCCAATATAATAAACAGAGAGAAGATTCCCCAAACCCTATTTCGTGTTGAACTTGAGCCTAATGATATAAAATTGAAAAAAAATGAGACGCATCCAATTTATAATTTGAAATACCTCTTGTACCGAAAAATCACAGTTGAAGAGCCACATAAGCATTCAGGTCCTGTACAGTGCCATAATTGCCAAGAATATGGCCATACAAAAACATACTGCAATTCACCCTCTGTTTGTGTTGTGTGCGGCGAATTACACGGCACTGCTAGTTGCGATAAGCCAAAAGATCAAAGTGATAAAAAATGCAGTAATTGTGGAGGTAATCACACCGCTAACTACAGAGGTTGTCCTGTGTACTCTTTCGTAAAAAAGACTATGGTGCAAAAACCTAAATTAGCTCCAGCTCAATCAGCAAACGCTTACTCTGCCACTTTTGCGCAAATGAGCCGACCAGTTATTTCCCGTGTATCGTATGCAGATGCTGCTAAGACAAATTCAATTCCCACACAAAATGTTTCCCCGCCAAATAACTCAAAAAATACTGACGCAAGCTTTAATTTAATCGCCTTGAAGCTACTATTGAAAATCTGGTGCAAACTATAAACAATTTTACAACAAATATGACTAGCATGATGCAAGAAATGCTGCGAATGCAGAATACTCCGCTTCCAGCATTTTTTAATAAGCCATGAACACGTTAACAATATGTTTCTGGAACGCCAACGGCATTCGCCAACATAAAAATGAACTTGAGAACTTCCTCATGGAAAAAAATATTGATGTAATGTTAGTATCTGAGACTCATTTGACTTCGAGAAGTCTTTTTAAAATTTATGGCTACACTATATATGATACAAAGGACCCTAGAGGAAGGGCTTGCGGTGGATCAGCAATTCTAATAAAGTCAAGACTCAAGCACTGTGTTCTTGATAACATTTGAGAAGAACACCTACAATCAACAAATATTGGCATTGAAAGTTTTTGTAAAAATTTTGTTATATCATCAATTTACTCCCCTCCCAGATTTTCAATCACTGAGAATCAATATGAGGATTTCTACAAATCTCTTGGACCTTGTTTTGTAGCAGCTGGCGACTACAATGCTAACCATACGTTCTAGGGTTCGCGTCTTGTTACCCCCAGAGGTCGAGCATTGTTCAACACTATTTCAAAAATGGGCTTGGAAGTCATTTCGAGTGGAGAGCCCACTTATTGGCCTACTGACATACAAAAAATTCCGGATGTAATAGATTTTGGCGTCATAAAAAATATCTCTAGGGATTTAATTCAAGTTCAAGCTTCTATTGATCTTTCGTCCGATCACTCTCCGACGATCATTACAATTTGTAGTCCATTAAGAAGTAACTTACCTGACCCATATGTGAAAATGATAAATCGTGTTAATTGGCTGGGGTTCAAAAAATATCTCAGTAGTCATTGTACGGAAAACATTACGCTTAGAACATCTGCCAATCTCAGCGAGAATATTAAACAGGCTGCTGAACATGCCAATATCTCCCATCCGCAGACTGGGTTTAATAAAATTTATTCTACAGACATTGAACGTCTCGTACGTGAAAAAAGAAGAGTTAGAAGGGAATGGCAACAGCACAGATCACCACAAAATAAAATCAGATTTAAAGAGTGCACTAAACGACTCCAAGAGTTGCTTGCATCTGAAAAAACTGCATCTCTTAAAAATTATCTGGAAGGTCTTGATGTCACACCAGCGTCTAATTACTCTTTGTGGCGCGCTGCTAGAAAGCTTAAAACACCCATTGAGTACAAGCCACCTCTACGCACATCTACCGGAAGTTGGGCAAGAAACGATACTGAAAAAGGTAAAATATTTGCTGAGCACTTAAAATCCGTTTTTACGCCAAACATATGTACTGGTGTTGCTGATTTGCCGAATGTAGTCGGCAGCTAGAAGCTTGCCAAGGTTAAAATGATTCCAAAGCCGGGCAAAGATCTAACCAAGGCTGAGTCATATAGGCCAATAAGTCTACTATCAACTATGTCAAAGCTTTTCGAAAAACTGCTCAAAACAAAATTGTCCCAAATTCTAATTAGTAGTGGGTGCATACCAGACCATCAATTTAGTTTTAGAAGTCAGCATAGCACAATAGTGCTATAAATTGAACCAGTCTGTGAGTTTGTTCAATGGAACAAACTCACAGACTGGTTCAATTTATAAGAAGAACTTTTGAGGAAAAAAAGTATTGCTCTGCGCTCTTTATTGACGTTTGCCAGGCATTTGATAAAGTGTGGCTTGAAGGCCTAATTTTAAAATTGAAGACTTACTTACCAATAAACATTTTAAATCTTTTGGGAAGTTACATTATTTCCCGTAAGTTCACTGTTGTGGAAGGAGACTTTACGAGTAGGCCTGAAACTATTTCATCCGGTGTGCCACAGGGGAGCATACTGGTCCAGTTTTATATTTGATTTATACTTGTGATATGCTTGTGAGCAGTAGTATCCATACTTCCACATTTGCCGACGATACAGCCTGCCTTAGTATGCACGAAAACCCTGATGAGGCATCCCGCAAACTTCAGGAACACATTAGCCAGATGGAGCTTTGGTTAAACTTATGGAGAATTAAAGTCAATGAACAAAAGTGTGTCCATATAACGTTCACCCTAAGAAGAGATACTTGCTCCCCCATTAACAATCAAGTTGTTCCTCAACATTCACATGTGAAATATCTTGGTATACACCTTGATCGACGACTTACATGGAAACACCACATTGACTCTAAGTTAACTCAAATGAAACTTAAATTAACTCAGGTACATTGGCTGATTAGTAGAAATTCAACACTTAGCCTAGACTGCAAACTTTTAATATACAAGTCGCTTTTAAAGCCAATATGGTGTTACGGAATTTAACTATGGGGCACTGCTTCAGCTTCAAATGCAGAGAAAATTCAACGAAGGCAAAATAAAATTTTACGCATGATAACATCGGCTCCATGGTACATCAAAAATTCCAATATACATCGCGATTTGAATATCCCACTAGTGACTGGAGAAATTGCAAAATACGCAGACAAATACCTAACAAAACTCGAGTCACATCCTAATAAGCTTGCTCGTAATATTTTGAACTTTACTGGACACATCCGCTTAAAAAAGAGCGATACACGGGCTCTAATATTCAACACTCTAGATGATGAAGCTGCTTGAAAACACCTTTTTCTTTTTGTTGCTTATCACTACTTATGTATTATTAATAACTATCACTAAGCTTATGTCCGACATTGGTCGGGCCTAATAATTTTTTTATAGATTTAAGATTTGAATACTTATTGTTAGTTCATATTTGAAGATACAATAAATAATAAACATGCATTAAAAAAAAAAAAAAAAAAAAATTCTAATTGGCAGTGAGTGCATCCCAGACCATCGATTTGGTTTTAGAAGTCAACATAGCACCATTGAACACACGCAAGGATTGGTTCAATTTATAAGAAGATTTTTTGAGGAAAAAAAGTATTGTTCTGCGCTCTTTATTGACGTTTGCCAGGCATTTGATAAAGTATGGCATGAAGGCCTAATTTTAAAATTGAAGACTTACTTACCAATAAACATTTTAAATATTTTGGAAAGTTACATTATTTCCCGTAAGTTCACTGTTGTGGAAGGAGACTTTACGAGTAGGCCTGAAACTATTTCATCCGGTGTGCCACAGGGGAGCATACTGGTCCAGTTTTATATTTGATTTATACTTGTGATATGCCTGTGAGCAGTAGTATCCATACTTCCACATTTGCCGACGATACAGCCTGCCTTAGTATGCACGAAAGCCCTGATGAGGCATCCCGCAAACTCCAGGAACACATTAGCCAGATGTAGCTTTGGTTAAACTTATGGAGAATTAAAGTCAGTGAACATAAGTGTGTCCAGATAACGTTCACCCTAAGAAGAGATACTTGCTCCCCCATTCGGATTAACAATCAAGTTGTTCCTCAACATTCACATGTGAAATATCTTGGTATACACCTTGATCGACGACTTACATGGAAACACCACATTGACTCTAAGTTAACTCAAATGAAACTTAAATTAACTCAGGAACATTGGCTGATTGGTAGAAATTCAACACTTAGTCTAGACTGCAAACTTTTAATATACAAGTCGCTTTTAAAGCCAATATGGTGTTACGGAATTCAACTATAGGGCACTGCTTCAGCTTCAAATGTAGAGAAAATTCAACGAAGGCAAAATAAAATTTTACGCATGATAACATCGGCTCCATGGTACATCAAAAATTCAAATATACATCGCGATTTGAATATGCCACTAGTGACTGAAGAAATTGTAAAATACGCAGGCAAATATCTAACAAAACTCGAGTCACATCCTAATCCGCTTGCTCGTAATATTTTGAACTTTACTGGGCACATCCGCTTAAAAAGAGAGATACACGGGCTCTAATATTCATCACTCTAGATGATGAAGCTGCTTGAAAACACTTTTTTCTTTTTGTTGCTTATCACTACTTATGTATTATTAATAACTATCACTAAGCTTATGTCCGACATTGGTCGGGCCTAATAATTTTTTTATAGATTTAAGATTTGAATACTTATTGTTAGTTCATATTTGAAGATACAATAAATAAAAAAAAACATGCATAAAAAAAAAAAAAAAAACATGTTATTTACAATTTTCAACCCACTAAGGACTGATTTAACTAACTCATATGTGGATATGATTAATGGAATCAACTGGCTGGCATTCAAAAAATATCTTAGTAGTCACTGCGTAGAAAACATTCAGCTTAGATCATGCGATGATTTTGAATTTAACATTGCCAATCTTAACGAAAATATTAATCGGGCTGCTGAACACGCCACTACATCCTATCCGCAGACCGGCATTAACAGAATTTATTCTACGAAAATTGAACATCTTGTATGTGAAAAACGGATAGCTAGAAGAGAATGGTAACAACACAGACTTAAGACAAAATCAGACTTAAAGAATGTACTAAACGACTCAAAGAGCTGCGTCGAAAAAACTGCACTACTGGAAAAGTATTTAGAAGGTCTTGATGTAACGTCCGCATCTAATTACTCTTTATGGCGCGCTACTAGAAGTCTTAAAAGACCTGTTTATCTTAAATCACCACTGCGTACTGCGACCGGTGGCTTGGCAAGAAGCGATAGTGAGAAAGGTAACTTATTTTCTGAGCATTTAAAATCTGTATTAGCTCCCAATTCATGTACGAGTGCTGCTGAATTATCAAGTGTAGTTTCTCTACCCCCTCGTCACTTAAGGTTTAAGATGCGTGAAGTACAAAAAGTAATTGCTGAACTCAACACCAAGAAAGCTCCAGGTATTGATGGCATTAGTAACAAAATGCGCATGAACTTGCCTCATATTGCAATAAGAATCCTGCTATTTATTTTTAATGCTATTTTAAGAATGCAGTATTTTCCACATAACTGGAAGCTTGCCAAGATCAAAATGATTCCAAGGACGGGCAAAAATCTTACCAAGACTGAGTCATATAGGCCTATAAGCTTGATATCTACAATCTCAAAGCTTTTCGAAAAGCTGCTCATGACTAAATTGTCCAAAATTTTAACTGATAATGGGTGCATCCCGAACCATCAATTTGGCTTTAGAAGTCCAAGTTGTAAGAAGAACATTTTAAGAAAAAAAGTATTGTTTGATAAAATATGGCACGAAGGTCTAATTTTAAAATTTAAGACATATTTGCCAATAAACATTTAAAACCTTTTGGAAAGTTATATTATTGATGGGAAGTTCACTGTTATGGAAGGAGAGTTCACGAGTGTGCCCAAATTTATATCTTCTGGTATGTCACAGGGTAGTATTCTGGGTCCTGTCTTGTATTTAATATATACTTGTGATATGCCTGTGAGCAATAATATCCACACCTCTACATTTGCCGATGATACAGCCTGTATGAGTGTGCACGAAAACCCTTATGTGGCATCCTGTAATCTCCAGGAACATATTACCCAGCTGGAAATATTTGTGAACTTATGGAGAATTAAGGCCAATGAACAAAAGTGTGTCCATATAACGTTTACCTTAAGAAGAGATACTTGCTCCCCCATTCGAATCAACAATCAAAATATTCCTCAAGATTCCTAAGTGAAATACCTTGGTATACACCCTGGTAGAAGACTTACATGGAAACATCATATTGACTCTAAGTTAACTCAGATGAAACTTTAGTTAACTCAAATATATTTCTTGATTGGCAGAAACTCAACACTCAGCCTAGACTGCAAACTTTTACAATACAAGTCGCTTTTGAAGCCAATATGGTGCCACGGAATTCAGTTATGGGCACTGCTTCAGCTTCCAATATCGAGAGAATCTAACGAAGTCAAAACAAAATTTTACGGTTAATAACATCGGCTCCATGGTACATCCAAAATTCTATTAAACATCGTGATTTAAATATGTCACCAGTGACTGAAGAAATTGCAAAATACGCAGGCAAATATTTAACAAAACTCGAATCACATCCTAATCCGCTTGCTCGTAATATTTTGAACTTTACTAGACACATCCGCTTAAAAAAGAGGGACACACGGGCACTTATACCTAACACTCCAGATGGGACTACTTTAAAATACTCTTTTTTCCCTTTTTTGATTATCACTACTAATATATTAATTATAACTATCACTAAGTTTATGTCCGACACTGGTCGGGCCTAAATTTTTTTTTATAGATTTAAGATTTGAATATAATTTTTAGATAATCTGCTAACATGACAACAGTTTTTCCGATATAAAGAAATCAACAAATATACATTATTCTCTCCTTTTTAGAAAGGTAAAAATATCGCCAAGTTAGCAGATTATCTAAAAATTATATGACACACTTACGATTACAAATGTATACTATTAGTCAAAGGTTTTGTGCCAAACAATAACTTGGTTAAAATTTATATCTCACCGCTTTTGATGACCGAAATTTTTGAAAGGAACTTGACGTTTTTTCACATTTATGTTTTTGTAAGGATCTGACTACTTTTTGAAAAATTTTCTATGATATGAGTTTTATTTCTATTTATGATCACTGTGCCAGTTAAAAATTTCATAGTTGCATAAAATAATGGTTTAGAGCGTGATGAGTTTTGGATTGTACACCTTAAAAATTAATTATTGTGTTTTTACAAAGGGTCGCCAGTGTGTACGTAATTTGTTAAGAGTCGCCTAGAAAGAAACATGTTAAATACAGCGTCAATTTTAGTGGGAGTGATCCCGCCTATTTTTTCAATATATTTACATATTAAAGTCTGCTTAGCCGAAGTACATAAATCAAAAGGATATTCCCAATTTGCATGCAAAGTTTGAATAGAGTAGGTGGTGCTTTAATTTTTGGATTTTCCGATTGAGTAAATCAATTAGGACTATTTGAGACCTAAGTAGATTAAACACAAGGCTAAAATTTTGTTTGATTGATGACGCCAACTTTTTTAGTTGATAGTTTAAAGTATTTCGTGTTGAACTTGAGCCTAATGATATAAAATTGAAAAAAAATGAGACGCATCCAATTTATAATTTGAAATACCTCTTGTACCGAAAAATCACAGTTGAAGAGCCACATAAGCATTCAGGTCCTGTACAGTGCCATAATTGCCAAGAATATGGCCATACAAAAACATACTGCAATTCACCCTCTATTTGTGTTGTGTGCGGCGAATTACACGGCACTGCTAGTTGCAATAAGCCAAAAGATCAAAGTGATAAAAAATGCAGTAATTGTGGAGGTAATCACACCGCTAACTACAGAGGTTGTCCTGTGTACTCTTTCGTAAAGAAGACTATGGTGCAAAAACCTAAATTAGCTCCAGCTCAATCAGCAAACGCTTACTCTGCCACTTTTGCGCAAATGAGCCAACCAGTTACTTCCCGTGTATCGTATGCAGATGCTGCTAAGACAAATTCAATTCCCACACAAAATGTTTCCCCGCCAAATAACTCAAAAAATACTGACGCAAGCTTTAATTTAATCGCCTTGAAGCTACTATTGAAAATCTGGTGCAAACTATAAACAATTTTACAACAAATATGACTAGCATGATGCAAGAAATGCTGCGAATGCAGAATACTCCGCTTCAAGCATTAATTAATAAGCCATGAACACGTTAACAATATGTTTCTGGAACGCCAACGGCATTCGCCAACATAAAAATGAACTTGAGCACTTCCTCATGGAAAAAAATATTGATGTAATGTTAGTATCTGAGACTCATTTGACTTCGAGAAGTCTTTTTAAAATTTATGGCTACACTATATATGATACAAAGGACCCTAGAGGAAGGGCTTGCGGTGGATCAGCAATTCTAATAAAGTCAAGACTCAAGCACTGTGTTCTTGATAACATTTGAGAAGAACACCTACAATCAACAAATATTGGCATTGAAAGTTTTTGTAAAAATTTTGTTATATCATCAATTTACTCCCCTCCCAGATTTTCAATCACTGAGAATCAATATGAGGATTTCTACAAATCTCTTGGACCTTGTTTTGTAGCAGCTGGCGACTACAATGCTAAGCATACGTTCTAGGGTTCGCGTCTTGTTACCCCCAGAGGTCGAGCATTGTTCAACACTATTTCAAAAATGGGCTTGGAAGTCATTTCGAGTGGGGAGCCCACTTATTGGCCTACTGACATACAAAAAATTCCGGATGTTATAGATTTTGGCGTCATAAAAAATATTTCTAGGGATTTAATTCAAGTTCAAGCTTCTATTGATCTTTCGTCCGATCACTCTCCGACGATCATTACAATTTGTAGTTCATTAAGAAGTAACTTACCTGACCCATATGTGAAAATGATCAATCGTGTTAATTGGCTGGGGTTCAAAAAATATCTCAGTAGTCATTGTACGGAAAACATTACGCTTAGAACATCCGATGATATTGAATCTAACATTGCCAATCTCAGCGAGAATATTAAACAGGCTGCTGAACATGCCACTATCTCCCATCCGCAGACTGGGTTTAATAAAATTTATTCTACAGACATTGAACGTCTCGTACGTGAAAAAAGAAGAGTTAGAAGGGAATGGCAACAGCACAGATCACCACAAAATAAAATCAGATTTAAAGAGTGCACTAAACGACTCCAAGAGTTGCTTGCATCTGAAAAAACTGCATCTCTTAAAAATTATCTGGAAGGTCTTGATGTCACACCAGCGTCTAATTACTCTTTGTGGCGCGCTGCTAGAAAGCTTAAAACACCCATTGAGTACAAGCCACCTCTACGCACATCTACCGGAAGTTGGGCAAGAAACGATACTGAAAAAGGTAAAATATTTGCTGAGCACTTAAAATCCGTTTTTACGCCAAACATATGTACTGGTGTTGCTGATTTGCCGAATGTAGTCGGCAGCTAGAAGCTTGCCAAGGTTAAAATGATTCCAAAGCCGGGCAAAGATCTAACCAAGGCTGAGTCATATAGGCCAATAAGTCTACTATCAACTATGTCAAAGCTTTTCGAAAAACTGCTCAAAACAAAATTGTCCCAAATTCTAATTAGTAGTGGGTGCATACCAGACCATCAATTTAGTTTTAGAAGTCAGCATAGCACAATAGTGCTATAAATTGAACCAGTCTGTGAGTTTGTTCAATGGAACAAACTCACAGACTGGTTCAATTTATAAGAAGAACTTTTGAGGAAAAAAAGTATTGCTCTGCGCTCTTTATTGACGTTTGCCAGGCATTTGATAAAGTGTGGCTTGAAGGCCTAATTTTAAAATTGAAGACTTACTTACCAATAAACATTTTAAATCTTTTGGGAAGTTACATTATTTCCCGTAAGTTCACTGTTGTGGAAGGAGACTTTACGAGTAGGCCTGAAACTATTTCATCCGGTGTGCCACAGGGGAGCATACTGGTCCAGTTTTATATTTGATTTATACTTGTGATATGCCTGTGAGCAGTAGTATCCATACTTCCACATTTGCCGACGATACAGCCTGCCTTAGTATGCACGAAAACCCTGATGAGGCATCCCGCAAACTTCAGGAACACATTAGCCAGATGGAGCTTTGGTTAAACTTATGGAGAATTAAAGTCAATGAACAAAAGTGTGTCCATATAACGTTCACCCTAAGAAGAGATACTTGCGCCCCCATTAACAATCAAGTTGTTCCTCAACATTCACATGTGAAATATCTTGGTATACACCTTGATCGACGACTTACATGGAAACACCACATTGACTCTAAGTTAACTCAAATGAAAATTAAATTAACTCAGGTACATTGGCTGATTAGTAGATATTCAACACTTAGCCTAGACTGCAAACTTTTAATATACAAGTCGCTTTTAAAGCCAATATGGTGTTACGGCATTTAACTATGGGGCACTGCTTCAGCTTCAAATGCAGAAAAAAATTCAACGAAGGCAAAATAAAATTTTACGCATGATAACATCGGCTCCATGGTACATCAAAAATTCCAATATACATCGTGATTTGAATATCCCACTAATGACTGGAGAAATTGCAAAATACGCAGGCAAATACCTAACAAAACTCGAGTCACATCCTAATAAGCTTGCTCGTAATATTTTGAACTTTACTGGACACATCCGCTTAAAAAAGAGCGATACACGGGCTCTAATATTCAACACTCTAGATGATGAAGCTGCTTGAAAACACCTTTTTCTTTTTGTTGCTTATCACTACTTATGTATTATTAATAACTATCACTAAGCTTATGTCCGACATTGGTCGGGCCTAATAATTTTTTTATAGATTTAAGATTTGAATACTTATTGTTAGTTCATATTTAAAGATACAATAAATAATAAACATGCATTAAAAAAAAAAAAAAAAAAAATTCTAATTGGCAGTGAGTGCATCCCAGACCATCGATTTGGTTTTAAAAGTCAACATAGCACCATTGAATACACGCAAAGATTGGTTCAATTTATAAGAAGATTTTTTTGAGGAAAAAAAGTAGTGTTCTGCGCTCTTTATTGACGTTTGCCAGGCATTTGATAAAGTATGGCATGAAGGCCTAATTTTAAAATTGAAGACTTACTTACCAATAAACATTTTAAATATTTTGGAAAGTTACATTATTTCCCGTAAGTTCACTGTTGTGGAAGGAGACTTTACGAGTAGGCCTGAAACTATTTCATCCGGTGTACCACAGGGGAGCATACTGGGACCAGTTTTATATTTGATTTATACTTGTGATATGCCTGTGAGCAGTAGTATCCATACTTCCACATTTGCCGACGATACAGCCTGCCTTAGTATGCACGAAAACCCTGATGAGGCATCCCGCAAACTCCAGGAACACATTAGCCAGATGGAACTTTGGTTAAACTTATGGAGAATTAAAGTCAGTGAACATAAGTGTGTCCAGATAACGTTCACCCTAAGAAGAGATACTTGCTCCCCCATTCGGATTAACAATCAAGTTGTTCCTCAACATTCACATGTGAAATATCTTGGTATACACCTTGATCGACGACTTACATGGAAACACCACATTGACTCTAAGTTAACTCAAATGAAACTTAA
The DNA here is from genome assembly GCA_949987645.1 of Tachina grossa. Classification (NCBI taxonomy): domain Eukaryota; kingdom Metazoa; phylum Arthropoda; class Insecta; order Diptera; family Tachinidae; genus Tachina; species Tachina grossa. The sequence goes on from CATLJX010000038.1 coordinate 335,399, forward strand.
ATTAACTCAGGAACATTGGCTGATTGGTAGAAATTCAACACTTAGTCTAGACTGCAAACTTTTAATATACAAGTCGCTTTTAAAGCCAATATGGTGTTACGGAATTCAACTATGGGGCACTGCTTCAGCTTCAAATGTAGAGAAAATTCAACGAAGGCAAAATAAAATTTTACGCATGATAACATCGGCTCCATGGTACATCAAAAATTCAAATATACATCGCGATTTGAATATGCCACTAGTGACTGAAGAAATTGTAAAATACGCAGGCAAATATCTAACAAAACTCGAGTCACATCCTAATCCGCTTGCTCGTAATATTTTGAACTTTACTGGGCACATCCGCTTAAAAAGAGAGATACACGGGCTCTAATATTCATCACTCTAGATGATGAAGCTGCTTGAAAACACTTTTTTCTTTTTGTTGCTTATCACTACTTATGTATTATTAATAACTATCACTAAGCTTATGTCCGACATTGGTCGGGCCTAATAATTTTTTTATAGATTTAAGATTTGAATACTTATTGTTAGTTCATATTTGAAGATACAAAAAATAAAAAAAAACATGCATTAAAAAAAAACATGTTATTTACAATTTTCAACCCACTAAGGACTGATTTAACTAACTCATATGTGGAGATGATTAATGGAATCAACTGGCTGGCATTCAAAAAATATCTTAGTAGTCACTGCGTAGAAAACATTCAGGTTAGATCATGCGATGATTTTGAATTTAACATTGCCAATCTTAACGAATATATTAAACAGGCTGCTGAACACGCCACTACATCCTATCCGCAGACCGGCATTAACAGAATTTATTCTACGAAAATTGAACATCTTGTATGTGAAAAACGGATAGCTAGAAGAGAATGGTAACAACACAGACTTAAGACAAAATCAGACTTAAAGAATGTACTAAACGACTCAAAGAGCTGCTATCGTCGGAAAAAACTGCACTACTGGAAAAGTATTTAGAAGGTCTTGATGTAACGTCCGCATCTAATTACTCTTTATGGCGCGCTACTAGAAGTCTTAAAAGACCTGTTTATCTTAAATCACCACTGCGTACTGCGACCGGTGGCTTGGCAAGAAGCGATAGTGAGAAAGGTAACTTATTTTCTGAGCATTTAAAATCTGTATTAGCTCCCAATTCATGTACGAGTGCTGCTGAATTATCAAGTGTAGTTTCTCTACCCCCCCCTTCTCACTTAAGGTTTAAGATGCGTGAAGTACAAAAAGTAATTGCTGAACTCAACACGAAGAAAGCTCCAGGTATTGATGGCATTAGTAACAAAATACGCATGAACTTGCCTCATATTGCAATAAGAATCCTGCTATTTATTTTTAATGCTATTTTAAGAATGCAGCATTTTCCACATAACTGGAAGCTTGCCAAGATCAAAATGATTCCAAGGACGGGCAAAAATCTTACCAAGACTGAGTCATATAGGCCTATAAGCTTGATATCTACAATCTCAAAGCTTTTCGAAAAGCTGCTCATGACTAAATTGTCCAAAATTTTAACTGATAATGGGTGCATCCCGAACCATCAATTTGGCTTTAGAAGTCCAAGTTGTAAGAAGAACATTTTAAGAAAAAAAGTATTGTTTGATAAAATATGGCACGAAGGTCTAATTTTAAAATTTAAGACATATTTGCCAATAAACATTTAAAACCTTTTGGAAAGTTATATTATTGTTATATTGTTATATTATTATTATATTCCACTGTTATGGAAGGAGAGTTCACGAGTGTGCCCAAATTTATATCTTCTGGTATGTCACAGGGTAGTATTCTGGGTCCTGTCTTGTATTTAATATATACTTGTGATATGCCTGTGAGCAATAATATCCACACCTCTACATTTGCCGATGATACAGCCTGTATGAGTGTGCACGAAAACCCTTATGTGGCATCCTGTAATCTCCAGGAACATATTACCCAGCTGGAAATATTTGTGAACTTATGGAGAATTAAGGCCAATGAACAAAAGTGTGTCCATATAACGTTTACCTTAAGAAGAGATACTTGCTCCCCCATTCGAATCAACAATCAAAATATTCCTCAAGATTCCTAAGTGAAATACCTTGGTATACACCCTGGTAGAAGACTTACATGGAAACATCATATTGACTCTAAGTTAACTCAGATGAAACTTTAGTTAACTCAAATATATTTCTTGATTGGCAGAAACTCAACACTCAGCCTAGACTGCAAACTTTTACAATACAAGTCGCTTTTGAAGCCAATATGGTGCCACGGAATTCAGTTATGGGCACTGCTTCAGCTTCCAATATCGAGAGAATCTAACGAAGTCAAAACAAAATTTTACGGTTAATAACATCGGCTCCATGGTACATCCAAAATTCTATTAAACATCGTGATTTAAATATGTCACCAGTGACTGAAGAAATTGCAAAATACGCAGGCAAATATTTAACAAAACTCGAATCACATCCTAATCCGCTTGCTCGTAATATTTTGAACTTTACTAGACACATCCGCTTAAAAAAGAGGGACACACGGGCACTTATACCTAACACTCCAGATGGGACTACTTTAAAATACTCTTTTTTCCCTTTTTTGATTATCACTACTAATATATTAATTATAACTATCACTAAGTTTATGTCCGACACTGGTCGGGCCTAAATTTTTTTTATAGATTTAAGATTTGAATATAATTTTTAGATAATCTGCTAACATGACAACAGTTTTTCCGATATAAAGAAATCAACAAATATACATTATTCTCTCCTTTTTAGAAAGGTAAAAATATCGCCAAGTTAGCAGATTATCTAAAAATTATATGACACACTTACGATTACAAATGTATACTATTAGTCAAAGGTTTTGTGCCAAACAATAACTTGGTCAAAATTTATATCTCACCGCTTTTGATGACCGAAATTTTTGAAAGGAACTTGACGTTTTTTCACATTTATGTTTTTGTAAGGATCTGACTACTTTTTGAAAAATTTTCTATGATATGAGTTTTATTTCTATTTATGATCACTGTGCCAGTTAAAAATTTCATAATTGCATAAAATAATGGTTTAGAGCGTGATTAGTTTTGGATTGTACACCTTAAAAATTAATTATTGTGTTTTTACAAAGGGTCGCCAGTGTGTACGTAATTTGCTAAGAGTCGCCTAGAAAGAAACATGTAAAATACAGCGTCAATTTTAGTGGGAGTGATCCCGCCTATTTTTTCAATATATTTACATATTAAAGTCTGCTTAGCCGAAGTACATAAATCAAAAGGATATTCCCAATTTGCATGCAAAGTTTGAATAGAGTAGGTGGTGCTTTAATTTTTGGATTTTCCGATTGAGTAAATCAATTAGGACTATTTGAGACCTAAGTAGATTAAACACAAGGCTAAAATTTTGTTTGATTGATGACGCCAACTTTTTTAGTTGATAGTTTAAAGTATTGATACATGCAACGTATATGCAAAGTTTCACAAAAATGGCTTAAGTCAAAAGCTGTATATTAACAGCCCAGCAAAAAATTTCAAAAAAGGTAATCGAGTTTGGAATTAAGCATTTAATGATTTTTACAAGGCGTGAGACTAAAATAATCGATTCTTGAGAAGTAGTTATGTTGTTTATTGTAAGAATTTATTATATTTTCCGTTGTGGGAAATAGTTATTTTTTCTTGATTGAACTACTTTTTTAAATATGCCGTTGTTTGAGTAAATGGAAGGTCTTGGTTAAAAACTCAGTTTGATTAAATATACACATAATAACTTTTAAGAAAAATTTAAATAATTTAAAAAAACTTATTGTTTTACTACGAAATACACCATTTTGTAAATTTGATTAATTATACACATAATAACTTTTAAGAAAAATTTAAATAATTTAAAAAAACTTATTGTTTTACTACGAAATACACCATTTTGTAAAATTTCTTTAATGAACTGAATTGAAATATGTTATATTTTATTCGTATCAGTGCCTCTATTGTTACTTATAAATACTATATTTAGAAAAATTTATGAACTTTTATTAAAACCGTAAATGAAAAAAAAAAATTATTTAGAACTACTTATATTTAAATAATTATTTTCCAAAATGTAAGTACTTATTTTTTAATTTAAAATAAATAGGTAGGCAATTTAGAAATATTTATAATTTATTTAAAATAACTACTTATTTTGGTAATATTTTCACGTCTTTTTTTAAAACCCAAAGAACATGTTCAACTTCAGCTTCCTATTTTTAAAATTTGCGTAATGTTTTTTGTAAGCGAGTACTTTAATTTGGCAATCTTAAAAGTAAGTCATTATATTGCAAGTAGTTTAGATGGTAATGTTTATTTTTTTTTTGCTGGGAGCCTTATTAATATAACTTTTTAAAGCTTTATAAAGGGGTTTTAACACAAATTTTCATAATAATAAGTTTTATTAATATGGCTGTAAGTTTTCAGGTTCAAACAATAGTAGCGTGGCTCCGCCCATTCTGAGAATATTTTTTGGTTTTTCAGATTTTTCCAGTTGGTTTCTCACCTAGACCTACTTGTGTATCAAATTTCAGCTCACAATTGCAACTTTTAATTTTACATTTTTAATTTTTATGTAACCATGGCCACTTTTCCAAACTTTTTTTCGGCCAGTGTTTATTATTTGTGTCAAGTTTCGTTGCAAACGGATAATAATACATACAGAAATAGTATATCTAAATATGCTAAGCCGTGTCAACGCCCACTTTTTTAATGGACAATTTTTAGGCTTGCCCTATCGCAGTATGTATGCCGAATTCCAATAAAATAGCTTCCATTAAGCGCCTTAGATTTGCTTTTTAATTGTAGCCTTTATGGGCGTAGCCCAGCCCTCCTGGCCAAAATTTTTGGATCTTAAATTTTTTTTGTTTATTGCCCGCCTAGACTTAGCTCTGTACCAAATTTCAGCTCACTAGCACAAATTTTAATTTTTATGGGCGTAGCCCCACCCCCCCTTGGTTAAAATTTTCGGGTTTTCAGATTTTTGTAGTTCATTGCTTACCTAGATCTACACGTGTACCAAATCTTCAAATGCTTCATCAATTTGATGAGTGATCCGTGAGTCAGTGAGTATGTCTTAAAATATGCACTTTTTGCACCTTCATATCTCCGGAACCTTTCATTGTAAAACTTTCAATTTTTGCATGTGAGGTAACATGAATTTATTATAATTATGATTTAAATTTCATAGTTTTAAGGTCGCGGGGAACAAAGTGATGAGGGGGGTAAAGACAGCTCGAATGGCTTCTGTAAATATACACACTGCGTGCATTGGCCGGAACTTGGCCTGTCCAAAAAAAAAAACATGTTATTTGGCTTACAATCCGATACGAAATCATAAGTATGGAAACAAATGAAGTCCGAACAATAATAATTAAATTAACTAAAATTAATAGGAATGCGCCTGTGGCAAAACTCGAGTAATTTATACTTAATAGTAACAAACCAAAAAAGTTTGTCTTAAGTAGAACAAAAATAAGCAAATTAACTAACATGTACATAATAAGTACAGAAAAAACACTATGTTAAGACTGTTGTAAATTTATAGATGGTAAAATTGAGCTTTCATTACAAAAAAGCTTTCAGCAAATTGAAATAAAATGATTAAAAACAATTTACATGACATAATTTTAGTTAATTTAATTATTATTGTTCGAACTTCATTTGTTTCTATATTTATGATTTGAACAGGCTAACAGGCCATCGCTTTGTAAGCCAAATTACATGTAAAAATTACTAATGAATAAATAACACCAAATTTAGTTGTATCTAAATATTCTGACAACACATAGTTGAACGGAACAACTAGTTGCTTTTGAAGGCCATTAAACCTTCATCATCAGCGTTCTTTTGTGTTTATTTTGTGTATATTTCTGCTTTGTATACTAAGCCATAATGGAATATGTGAATTATTTTGATTCATATTATTTTAATTTGCTGAAAGCTTTTTTGTGATGAAAGCTCAATTTTACCATCTCTAAACTTACAACAGTCTTACCATAGTCGTTTTTTCCTTACTAATTATGCATATGTTAGTTAGTTTGCTTATTTTTGTTCTACTTAATTTTTGGTTTGTTACTATTATGTATAATTTATTTGTTTTTTGCCACATGCCCATCAAAAGAAATTTTAGTTATTTTTTTCATTATTATTGTGAATATGTGAATTGTTTTGTGTCATCTTATTTCAATTTGCTGAAGCTTTTTTGAAATGAAAGCTCACTTTTTCTATCTTTAAATTTACAACAGTCGTAACCATTTTACCATTGTCGTTTGTTATTTACTAATTGTACACATGTTAAATAATTTGCTTATTTATGTTAACCCCGACTAAAAACAGGGGCCTAATTCCCGCATTCGATTGCGAGCGAGTTATTATTCGAATGCGCGAGTTTTTTAACTTTTGGGATTTTTTTTCGCATTCGGTTTGGAGTAACACATATTGAAATTTCTAATGACAGCATTCGATAACGTGCATACATTCGAATGCAACCGTTCGTGTTTTTAGTCGCAAGCAAAAAGGCATTCGAAATCATTTTTAACATAGAAAAAACGAAGAAATATTTTACTTATTTATAAATACAAATTAAAAAATTTCTAGTTGACTTTAAATATAACAAAACACACTGGCTTGGCAAATACATAATGTTTTGCCCAAGAGTTTTCTCGGGGAAAATAAAAAAAAATCAACCAAATCTGGGAGCACCTAAATAACAAATTAAATGCTTCTGGTCAAGCATCGAACATGTGGCTAGTGCTCTATTCTCTAACTTTACACTAATTTATTATTAAGTTATTAATAAAATTAAAATGAAAATAACATATATGTATTCGTTTCTTTTTTCTGCACATACGTGTGTATGTACGTACATAAATATGTTTTTGCATACATACATATATACAAACATATGCTTTTGCTTACAATTTATTCAGTGTTGTGAAATGAATTTATATATAAATATATTTGCCTTTTTCCAACACTAAAACCAAAACTCGATTCAATTGGTAGCGAGTGACATCATCAGAAAATTTCTTGTCATGGGAATTAATTTCTATTCGAATGCAATTCCGATCACGAACCGGCAGTTTTATCATAGTCGTAAGGCAAAAATTAAAATAAAATTTACTTAATAGTAACAAACCAAAAAAGTTTGTCTTATGCCCATTATTTCAGTTGGTAATCAAACCGTAATTATTTTTAAATTCTAATTAAATACGAAATTGTGTTTTTGAGTGCTTATATAATAATAATTATTAAATGCCCAACCTTGCGAAATTAAACACTACTTAAGTTTTATGATTGTACCACATGTTTTTATTCGTGTGTGTGTTTACTGAAAACATGCACATGAGCATCATGCGGTCGTATTAAAAAGAATTTCGTTTAAATTTCATAAATATATAACATATACAGTACAAAGTTTCATATAATGGAATAAAGTAATATAAAAAGGTATTATGATGTTCTTTTGGTCTCATAAAATGAGTTTTTATGCAATTTAATTTTCTACATGTTGATAATCTAACTTTTTGCTTACGTTAAACAGCTGCTGTTTGAAAAGCCTTCAATAATACTGGGAAATTTTGCAGTGCTACCGTACTTTCAACGTAATTTAATAAGAACTTTAAATAATCACTGAAAAAATGAAAGCCTGTAATGTAATTCAAATTTATGAATGTATATTATTATGTATGTATATTAGAATAAGTAAAAATAGAAAAAGCGAACTAATTGTTAATATATAAGCTGAAGAAATTATCGAATAAAATAACGATATACTTTGATCACTATACGCTTGTGCATTAGTACACTTTTTAATACATTTCATGGCGATCCTGCTCTAAATTAGATACAAACAGCAAATAAATTTGCTACAATCTGATTACAACCAGGACCAGTACGATAGAAGCTGCATACATTGCTTATGCTTAGCTGGAATATATCTAGAAACATTGTTTTTAATAAGGGCACCATCTTTATAACGCTCAACCATCCTTATAACGCGGAAGGCAATTAATTCCTACAAAAACTGGGTGAAGGAAGAAATTAGACTTGTATCGAACTCTTTCAGAAGCTCATTTTTGCCACAAAGCAATGATCAAACCCATGTAATTTAAATGGGCAAAATTAGCTGATTTTCTTTTGTAATGAAAGCTCAATTTTACCATCTCTTAATTTACAAAAGTCTTACTATTGTCGTTTGTTCTTTACTAATGATGCACATTTTAAGTAATTTGTTTGTTTTGTTCTATTTAAGACAAACTTTTTTGGTTTGTTACTATTAAGTATATTTTATTTAATTTTTGCCAAAGGCCCATGACTATTAATTTTAATTAATTTAATTATTATTGTTCAAACTTCATTTCTATATTTATGATTTGAACAGGCTAAAGTTCGTATCGCTTTATAAGCCAAATTACATGTAACAATTACTAATGAATAAATAACACCAAATTTAGTTGTATCTAAATATTCTGACAACACATAGTTGAACGGAACAACTAGCCGTTTTCGAAGGCCACTAAACCTTCATCATCAGCATTCGTTTGTGTTTTGTACAATGTGTGTGGTGTCAGTTGATGTAGATTTCTGCTTTATATACTAAGCCATTTTTTTCCTCGTCGTGAGCACCATTGTTTATTGTTATTAAAATTGTTTCTATTTTTATTAAAATTATTTCCTCTACTAAAGTTGTTATTTCTGAAGTTAACAAAATTATTGTTTCTGTTATTATTATGGTTATTCAGCGATTTGTGTTGTTTTTTAACAACACAAATCCCTGAATAGTAATTTTTACTATTATTTCTATTCAGATTTTTATTATTAAATCTAACTCTCTGATGCATAATATGTTCTTGGGTATTTGAAGTGTTGGATTCTGCTACAATTTTTAAAGCTTCTGCAAATGTTCTTGCTTCTATTGTTTTGACTATTTCTCTATTGATTAATCCATTTTTAAATGAGTTAAATGCAATGATACCGTTTGATTATATTATTGTATATCCGCTTTCTTCACCTATGCGTGACATTTGTAATTCGTTTAATTCTGAAATTAAACTTTCAATTTTGTCTGCAAATTTTCGTATGTCATCTTGTTGTTTTATTTTATTTAAGTCATTTAGGATGCTATTTGGTGTTTGTTGTGACTTATAATTTTTCTTTAGTTCATTGATTAATTCTTCAAAATTTTTTGGTATTCTAGTTTGCTTTATTCTGTTTTTTACTTTTTGAACTAATCTTCTTTTAAAAATTAATTCAAAGAAATTGGCTTTTTTAGTATCATCTAAGGTCTCTTGAATCAATTCTAAATTAGCTATGAATAGGCTAAGTTCGGCCAAGCTCTGAAGCGTTCATTGTTATTGTGTTGTTTGTTATATCTGAGTTTTTTGAAATTTTCTAACCACTTGTTGATGTAGATAGCTAGGTATTTCTAATTCTAATCCTTTTTTTGTTGATATCTTTGAAAGTTTATTTCTTATAACTAGGAAAAATGTATCGGCTGCGACTTTGTGTGATGTTGTTAGTCGATTGTAGTTTATGTTTAATATTACTCTTATTTCTTCAAATTTGGTTATTAAATTTTGAATATGTTTTTCAATTGTCCCGTCTTTTTTAAGTCTATCAGTGTTTAAGCATTTATATGACTTGTCATATAAATTGCAAAATACTCAGGCAAATATCTAACAAGACTCGAGTCACATCCTGATCCGTTTGCTCGCAATTTTTTGAGCTTTACTGAACACATCCGCTTAAAAAAGAGAGATACAAGGGCTCTAATACTAAACACTCCAGATGAAGCTGCTTGAAAATTATTTTTTTTTTGCTATCACTACTTATGTATTATTAATAACTATCACTAAGTTTATGTCCGACATTGGTCGGACCTACAAATTATATTTTAGATTTCAGATTTGAATACTTATTGTTAGTTCATATACAATAAATAAATAAAATAACATGCAAAAAAAAACTATATATGATACAAAGGAACCTAGGGTGGATCTGCAATTCTAATTTAATCAAGACTCAAGCATTATATCCTTTACAACGTATGTATGCAAGCAACGAGTATTTTTGTATAAATTTTTTTTCGAATTTCTTGATATCATCAATGTACTAACCTCCAAGATTTTCAGTTACCGAAGATCCGAATGAGAAGTTCTACAAATCGCTTGGATCTCGTTTCGTAGCAGCTGGCGACTACAATGCAAAACATACGTACTGGGGTTCGCGCCTTGTAACAGCTAGATGTCGAGCTTTGTTTAATACAATTTCAAAAATGGGCTTGGATGTCATTTCGAGTGGGGAGCAGAGTTACTGGCCTACTGACGTATGAAAAATTCCGGATGTTATAGATTAAGGTGTCATGCAAAATATTTCTAGGAATTTAATTCATGTTGAAGCTTCTCTAGATTTCTCTTCCGATCACTACCCCACTATCGTTTCAATCTGTAATCCACTAAGAAGTTACTTAGTATGCATTGCACGAAAAACATTCAGCTTAGATAATATGATGATATTGAATTTAACATTGCGAGTCTAAACGAAAAAATTAAGCAGGCTGCTGAACATGCCGCAACCTCTTATCAGGAAACTGGCTTTAATAGAATTTATTCTACGGAAATTGAACGTCTTGTATGGGAAAAAAGAAGAGCTAGATGGGAATGGCAGCAACACAGTTACCCCAAGTTACATCAGACTTAAAGAGTGTACTAAATGACTTAAAGAGCTACTATCGTTGGAAAAAACTGCACTAATGGAAACATATTTCGAAGGTCTCGACGTCACGTCAGCATCTATTTACTCTTTATGGTGCGCTACTAGAAATCTTAAAAGACTCGTTGATCTTAAATCACAACTGCGCTTTCTACCGGACGCTGGGCAAGAAGCGATAGTGAGAAAGGTAACTTATTCTCTAAGCATTTAAAATCTGTATTCACTCCCAGTTCATGTACTGGTGTTGCCAATTTACCAAGTCTAGTTTCTATACCCCCTCGTCCCTTAAGGTTAAAGTTGCGTAAAGTACAAAAAATAATTGCTGAACTCAACCCGAAGAAAGTTCCAGGTATTGATGGCATTAGTAGATGTTGGTGAACTTGCCTCATATTGCAATAAGAATTTTGACATTTATTTTTAATTCCATTTTATTTTCCACATTACTGGAAACTTGCCAAAATAAAAATGATTGCAAAGGCGGGCAAAGATCTTACCAAGGCTGATTTATATAGTCCTACAAGCTTACTATCAACAATCTCAAAGCTTTTCGAGAAGCTGCTCATGACTAAATTGTCCCAAATTTTAGCTGATAATGGGTGCATCCCGGACCATCAATCTGGTTTTAGAAGTCAGCATAGCACCATTGAACATTGTAAAATTAAAGACATATGTGCCAATAAACACGGAATCTATATCGTCTATAATTATTTCCTGAAGTGTAATTTATTTGTCCAATACTAATTTTCCATGCTTATATGCTAGTGGGAATATATAATATAATTTACATATATTTTTCAATATAGGATACTTATAAATTGTAATTATATCTTGATTGTAAAAACATATATGGATATCTGGATACTCTAGGATGTTTATTAATGGTAAGTCAAAAGCTTCATTAAATACGATATCTTTTATTTCATTTAGATTCAATGTTCCTGAATAAAAATTTCCATTTTTAGCAAAATTTATAGTAATTGTTATAGCTTCAAATTCACGATATACTTCATTGATTATAATGTTATCTGTGATAGCTTTAGGATTTAATGTTTCTAAGATCTGTTCAAACCGTGAGTTTACAATTTTTTGTCTGTTACTGTTTTCTATTAATTGATTAAGTCCTGTCTTTATTTCGATTAAGTCGTCGTGATCTGGTGTCTAGGTGAAAAATTTTAATGTTGAACCTAGAAAGTTTAGTGCTCTTTTTTCGCGATGTGTATTAATTGCGTTTTTAAAGATTCAATTCTACCTATTAATATTTGTTCTTCCTGGCTTTGTTCTGTATTATACATGTTTTGCATTATGTCCTCGTATGGTCTCAGTATTTTTGTTAAGTTAACTACGTGATACAGATATGATGTGTCTTCGAACACATAGGCTGGATTTCCTTCTATGAGTACATATTTTTTGTTTGTTAAATCAGTTATGTTGTCGCCAAAAGCAAATGCGAGAAATACAATTCCAATTATTGTTGACTTGTTCATAGTGTAGTTTGTCTGCGTATACTATCTTTATGAAATCGTATTTAGTTACAACTTAATTTAAATAAAAATTAGCTAAATACGTACTTAATTATTAAGTTAAAAACTGGGGGTTAAGGACAACAAAAATTATTTTTAAATGCATGTTTTTTATTTATTGTATCTTCAAATATGAACTAACAATCAAACTATTGTATGTGTTCAAACTATTAAGCCCAACCAATGTCGGACATAAGCTAAGTGATAGTTATTAATAATACATATGTAGTGACAAACAAAAAAAAGAAAAAAAGTGTTTTCAAGCAGCTTCATCATCCGGAGTGTTGATTATTAGAGCCCGTGTATCTCTTTTTTTAACGGATGTGTCCAGTAAAGTTTAAAATATTACGAGCAAGTGGATTAGGAGTGACTCTAGTTTTTTAATATATTTGCGCGTATTAGGCAATTTCTTCAGTCACTAGTAGCATATTTAAATCACGATCTATATTTGAATTTTTGATGTACCATCGAGCCGATGTTCTCAAACGTAAAATTTTGTTTTGCCTTCGTTGTATTTTCTCAACATTTGAAGGTGAAGCAGTGCCCCATAGCTGAATTCCGTAACACCATATTGGCTTCAAAAGAGACTTGTGTATTAAAAATTTGCAATCTAGACTGAGGGTTGAATTTCTACCAATCAGCCAATGTACCTGAGTTAATTTTAATTTCATTTGTGTTAGCTGAGAATCATGTAAGCCATCGATCAAGGTGTACGCCAAGGTATTTTACATGTGAATGTTGAGGAGTAATTTGATTATTTATTCTAATGGGGGAACAAGTATCTCTAAGTAAGGTAAATGTTACTTAGCCATAGTTTCATCTGGGTAGTGTGTTCCTGGCGTTTGCGGGATAGCTCATCAGAATTTTCGTGCATACTAAGGCAGGCTGTATCGTCCGCAAAAGTAGAAATATGGATAATAATGCTAACAGGCATATCACAAGTATAAATCAAATACGAAACTGGCCTCAGTTTACTCTCCTGTGGCACACGGGATGAGTTAGTTTCAAGCATATTCATAAATAGCGTTACCGTTGTGCGACTAAAGTCGCATTTTGCCCCTTTTTCAACTGCCTTGCCACTTATTATGCCCCTTACTTTTAAATCCCCTTTTAGTATCATTTGCATTATTTTGTGCCCCTTTTTGTTCAAAGTCAATTTACGTTTTATTTTGACAATAAATATACACAGATTCGTATAGATTCTACCACATTAAATAAGATTTTATTTCCTATGTGTCAAACTTAATATAAAACATACACCTTGGTATGAATCTTTTCATTTGTGTAAGGTTTTTAAATATACGAGTAAAATTGCATACTCATAATTGGTAATTCTAATTGTATTTTCGACAGTGAAAGCCGATTCGATTGTGAAAGCCAAATTTAATTAAAGTACATTTTTTTAAATGGCTGTTCTGTAAACCGATCGATTTGAAATCGCTCGATTTTAGAAAATAAAACAGCCAAACACGTGGCAATTTACAGCTACTCGTTTAAGTCAATGAACAAATTGGCCAAATTAAACGCAAAAATATACCCAGATTCAGCCGTTGAAAAGTCAGTGAGTTACACCTTATTTCATATTAACAAAAAAATTTACCAAAAAAAAAAACATAATGCGTAAACATAAATTAACATTGCTAAAAAATTTACAAATGTACTGAAAGTAGACACTTGTCTGCACATGCTGTCTGCCTTAAATTTATTTCAAAACGATTTGATAGAATGGATTGCTAATGAAGAACTTATTTATAAATACAGATGTACATTTTCAGAAGAATTAATATCTAAGGCATTTAATAAGTATGCATTATGCATAAAAATAATACCATAAATATATTATCCTCTTCAGAATCGAAGTTTTAATTTTTTTTATCAAAACCTTAAATGGTTAAGTAAATTTTTTGAATTATACTGGTTTTTACGTAAAAAAGTGATATGCCCCAAAAGATGCGTATTCTTTAATTTTTTGTAAATCTTAAGAACTGGGGCAGATTACGGCATTCAATATCGAACGAAATTTCCATTTATTTTCTATTGGAATTTCGATCAATATCAAATGCCACATTTTGACCAGTGTCTCATTATTATCATAGATTTTATGATTTAATTATTAATATAATATAAAATTAAATAAAGATTTATTTCCTATGTGTCAAACTTAATATAAAACATACACCTTGGTATGAATCTTTTCATTTGTGTAAGGTTTTTAAATATACGAGTAAAATTGCATACTCATAATTGGTAATTCTAATTGTATTTTCGACAGTGAAAGCCGATTCGATTGTGAAAGCCAAATTTAATTAAAGTACATTTTTTTAAATGGCTGTTCTGTAAACCGATCGATTTGAAATCGCTCGATTTTAGAAAATAAAACAGCCAAACACGTGGCAATTTACAGCTACTCGTTTAAGTCAATGAACAAATTGGCCAAATTAAACGCAAAAATATACCCAGATTCAGCCGTTGAAAAGTCAGTGAGTTACACCTTATTTCATATTAACAAAAAAATTTACCAAAAAAAAAACATAATGCGTAAACATAAATTAACATTGCTAAAAAATTTACAAATGTACTGAAAGTAGACACTTGTCTGCACATGCTGTCTGCCTTAAATTTATTTCAAAACGATTTGATAGAATGGATTGCTAATGAAGAACTTATTTATAAATACAGATGTACATTTTCAGAAGAATTAATATCTAAGGCATTTAATAAGTATGCATTATGCATAAAAATAATACCATAAATATATTATCCTCTTCAGAATCGAAGTTTTAATTTTTTTTATCAAAACCTTAAATGGTTAAGTAAATTTTTTGAATTATACTGGTTTTTACGTAAAAAAGTGATATGCCCCAAAAGATGCGTATTCTTTAATTTTTTGTAAATCTTAAGAACTGGGGCAGATTACGGCATTCAATATCGAACGAAATTTCCATTTATTTTCTATTGGAATTTCGATCAATATCAAATGCCACATTTTGACCAGTGTCTCATTATTATCATAGATTTTATGATTTTTTTTTATATATTTTATTGTAAAATTAAAAATTTCTTTTTTTGTGTACACGCATCTCTTCCCCAGTAATAATAATTGTTCACGTGAGTTAGTAAAGGCTTCTTTACACTCAAAATAAAATTCAATCCATCCGTACTTAAATTAATCCAAAGCGTTGTCATAAGTACGGTAAGTACGGATTTACTTAAATCAAGTACAGAAGGCTTGATTCAAGTACGGATTATTCAAATCCTAAATACTTAATTTTATCCATACCTGATCCCGAATCCGTACTTTAAGTAATCCCAAAACGTGATTGATATCAGAAAAACTGATATTGAATCAATTTCAAAATGCGCTTAATTTAAGTATTTACAAGTTAATTTTATTTCGAATTAGTACTTGAAAAAATCCCAAGACGAGATTGATTTAAGAAAACATGAGATTATATTAAGCTCAAAATGCGTCTGTTTTACGAAATCCTAAAATGCTTTAATAAAATAAAAATATTTTAGTTAATTTTAATTATTATTCGAACTCCATTTGATTCTGTATTTGTGAATTGAACGGGCTAAAGTTCGTATCGCTTTATAAGCCAAATTACATGTGATAATTATTAATGAACAAATAACACCAAAGTCTGTTGTAAATATTCTGACTAACAACACATAGTTGAACGGAACAGCCAGCCACCAAACACAAAAGAACGCTGATGATGAAGGTTTAGTGGCCTTCGAAAACGGCTGGCTGTTCCGTTCAACTATGTGTTGTTAGTCAGAATATTTACAACAGACTTTGGTGTTATTTGTTCATTAATAATTATCACATGTAATTTGGCTTATAAAAAATTAATAGCCATGGGCCTGTGGCAAAAATTAAATAAAAATATACTTAATAGTAACAAACCAAAAAAGTTTGTCTTAAGTAGAACAAAAAATAAGCAAATTAAGTAACATGTGTATAATTAGTAAAAAGAATAAAACGACAATGGTAAGACTGTTGTAAATATAGTGATGGTCAAATTGAGCTTACAATACAAAAAAGCTTTCAGCAAATTGAAATACGATGAATCAAAACAATTCACATATTCCATTTGCAATAAAATGCTAAGTATATAAAGCAGAAATCTACATCAACTGACACCACACACAGTGGACCAAACACAAAAGAACGCTGATGATGAAGGTTTAGTGGCCTTCGAATCATCCATCAGAATATTTACAACAGACTTTGGTGTTATTTGTTCATTATTAATTATCACATGTAATTTGGCTTATAAAGCGATACGAACTTTAGCCCGTTCAATTCACAAATATAGAAAAATATTTTGTTATTTTCAATTGAAATTATTATTATTCAATTTCAAATATTGACAGCAATTTGTACAGCAATAATAACTTATAATCAGAAATAATTTTTAGTCAGGCTTAAGTTCAGTAATTTCAATTCTTTTTATTGAATGAAATATTTTATTAATTAATGTGAGTTTCTAAAGAAGAAAAGAAAAATTAAATTAGACTTTTAAGCTGGGGCAAATACCGATATTTTTCTGTGCAGCAACGCACTTCATCAGCACCCTAGTCTATCTACTTGGGTAGAGATTGTTATTAGCATCAGCTATTTAACGTAAATTATAATGAAACGGAATGTGAGAAATTATTCTTGTGTACAATTATTGATTTACCTTTGGTAAATACATATGTAAGTATCACAATATGTCTAGGATGAGATTAGATAATAGAGATAAATTTAAACTTAAAAAAGAAAGAGATCCCGAAAAGTTTTTGAAGGCTAACAAAGACGTGCTTATTCTCAATACAGATAAAGGTAATGCAACCGTTGCAATGAAAAATACTGATTATGCCACAAGAATGGAAGACATTCTAGGTGATAGTTCTACATATATTGTGTTAGAAAAAGATCCAACAAATAAATTGCAAAAAGCAAATAATGAAATTGTAGATAAACTTTTCAGATTAGGAATAATTTCATCACTAGAAAATATTAATTTGAAGACAAATATAGCAATTGCACCAAGATTATATGGAGTGCCAAAAATTCATAAGAACAATTTCCCATTAAGACCAATTTGTTCATTTATAAACTCGCCTTCTTATGAACTTGTCAAATACATTACAGAAATTTTAAAGAATATAACTAAAAATTCTGTTTATAATGTTAAAAACTCTAAGTTTCAGAGAAAAGATTCAACATATTAAGATACATAATAAGGAGATGTTAGTGTCATTTGATATTGTTTCATTATTTCCTAGTATACCAGTTGAATTAGCAATTAGTATTATAGACAAAAAATTTAGTAATATTGCAGAACATACTAGAATAGATAAAGATTTGTTTTTACAAATGTTAAAGTTTTGTATAATAGATAGTATATATTTCCAATATAACAATAAGACATATATACAAAAGAAGGGTCTTCCAAATGGAAGTTATGAAAGAATTATTAGATAGATGTTTAGAAAGTTTACAGATAAAACCGAGAATTATAGTAAAATATGTAGATGATATATTTTGTATAGTTTCTCATTCTGAATCAGATATTATGCTTTCATCATTTAATTCATTTCATTCAGATATTAGATTTACAGTTGAGAAAGAAAGAGACAATAGACTTCCATATTTCGATACAGAAACCAACAGCATCAGGTAGAATTCAAAACACCCAAAGAGAATGATAATTAATACAGCAAGAAATCTTATATATAGAATACTGACTATTAGTGTTAAACGATTCCATGACAAGAATAAGGAAATTATAAAGGATGTTTTAGTAAGTAATGATTTTCCAAATAGAATAATATATAATTTAATGCGACATTACAGAAGATATAATAGAAATAATACGGAAAATGACGTTGAACAAAAAACATACAAATCTTTCAAATATATTCCTACATTATCAGAAAGACTAGAAAATTCAGATATATATGATAAAAGCAGATATAAGATAGCGCACGAAATAGATTATTCAGTAATAAAAAAGATAAGATAGATAAACTAGATAGGTCAAATGTTGTATACAAAATACCATGCAAAGGAAATGATAATGGAATTTGTAGTAAAGTTTATATAGGTACAACAAAGAACAAACTTAAGACAAGACTAACTGGACACAAATCAAATCTTCACACAAAACAGCATTATCTTTACATTGCCGCAACACACATCACTATCCTGATTTTGAAAATGTATCAATTTTAAATTCAGAAAATAAATATAAACGTCGTTTTATGTTAGAAATGTTGCAAATAATTAAAGTACCGTTAGATAAAAGAATAAATTTCAAGGCAGATACTGATAGTATAGCACAGAATTATCGACATTTAATATATAAGAACAAAATAAGAAATAGGTAATAGGGCGTTTCAAATAATAATTTTCAAATTTGGAAATTACAATACTCATTTCCTCATTTTTCAATTTTAATTTCCTATTGATTTTCAAAATAACAAAAAGAAAAAATTAATTTGAAATATCAAAAAACAAAATATTTATTAACTTTCATCACAAACAATTTTTAATTTAATTTATAAAAAACCAAAAAACAAATTTAGTGTTGCTGTTATTTATATGTATATTATTGTTTAACTCTTAAATTTATTTAAAAATATCGTCTGAAAAAGATATCCGGAGGATATCGAAATATCGACATTATAAAATAATAAGGGTCTTATGCAAAAAAACTTAATAAAACTTTGCCAAGCAATGTTAAGTAAAGTTGTATTCTAAAAAAAATATTGTATAAAAATTCTAAAGTAGGCACCCACGTTTGTTAAGAATGCTTTAAGTTGATATTTCCAAAATGTGTATTTTGTACCTCAAATATTTTTACTAATATAGCACATACTGATTCATTTTACATCTGAAAATGAAGCTAGAAGTGCCTGCTCTTATCTTAAATTTATTATTTCTGTCATGTAATGGGAAGCATCACCAAATTATCCAACTGATTCGAAATACATAGCAAAATCCATAAAAAAAATATTAAAATAAATACAATTATATAAAAATGTTTTAGTGATGTACATACAATCAAAACAAATCGAAAAAAGGTGGATATTCAAATACTCGTTTCATTCGAATAAAACAAATTGTGATAATTTGTCACATTTTTTTACTTTTACTTCATGGTTGTGTTTATCTGTTTTCCTGCTATGTCAGAAGCTCATATATTTTAAATTAGGTTGCTTTACTTCAAGATAATAAAAATTTATTTAATAAAATAAAAAAAATATTTGAATACCCGAATGAAATTGTATTCAATATTGTACATCATAAGCTGTGAATTGGTTGTTGAACACGGTGGTGTTACCAGTATTTATTATTAAATCACAAAATATTTAAAGTTGTCTTTTGCATATGATTTTTTAATAAAGCTATGTTAGCCTTAAAGTGCTTATCAACTACTATGAACTTTAAAGCTAAAGTAAAATATTTTTTTGCATAAAGGGGTAAATATTTATAACGTTAATAAAAACTGACCTAGAGCTCATTAATTACATACATATATTTATCAAAAAAGATCGAAAAATTAGAAAATTTAATACTGATGTTAGTCTCTGAGACTCATTTGACTTCGAGAAGCATTTTGAAAATTTATGGCTACACCTTATATGATTCAAAGGACCCGAGAGGAAGAGCATGCGGGGGATCAGCGATTCTAATAAAGTCAAAACTCAAGCATTATATTCTTGACAACATTTGTACAAACTTCGTTGCATCATCAATTTATTGCCCTCCCAGATTTTCAATCAATGAAGATCAATACGAAAATTTCTACAAATGTCTTGGACCTCGTTTTGTAGCAGGTGGCAAATACAATGCAAAACATACGTGCTGGGGTTCGCGTCTTATTACACCCAGAGGTCGAGCATTGTTCAACACAATTTCAAAAATGGGCTTGGATGTCATTTCGAGTGGGGACCCCACTTATGGCCTACTGATTTTGGCGTCATAAAAAATATTTCTAGGGTTTTAATTCAAGTTCAAGCTTCTCTTGATCTCTCGTCCGATCACTCCCCGACGATCATTAAAATTTGTAGCCCATTAAGCTGTAACTTACCTGACCCATATGTGAAGATGATAAATCGTGTTAATTGGCTGGGGTTGAAAAAATATCTCAGTAGTCATTGTGCGGAAAACATTACGCTTAGAACACCCGATGATATTGAATCTAACATTGCCAATCTCAACGAGAATATTAAGCAGGCTGCTGAATATGCCACTACCTCCCATCCGCAGACTGGGTTTAATAAAATTTATTCTAAAGACATCGTACGTGAAAAACAGTGTTGCCAGAATTAGGGAAAAATCCCTACATGTAGGTATTTTTGATACTAAAATAGAAGCGTAGGGAAAATCGGACAGATTTTTTATATTCTCCAAAATGTAGGGATTTTTCGTCATATCGCATTATTTATGAAATAAAATTTTTAATCAGAAATAATTTTTAGTCAGGCTTGAGTTCAGTAATTTCAATTCTTTTTATTGAATGAAATATTTTATTAATTATTTTGAGTTTCTAAAGAAGAGAAGAAAAATTAAATTAGACTTTTAAGCTGGGGGAAATACCGATATTTTTCTGTGCAGCAACGCACTTCATCAGCACCCTAGTCTATCTACTTGGGTAGAGATTGTTATTAACATCAGCTATTTAACGTAAATTCTAATGAAACGGAATGTGAGAAATGATTGTTGTGTACAATTATTGATTTACCTTTGGTAAATACATATGTAGGTATCACTATTTATTTCCTCTGTTTTTCCATTTTTTAATTTTTCTATTTAGGTTAGCACGAAGTTATATTACTCTACCTACGTATGTGTAACTATTCTTGCTTATCTTTTCAATTATAAATCTAAAAATAATAACTTATTTTAAAGTACAAAGTCACAATTTATAATTTTGTGATTATAATTTAAAAAATCAATGTTAACAATTATAATGAATTAATTTGTTAAGTATAAATAAATTGATAGCACGATAACCATAATTTAAAAACAAAATATTTTATTATAAAATTGGATAGACATATTTTTATATGTAAAATATATATACATACATATATATAATCTACATAGTTGAGAAAAATAATTATCAAGAATTACTAATAAATACTCCTTCGTCTTCTTTCTTTCTGCTTTTTGCATTCCAACAAAGATATTCCGCTCAGTGAACGATTTAATATATTGGTGAAACTCTAATGGGTATAATTAGTAAAGTTGTACTTTTTATTAGAAATAGTTTTGGGTTTTACCTGGTTGAAAGTTTGTTTTCCTTGTAAGTCATCGATTCTGTTAACCAGTTGTCAACTATTGTCTCGTCGTCGCTTTCGAACTACATAAAGATAAATAATTGAATATATGTACATATATAAAGGGTGTTTTTTATTGAGGTATAGAACTTTAAGTTGGCATCACTTTTTAAACTGGCGGCCATTTTGTCAGCTGTCAAATGATTAATATTTAGTTTGGTTTGCCATTTCATCATGAACAGGTTGACAAAAGAACAACGCTTGCAAATCGTGCAAATTTATTTCGAAAATAATGGTTCAGTTCGCGAAGTTTACCGCAAGCTCCGTCCATTTTATGGTCGACATAATCGTCCATCAGAGCAATTAATTCGGTTAACCATGGATCGTTTTTGCACTACGTTTACTCTATGTGATAATACGCATCCGCAGAGACGTCGAACAGTGCGCACCGAAGAAACAATTGCCGCTGTAGAGCAAAGTGTTAAAGAGGACCCGAATGAATCGATTCGCTACCGTGCACAGCAATTGGAGCTTTGTCCATCAAATTTTGTTCCCGAATTGGATGGCATGAATGTGGATGAGTTGTGGTTCCAACAAGACGGTGCTACATGCCACACAGCGCACGTCACAATCGATTTATTGAAGGAAACATTCGATGAGCGCATAATTTCGTGGAATGGACCTGTCAATTGGCCACCAAGATCGTGTGATTTGACACCATTGGATTATTTTCTTTGGGGATATGTGAAGTCGCTCGTCTACGCCAACAAACCAGAAACGTTAGGGGACTTGGAAGCCAACATTCGTGGCGTTATTGCCAACATACGGCCCCATATGCTCGAAAAAGTGGTTGAAAATTGGACCTGTAGAATTGGCTTTATTCGAGCCAGCCGCGGCGGCCACATGCCCAAAATCACATTTAAACATAAATGGCATAAAATTATCCTTCCAATAAAGCCAAATTGATGGACATTAAAACGATTTTCTTGTGTTTTATTTCAATTTGAAGTTTTATACCTCTAAAAAAACACCCTTTACATATATTACATATTTATTAAACTACCTGTAGTTTTTTTCCTTTTGAAACAATTTTCATAAAATTCCAAAAGCAGTGCAAGAGGGGCATTACTTCCATTACGTCGTTCTATTGCAAGCATTGCAAACTGTTAAGTGTTACCTGAGCTGCTGTATATGTACAAAAAGATATGTATGTATATTAAAAACCAAATATTTATGTATGTTAATAAATAGTTAAGTCGTACCAATTTTGAAAGTTTCAAAAATAAAATAGTATAATTTTTAAATAAATACAAATGTCTGCACAAAACTGCCTCTTCCTCATCAATGAATAATTATAAATTTTGCTCTCAACTAAAGCCCACGTTTCTAAGCTGATTACATATACATACAATCGTCATCGCGATAACATATTTCTGAGTCCGGTCTTACAGCGAGTTGAGCAAAAGAAAATAATTATACAATCAGAACCAACGAGGCATGTGTGTGCAGAAGGTTTTCATATCTTTTTATCTATTTTATCTAATATGTATATTTTTATCTGTGGTTGAACGATGCAACTATAAAAAATTGCAAATTAACATTTAAGTCCCAATGTTAACATTAACTTTAGAAAATTATGACTAATTTTTAATTGACACCATTGACCTCCAAAAGTAAATTTAAACACTTTTTTATCACTTACTTGAACAACACATAGCTAAAAAAATTAATTTTACAGAAAACAAGTTTAAGGTTATCAATTTACACATCTCGTTGAACCTTCATAGTGAAGAGACATTAAAGTGGATTTTTTATACATACATACATACGAAACAAATATAAAAAACAACAAAATCAAAAATCATACAAAAAATATTCGTAATACATATTCACCTTGATAAATAAGCTTATTGGCTTTACTAATATTTTGTACATAGCAAGAAATAGCAAAACCAAAAAAAAAAAACCGTAAACACAAACATGTTCCCTTGAGGAATAATTCTTTTCTCAAAGGAAAAAAATTTTGAAGTGAGTTCTAACGGCAGGAATGCTTATTTTACTGTGAGTTCTGAAACTCTTAATAAAAAAATATAAATAATAAATCTGATGAAAATCTTTTTTAACGGCAAAGCCAATTTTTCGTCAGCGATCAACTTCGCTTTGTCCAATGGCAACTAGTGAATCGTTAACATTACCATTGCCTAGTACTTTTTCATTTAAGTATGCGATATCATCCGCATCGGGCTCGCCTTCATCACTAAACCAAGTTATTACTACAGATAACAGTAGCTCAAAACCCAAGGTACAAGTGGGAATGGACAGATATATAACAGTGGTAAAGCGTGGGCGAAGCTCAAATTCTTCAAAAATTTCATCTGCTCCAAAGATGTCTAGGGATACCAATCGTCAAAATCGTTTTTCATTATTGCAAGACACCGACGACAAGCCCTCTACATCATCGCAAAAGTCTTTTAAGCCACCACCTATTTATCTGAGAGAAAAAATTCTAACGCGCCTATAAAAAAACTACTGTCCACCATTGGTGAAAATACTTTTCACATCGTTTCAATTAAACGAGGTAATATTGATGAAACTAAAATCCAAATATATAATGAAAAAGATTTCCGAAAAATTGTTAGTGAATTCGAAAAAAATAAAACAAATTTTTACACATACCAACTTAAGAGTGCTAAAGACCAAATACAGATAGTATTAAAGGGCATAGATTCATATGTTGAACCCGAAGAAGTAAAATGTGCACTTGTCGACCAAGGAATCAAGGTAAAAAATGTTACCAACATATTTAATAGAGAAAAGGTCCCTCAACCCCTATTTCGGGTTGATAGTATTAAAGGGCATAGATTCATATGTTGCACCCGAAGAAGTAAAATGTGCACTTGTCGACCAAGGATTCAAGGTAAAAAATGTTACCAACATATTTAATAGAGAAAAGGTCCCCCAACCCCTATTTCGGGTTGAACTGGAACCGAATGAAATACAATTGAAAAAAAATGAAGCCCATCCAGTTTATAACGTAAGGTATCTCTTATATCGAAAAATCACAGTTGAAGAGCCACGTAAGCGTTCAGGTCCCGTACAGTGCCATAATTGCCAAGAATATGGCCATACGAACACTTACTGCAAGTTACCACAGTGTGTGTTATCTGCGGTGAATTGCATGGTACTGCTAGCTGCACTAAGCCAAAAGATCAAGCAGAAAAAAAATGTAGTAATTGTGGAGGTAATTCCACAGCTAACTATAGAGGGTGCCCTGTATTTACTTTCGTTAAACAGGCTATGGGTCAAAAACCCAAGTTAACTCCAGCTCTACAAGTAAACGCGAACTCCGACACTTTTGCTCAAATCAGCCAACCAGTTACTTCACGTGTATCGTATGCTGATGCTGCTAAGACTAGTTCAATTCCCACGCAAAATGTTCCACCGCCAAATAATTCAACGAATTCAAACTCAAGCTTTAACTTAAGTCGCCTTGAAGCTACTATTGAGAATAAGGTACTAACTATAAACAACTTTACTACAAATATGACAAGTATGATGCAAGAAATGCTGCGAATGCAGAATACACTGCTTCAAGCATTAGCTAATAAACCATGAACACGTTAAAAATATGTTTCTGGAACGCAAACGGCATTCGCCAACATAAAAATGAACTTGAGCACTTTCTCATGGAAAAAAATATTGATATAATGTTGGTTTCTGAGACTCATTTGACCTCAAGAAGCTTATTTAAAATAAATGGTTACACTTTATATGATACAAAGGACCCGAGAGAGAGAGCATGTGGTGGATCAGCAATTCTGATTAAGTCAAGACTCAAGCACTATGTCCTTGGCAACGTTAGTGAAGAATATTTGCAAGCAACGAATATTTTCGTAGAAAATTTTTGTGCGAATTTTGTGATATCATCAATTTACTCACCTCCCAGATTTTTAGTTACCGAAGATCAGTATGAGAAGTTCTACAAATAGCTTGGATCTTGTTTCGTGGCAGCTGGTGACTACAATGCAAAACATACGTACTGGGGATCGCGTCTTGTTACACCTGGAGGTCGAGCCTTGTTCAATATTTCAAAAATGGGCTTAGATGTCATTTCGAGTGGGGAGCCTACTTACTGGCCTACTGGCGTAAGAAAAATTCCAGATATTATAGATTTTGCCGTCACGAAAAATATTCATAGGGACTTAATTCATGTAGAGGCCTCTCTAGATCTGTCCTCCGATCACTCTCCAACAACAGTTACAATTTTCAACCCACTAAGGAGTGATTTAACTAACTCATATGTGAAGATGATTAATGGAATCAACTGGCTGGCATTCAAAAAATATCTTAGTAGTCACTGCGTAGAAAACATTCAGCTTAGATCATGCGATGATATTGAATTTAACATTGCCAATCTTAACGAAAATATTAAACAGGCTGCTGAAAACGCCATTACCTCCTCTCCACAGACCGGCATTAACAGAATTTATTCTACGGAAATTGAACGTCTTGTATGTGAAAAAAGGAGAGCATGGCAACAACACAGATCACCCCTAAATAAACTCAGACTTAAAGAATGTACTAAACGACTCAAAGAGCTGCTATCGTCGGAAAAAACTGCACTACTGGAAAAGTATTTAGAAGGTATTGATGTTACGTCCGCATCTAATTACTCTTTATGGCGCGCTACTAGAAATCTTAAACGACCCGTTGATCTTAAATCACCATTGCGTACTGCGACCGGAGGCTGGGCAATAAGTGATAGTGAGAAAGGTAACTTATTTTCTGAGCATTTAAAATCTGTATTCACTCCCAATTCATGTACGGGTGCTGCTGATTTACCGAGTGTAGTTTCTCTACCCCCTCGTCCCTTAAGCTTTAAGATGCGTGAAGTACAAAAAATAATTGCTGAACTCAACCGGAAGAAAGCTCCAGGTATTGATGGCATTAGTAACAAAATGCTCATGAACTTGCCTCATATTGCAATAAGAATCCTGCTATTTACTTTTAATGCTATTTTAAGAATGCAGTATTTTCCACATAACTGGAAACTGGCCAAGATCAAAATGATTCCAAAGGTGGGCAAAGATCTTACCAAGACTGAGTCATATAGGCCTATAAGCTTACTATCTACAATCTCAAAGCTTTTCGAAAAGCTGCTCATGACTAGATTGTCCAAAATTTTAACTGATAATGGGTGCATCCCGGACCTTCAATTTGGCTTTAGAAGTCAGCACAGCACGATTGAACAAACGCATAAACTTGTCGAAGTTGTAAGAAGAACATTTGAAGAAAAGAAGTATTGTTCTGCTCTCTTTATTGATGTTTCTCAGGCGTTTGATAAAGTATGGCACGAAGGCCTAGTTTTAAAATTGAAGACATATCTGCCAATAAACATTCAAAAGCTTTTGGAAACTTATATTATTGATAGGAAGTTCGCTGCTGTGGAAGGAGAGTTCACGAGTGTGCCCGAACCTATATCTTCTGGTGTGCCCCAGGGTAGTATTCTGGGTCCTGTCTTGTATTTAATATATACTTGTGATATGCCTGTGAGCAATAATATCCATATTTCTACTTTTGTCGATGATAAAGCCTGTATGAGTGTGCACGAAAACCCTTACGAGGCATCCCGCAATCTCCAGGAACATGTCACTCAGCTGGAAATATGGTTGAACTTATGGAGAATTAAAGTCAATGAACAAAAGTGTGTCCATATAACGTTCACCCTAAGAAGAGATACTTGCTCCCCCATTCGAATCAACAATTAAAATATTCCTCATCATTCCCAAGTGAAATACCTTGGTATACACCTTGATCGAAGACTTACATGGAAACATCATATTGACTCTAAGTTAACTCAGATGAAACTTAAGTTAATTCAAATAAATTGGTTGATTGGCAGTAAATCAACACTCAGCCTAGACTGCAAACTTTTACTGTACAAGTCGCTTTTGAAGCCAATATGGAGCTACGGAATTCAGTTATGGGGCACTGCTTCAGCTTCCAATGTCGAGAGAATCCAACGAAGGCAAAACAAAATTTTACGGTTAATAACATCGATTCCATGGTACATCCAATATTCTATTATACATCGTGATTTAAATATACCACTAGTGACTAAAGAAATTGCAAAATACGCAGGCAAATATTTAACAAAACTCGAATCACATCCTAATCTGCTTGCTCGTAATATTTTGAACTTTACTAGACACATCCGCTTAAAGAAAAGAACACACAGGCTCTTATACCTAACACTCCAGATGGGTCTACTTGAAAATACTTTCCCTCCCCCCCCCCTCCCCTTTTTTTTGATTATTACTACTAATGTATTATTTATAACTACCACTAAGTTTATGTCCGACACTGGTCGGGCCTAATAATTTTTTTATAGATTTAAGATTTGAATACTTATTGTTAGTTCATATATGAAGATACAATAAATAAATACATGCATTACAAAAAAAAAAAAAAAAAATTTACACACAATTGAATGGAAAAAGAAAATTCTTTTTTACTCTCAAGAGTTAGATATACGGGATATCTGTTTTTCTAAAATTTTTACATGTTGCGAATAACGAAATGAGGATTAATTCTGCATTATTAACTAAAAATTCTAATTTTTGAGTTATGACGTTGTTCAAGTAAATGCAAAGACCCGAACAATAAAAACAACAAGTGCACTCGATAAAATGTATAGCACATACTAAGCGTTTGCTTATGAACCCATGTTTATTACTTACTTATCAGGCTGCTTCGCAACCCAAGTTCCTCAGAAGCTCGAACAGTTGGGAGTCGTCATTCGTTTCCATTGTTGAATTGTCTGTCATTTCAGAAAACAAAATACTTTTTAAATTCACTTTTACATACATATGCACATGCATACATATGTATGTACGATTATTATTGAAAACACAATTTTTTGCACACTACGAGCTTAATTAACACCACACACTTAAATAAGAACTTTTCTTTTATTATAAATTTTTGATTTTTATTCAAAAAGTTGTATATTATATTAGTTTATGTATTTTATATTTATATTGAATTTCAATTCAAAGCACACAAAGGAACTTAATTTTTTTTATTAAAAGGTGTTTTATTTTCTCTTCATATGTCGTACTTAAAATAAGAATTTTTTTTACTCACTTTAAGAACTCGGTACTTTATTTAAGATTTTTTTACATAATTTAAGCACTTCGTACTCAATTTAAGAAAGTTTAGTATTGGTTTTCAAAATTTATCCCATTTTCGAATTATTTTAAGTATATGTTAGTGCTATTCGTACTTAAATTTTTAAGTACGATTCGTAGTAAAAGTAAGTGATAAAAACATGAATTTAGTATGTCTTTTTTCTTTCTGTGTACTTTCTGTTGATGTTCTGTGCTGTGCCGTTCAGTTTCTAAATTTTAATAGTTACATTTGATTATATAATTTATCACCTGTTTCTGAGCGGAATGGCCACAGTTTTCCACTAAAGTGATGACTTCGTCCATTTTTATGTTTTAATATAATTTTATGTTTTTCTGATAAAAATTAAATTTTTTAAATTTTAAAAGCATAATCACAATTTTTATTTTATATATGCTGTCACTTAGAATTACGTAAAATTTTTTGATTTTCACAGGTTGAACCGTAACAGAACAGAATGAAATTTAAAAACTAAAGACTTGTGTGAGTCGTGTTTTAGACTTGGCAGTTTTTCTTGAAACAGTTGTCTTCAATTCTCTTTTAAAACTCCTCGGTTGTTTACACTCAGACGGTTTCTTGTTAAATTTTCCTATTGTTTTAATGCTGCGAATAAAACAACAAAAGAGAATTGAAGTAACTTTTCTGTACAAACAAGTCAGTATCCCTCTTCTTTCTTATTTCCTCTCCCTCCCTTAACACAGACTTGCTTCAAGAAAAATTGCCTAGTCTAAAACATGAGTTAGATTTCTAAAAGCAAAAAAGAGGCAGCTGATTCGTAAAGAACAGAAAGTAAAACCTAATTCTGCCACAAGTTAGAATTTTTAATTGCAAATAAAACGTGCGAATAATCGTAGTATATGAGTTCTCATAAAATAAATGTTTGTGTACTTTTTACACATGAGAAATTTGTTTTTATTATTTTTTGTAATAAAAATAGGTTAATAAATATGTTTGTTTCTTCAATTTTCTTTAATTTTCCTTGATTTTAAAGTTGCCAATTTTTTTTATAAGTGCCCTTTTTGTGCCACTTTTTTTTTGAAAATCCCCTTTTTGAAAATTTTACCGGGTAACGCTGCTCATAAAGTCTCCTTCCACAACAGTGAACTTACGGGAAATAATGTAACTTTCCAAAAGTTTTAAAATGTTTAGTGGTAGGTAAGCCTTCAGTTTTAAAATTAGGCCTTCATGCCACACTTTATCAAATGCCAGAGAAACGTCAATAAATAGCGCAGAGCAATACTTTTTTTGATCAAAAGTTCTTCTTATAAATTGAACCAATCTATGAGTTTGTTCAATGGTGCTATGCTGACTTTTAAATCCAAATTGATGGTCCGGTATACAACCACTACTAATTAGTATTGGGGACAATTTTGTTTTAAGCAGTTTTTCGAAAAGCTTTGACATAGTAGATAGTAGACTTATTGGCCTATATGACTCAGCCTTGGTTAGATCTTTGCCCGGCTTTGAAATCATTTTAACCTTGGCAAGCTTCGACAAATCAGAAACACTAGTACATGTGTTTGGCGTATATATGGATTTTAAGAGCTCAGCAAATATGTTACTTTTTTTAGTATCACTTCTTGCCCTACCACCGGTAGAATTGCGCAGAGTTGGTTTATACTCAACGGGTGTTTTCAGCTTTCTAGCAGTGCACCAAAGAGTAATTAGATGCTGGTGTGACATCGAGATTTTCCAGATAATTTTTAAGAGATGCAGTTTTTTCACATGGAGTCGTTTAGTGCACTATTTAAATTTTATTTTATTTTTAGGTGATCTGCGCTGTTGCCATTCCCTTCTAGCTCTTCTTTTTTCACGTACGAGATGTTCAATGTCTGTAGTATAAATTCCGTTAAACCCAGTCTGCAGGTAGGAGGTAGTGGCATGTTCAGCAGCCTGTTTAAAATTTTCATTAAGATTGGCAATGTTAGATTCAATATCATCTGGTGTTATTAGCTTTATATTTTCCGTACAATGACTACTAAGGTATTTTTTGAATCCCAGCCATTTAACACGATTTATAATCATGACATATGGGTTAGGTAACGCGCTTCTCAGTGGGCTACAGATTGTAACGACCGTGGGAGAGTGATCGGACGAGAGATCTAGGGAAGCTTCAACGTGAATTAATTCCCTACAAATACTCAGTCAGTAGGCTAGTAAGTAGGCTTCAAACTCGAAATAACATCCAAGCCCATTTTTGAAATTGTGTTGAACAACGCCCAAACTCTAGCCCTTTCAGACCCTGATGCATCGATTGTGCGGGTAGGTTTCGATCTTAATATTTTTGTTTCTATTTGGACAACGTCAAATAGACCAGCATGAATCGATTGGGCTCATTGTTCTTTATGTTTGTTTCTCACATTATTCCGCTGTTCGTTTTAACTTTATTTGAATTATTGCGAAAGTTTTGCGTCACATTTTACTTCAGTTCTCGTTGAACCTTCATAGTGAAGAGACATTAAAGCGGATTTTTTTTACATACATACATACGAAACAAATATAAAAAACAACAAAATCAAACATTATACAAAAAATATTCGTAATACATATTCACCTTGGTAAATAAGCTTATTGGCTTTACTAATATTTTTTACATAGCAAGAAATAGCAAAAACAAAAAAAAACCGTAAACACAAACAAAGTTCCCTTGAGGAATAATACTCTGTATGAGTACCTCAAAGGAAAAAAATTTTGAAGTGAGTTCTAACGGCAGAAATGCTTATGTTACTGTGAGTTCTGAAACTCTTAATGAAAAAAATATAAATAATAAATCTGATGAAAATCTTTTTTTAACGGCAAAGCCAATTTTTCGTCAGCGATCAACTTCGCTTTGTCCAATGCCAACTAGTGAATCGTTAACATTACCATTGCCTAGTACTTCTTCATTTAAGTCTGCGATATCATCCGCATCGGGCTCGCCTTCATCACTAAACCAAGTTATCACTACAGATAACAGTAGCTCAAAACCCAAGGTACAAGTGGGAATGGACAGATATATAACAGTGGTAAAGCGTGGGCGAAGCCCAAATTCTTCAAAAATTTCATCTGCCCCAAAGATGTCTAGGGATAACAGCGCATCATCTACCAATCGTCAAAATCGTTTTTCATTATTGCAAGACACCGACGACAAGCCCTCTACATCATCGCAAAAGTCTTTTAAGCCACCACCTATTTATCTGAGAGAAAAAAATTCTAACGCGCTTATAAAAAAACTACTGTCGACCATTGGTGAAAATACTTTTCACATCATTCCAATTAAACGAGGTAATATTGATGAAACTAAAATCCAAATATATAATGAAAAAGATTTCCGAAAAATTGTTAGTGAATTCGAAAAAAATAAAACAAATTTTTACACATACCAACTTAAGAGTGCTAAAGGCCAAATACAGATAGTATTAAAGGGCATAGATTCATATGTTGAACCCGAAGAAGTAAAATGTCACTTGTCGACCAAGGATTCAAGGTAAAAAATGTTACCAACATATTTAATAGAGAAAAGGTCCCCCAACCCATATTTCGGGTTGAACTGGAGCCGAATGACATACAATTGAAAAAAATGAAGCCCATCCAGTTTATAACGTAAAGTATCACTTACATCGAAAAATCACAGTTGAAGAGCCACGTAAGCGTTCAGGTCCCGTACAGTGCCATAATTGCCAAGAATATGGCCATACGAAAACTTACTGCAAGTTACCTACAGTGTGAGAAAAAAAATGTAGTAATTGTGGAGGTAATCACACAGCTAACTATAGAGGGTGCCCTGTATTTTCTTTCGTTAAACAGGCTATGGGTCAAAAACCCAAGCTAACTCCAGCTCTACAAGTAAACGCGAACTCCGACACTTTTGCTCAAATCAGCCAACCAGTTACTTCACGTGTATCGTATGCTGATGCTGCTAAGACTAGTTAAATTCCCACGCAAAATGTTCCACCGCCAAATAATTCAACGAATTCAAACTCAAGCTTTAACTTTAGTCGCTTTGAAGCTACTATTGAGAATCTGGTACTAACTATAAACAACTTTACTACAAATATGACAAGTATGATGCAAGAAATGCTGCGAATGCAGAATACACTGCTTCAAGCATTGGCTAATAAACCATGAACACGTTAAAAATATGTTTCTGGAACGCAAACGGCATTCGCCAACATAAAAATGAACTTGAGCACTTTCTCATGGAAAAAAATATTGATATAATGTTGGTTTCTGAGACTCATTTGACCTCAAGAAGCTTATTTAAAATAAATGGTTACACTTTATATGATACAAAAGACCCGAGAGAGAGAACATGTGGTGGATCAGCAATTCTGATTAAGTCAAGACTCAAGCACTATGTCCTTGGCAACGTTAGTGAAGAATATTTGCAAGCAACGAATATTTTCGTAGAAAATTTTTGTGCGAATTTTGTGATATCATCAATTTACTCACCTCCCAGATTTTCAGTTACCGAAGATCAGTATGAGAAGTTCTACAAATAGCTTGGATCTTGTTTCGTGGCAGGTGGTGACTACAATGCAAAACATACGTACTGGGGATCGCGTCTTGTTACACCTGGAGGTCGAGCCTTGTTCAATATTTCAAAAATGGGCTTAGATGTCATTTCGAGTGGGGAGCATACTTACTGGCCTACTGGCGTAAGAAAAATTCCAGATATTATAGATTTTGCCGTCACGAAAAATATTCATAGGGACTTAATTCATGTAGAGGCCTCTCTAGATCTGTCCTCCGATCACTCTCCAACAACAGTTACAATTTTCAACCCACTAAGGAGTGATTTAACTAACTCATATGTGAAGATGATTAATGGAATCAACTGGCTGGCATTCAAAAAATATCTTAGTAGTCACTGCGTAGAAAACATTCAGCTTAGATCATGCGATGATATTGAATTTAACATTGCCAATCTTAACGAAAATATTAAACAGGCTGCTGAAAACGCCACTACCTCCTCTCCACAGACCGGCATTAACAGAATTTATTCTACGGAAATTGAACGTCTTATATGTGAAAAAAGGAGAGCTAGAAGAGAATGGCAACAACACACCCCTAAATAAACTCAGACTTAAAGAATGTACTAAACGACTCAAAGAGCTGCTATCGTCGGAAAAAACTGCACTACTGGAAAAGTATTTAGAAGGTCTTGATGTAACGTCCGCATCTAATTACTCTTTATGGCGCGCTACTAGAAATCTTAAACGACCCGTTGATCTTAAATCACCATTGCGTACTGCGACCGGAGGCTGGGAAAGAAGTGATAGTGAGAAAGGTAACTTATTTTCTGAGCATTTAAAATCTGTATTCACTCCCAATTCATGTACGGGTGCTGCTGATTTACCGAGTGTAGTTTCTCTACCCCCTCGTCCCTTAAGCTTTAAGATGCGTGAAGTACAAAAAATAATTGCTGAACTCAACCGGAAGAAAGCTCCAGGTATTGATGGCATTAGTAACAAAATGCTCATGAACTTGCCTCATATTGCAATAAGAATCCTGCTATTTACTTTTAATGCTATTTTAAGAATGCAGTATTTTCCACATAACTGGAAACTGGCCAAGATCAAAATGATTCCAAAGGCGGGCAAAGATCTTACCAAGACTGAGTCATATAGGCCTATAAGCTTACTATCTACAATCTCAAAGCTTTTCGAAAAGCTGCTCATGACTAAATTGTCCAAACTTTTAACTGATAATGGGTGCATCCCGGACCATCAATTTGGCTTTAGAAGTCAGCACAGCACGATTGAACAAACGCATAGACTGGTCGAAGTTGTAAGAAGAACATTTGAAGAAAAGAAGTATTGTTCTGCTCTCTTTATTGATGTTTCTCAGGCGTTTGATAAAGTATGGCACGAAGGCCTAGTTTTAAAATTGAAGACATATCTGCCAATAAACATTCAAAAGCTTTTGGAAACTTATATTATTGATAGGAAGTTCGCTGTTGTGGAAGGAGAGTTCACGAGTGTGCCCGAACCTATCTCTTCTGGTGTGCCCCAGGGTAGTATTCTGGGTCCTGTCTTGTATTTAATATATACTTGTGATATGCCTGTGAGCAATAATATCCATATTTCTACTTTTGCCGATGATAAAGCCTGTATGAGTGTGCACGAAAACCCTTATGAGGCATCCCGCAATCTCCAGGAACATGTCACTCAGCTGGAAATATGGTTGAACTTATGGAGAATTAAAGTCAATGAACAAAAGTGTGTCCATATAACGTTCACCCTAAGAAGAGATACTTGCTCCCCAATTCGAATCAACAATCAAAATATTCCTCATCATTCCCAAGTGAAATACCTTGGTATACACCTTGATCGAAGACTTACATGGAAACATCATATTGACTCTAAGTTAACTCAGATGAAACTTAAGTTAATTCAAATAAATTGGTTGATTGGCAGTAAATCAACACTCAGCCTAGACTGCAAACTTTTACTGTACAAGTCGCTTTTGAAGCCAATATGGAGCTACGGAATTCAGTTATGGGGCACTGCTTCAGCTTCCAATGTCGAGAGAATCCAACGAAGGCAAAACAAAATTTTACGGTTAATAACATCGGCTCCATGGTACATCCAATATTCTATTATACATCGTGACTTAAATATACCACTAGTGACTAAAGAAATTGCAAAATACGCAGGCAAATATTTAACAAAACTCGAATCACATCCTAATCTGCTTGCTCGTAATATTTTGAACTTTACTAGACACATCCGCTTAAAAAAAAGAACACACAGGCTCTTATACCTAACACTCCAGATGGGTCTACTTGAAAATACTTTCCCCCCCCCCCCCTCCCCTTTTTTTTGATTATTACTACTAATGTATTATTTATAACTACCACTAAGTTTATGTCCGACACTGGTCGGGCCTAATAATTTTTTTATAGATTTAAGATTTGAATACTTATTGTTAGTTCATATATGAAGATACAATAAATAAATACATGCATTACAAAAAAAAAAAAAAAATTTACACACAATTGAATGGAAAAAGAAAATTCTTTTTTACTCTCAAGAGTTAGATATACGGGATATCTGTTTTTCTAAAATTTTTACATGTTGCGAATAACGAAATGAGGATTAATTCTGCATTATTAACTAAAAATTCTAATTTTTGAGTTATGACGTTGTTCAAGTAAATGCAAAGACCCGAACAATAAAAACAACAAGTGCACTCGATAAAATGTATAGCACATACTAAGCGTTTGCTTATGAACCCATGTTTATTACTTACTTATCAGGCTGCTTCGCAACCCAAGTTCCTCAGAAGCTCGAACAGTTGGGAGTCGTCATTCGTTTCCATTGTTGAATTGTCTGTCATTTCAGAAAACAAAATACTTTTTAAATTCACTTTTACATACATATGCACATGCATACATATGTATGTACGATTATTATTGAAAACACAATTTTTTGCACACTACGAGCTTAATTAACACCACACACTTAAATAAGAACTTTTCTTTTATTATAAATTTTTGATTTTTATTCAAAAAGTTGTATATTATATTAGTTTATGTATTTTATATTTATATTGAATTTCAATTCAAAGCACACAAAGGAACTTAATTTTTTTTATTAAAAGGTGTTTTATTTTCTCTTCATATGTCGTACTTAAAATAAGAATTTTTTTTACTCACTTTAAGAACTCGGTACTTTATTTAAGATTTTTTTACATAATTTAAGCACTTCGTACTCAATTTAAGAAAGTTTAGTATTGGTTTTCAAAATTTATCCCATTTTCGAATTATTTTAAGTATATGTTAGTGCTATTCGTACTTAAATTTTTAAGTACGATTCGTAGTAAAAGTAAGTGATAAAAACATGAATTTAGTATGTCTTTTTTCTTTCTGTGTACTTTCTGTTGATGTTCTGTGCTGTGCCGTTCAGTTTCTAAATTTTAATAGTTACATTTGATTATATAATTTATCACCTGTTTCTGAGCGGAATGGCCACAGTTTTCCACTAAAGTGATGACTTCGTCCATTTTTATGTTTTAATATAATTTTATGTTTTTCTGATAAAAATTAAATTTTTTAAATTTTAAAAGCATAATCACAATTTTTATTTTATATATGCTGTCACTTAGAATTACGTAAAATTTTTTGATTTTCACAGGTTGAACCGTAACAGAACAGAATGAAATTTAAAAACTAAAGACTTGTGTGAGTCGTGTTTTAGACTTGGCAGTTTTTCTTGAAACAGTTGTCTTCAATTCTCTTTTAAAACTGCTCGGTTGTTTACACTCAGACGGTTTCTTGTTAAATTTTCCTATTGTTTTAATGCTGCGAATAAAACAACAAAAGAGAATTGAAGTAACTTTTCTGTACAAACAAGTCAGTATCCCTCTTCTTTCTTATTTCCTCTCCCTCCCTTAACACAGACTTGCTTCAAGAAAAACTGCCTAGTCTAAAACATGAGTTAGATTTCTAAAAGCAAAA
Organism: Tachina grossa; assembly: GCA_949987645.1. Lineage (NCBI taxonomy): Eukaryota > Metazoa > Arthropoda > Insecta > Diptera > Tachinidae > Tachina > Tachina grossa. The sequence goes on from CATLJX010000038.1 coordinate 372,555, forward strand.
AAGAGGCAGCTGATTCGTAAAGAACAGAGAGTAAAACCTAATTCTGCCACAAGTTAGAATTTTTAATTGCAAATAAAACGTGCGAATAATCGTAGTATATGAGTTCTCATAAAATAAATGTTTGTGTACTTTTTACACATGAGAAATTTGTTTTTATTATTTTTTGTAATAAAAATAGGTTAATAAATATGTTTGTTTCTTCAATTTTCTTTAATTTTCCTTGATTTTAAAGTTGCCAATTTTTTTTATAAGTGCCCTTTTTGTGCCACTTTTTTTTTGAAAATCCCCTTTTTGAAAATTTTACCGGGTAACGCTGCTCATAAAGTCTCCTTCCACAACAGTGAACTTACGGGAAATAATGTAACTTTCCAAAAGTTTTAAAATGTTTAGTGGTAGGTAAGCCTTCAGTTTTAAAATTAGGCCTTCATGCCACACTTTATCAAATGCCAGAGAAACGTCAATAAATAGCGCAGAGCAATACTTTTTTTGATCAAAAGTTCTTCTTATAAATTGAACCAATCTATGAGTTTGTTCAATGGTGCTATGCTGACTTTTAAATCCAAATTGATGGTCCGGTATACAACCACTACTAATTAGTATTGGGGACAATTTTGTTTTAAGCAGTTTTTCGAAAAGCTTTGACATAGTAGATAGTAGACTTATTGGCCTATATGACTCAGCCTTGGTTAGATCTTTGCCCGGCTTTGAAATCATTTTAACCTTGGCAAGCTTCGACAAATCAGAAACACTAGTACATGTGTTTGGCGTATATATGGATTTTAAGAGCTCAGCAAATATGTTACTTTTTTTAGTATCACTTCTTGCCCTACCACCGGTAGAATTGCGCAGAGTTGGTTTATACTCAACGGGTGTTTTCAGCTTTCTAGCAGTGCACCAAAGAGTAATTAGATGCTGGTGTGACATCGAGATTTTCCAGATAATTTTTAAGAGATGCAGTTTTTTCACATGGAGTCGTTTAGTGCACTATTTAAATTTTATTTTATTTTTAGGTGATCTGCGCTGTTGCCATTCCCTTCTAGCTCTTCTTTTTTCACGTACGAGATGTTCAATGTCTGTAGTATAAATTCCGTTAAACCCAGTCTGCAGGTAGGAGGTAGTGGCATGTTCAGCAGCCTGTTTAAAATTTTCATTAAGATTGGCAATGTTAGATTCAATATCATCTGGTGTTATTAGCTTTATATTTTCCGTACAATGACTACTAGGTATTTTTTGAATCCCAGCCATTTAACACGATTTATAATCATGACATATGGGTTAGGTAACGCGCTTCTCAGTGGGCTACAGATTGTAACGACCGTGGGAGAGTGATCGGACGAGAGATCTAGGGAAGCTTCAACGTGAATTAATTCCCTACAAATACTCAGTCAGTGGCTAGTAAGTAGGCTTCAAACTCGAAATAACATCCAAGCCCATTTTTGAAATTGTGTTGAACAACGCCCAAACTCTAGCCCTTTCAGACCCTGATGCATCGATTGTGCGGGTAGGTTTCGATCTTAATATTTTTGTTTCTATTTGGACAACGTCAAATAGACCAGCATGAATCGATTGGGCTCATTGTTCTTTATGTTTGTTTCTCACATTATTCCGCTGTTCGTTTTAACTTTATTTGAATTATTGCGAAAGTTTTGCGTCACATTTTACTTCAGTTCTCGTTGAACCTTCATAGTGAAGAGACATTAAAGCGGATTTTTTTTACATACATACATACGAAACAAATATAAAAAACAACAAAATCAAACATTATACAAAAAATATTCGTAATACATATTCACCTTGGTAAATAAGCTTATTGGCTTTACTAATATTTTTTACATAGCAAGAAATAGCAAAAACAAAAAAAAACCGTAAACACAAACAAAGTTCCCTTGAGGAATAATACTCTGTATGAGTACCTCAAAGGAAAAAAATTTTGAAGTGAGTTCTAACGGCAGAAATGCTTATGTTACTGTGAGTTCTGAAACTCTTAATGAAAAAAATATAAATAATAAATCTGATGAAAATCTTTTTTTAACGGCAAAGCCAATTTTTCGTCAGCGATCAACTTCGCTTTGTCCAATGCCAACTAGTGAATCGTTAACATTACCATTGCCTAGTACTTCTTCATTTAAGTCTGCGATATCATCCGCATCGGGCTCGCCTTCATCACTAAACCAAGTTATCACTACAGATAACAGTAGCTCAAAACCCAAGGTACAAGTGGGAATGGACAGATATATAACAGTGGTAAAGCGTGGGCGAAGCCCAAATTCTTCAAAAATTTCATCTGCCCCAAAGATGTCTAGGGATAACAGCGCATCATCTACCAATCGTCAAAATCGTTTTTCATTATTGCAAGACACCGACGACAAGCCCTCTACATCATCGCAAAAGTCTTTTAAGCCACCACCTATTTATCTGAGAGAAAAAAATTCTAACGCGCTTATAAAAAAACTACTGTCGACCATTGGTGAAAATACTTTTCACATCATTCCAATTAAACGAGGTAATATTGATGAAACTAAAATCCAAATATATAATGAAAAAGATTTCCGAAAAATTGTTAGTGAATTCGAAAAAAATAAAACAAATTTTTACACATACCAACTTAAGAGTGCTAAAGGCCAAATACAGATAGTATTAAAGGGCATAGATTCATATGTTGAACCCGAAGAAGTAAAATGTCACTTGTCGACCAAGGATTCAAGGTAAAAAATGTTACCAACATATTTAATAGAGAAAAGGTCCCCCAACCCATATTTCGGGTTGAACTGGAGCCGAATGACATACAATTGAAAAAAATGAAGCCCATCCAGTTTATAACGTAAAGTATCACTTACATCGAAAAATCACAGTTGAAGAGCCACGTAAGCGTTCAGGTCCCGTACAGTGCCATAATTGCCAAGAATATGGCCATACGAAAACTTACTGCAAGTTACCTACAGTGTGAGAAAAAAAATGTAGTAATTGTGGAGGTAATCACACAGCTAACTATAGAGGGTGCCCTGTATTTTCTTTCGTTAAACAGGCTATGGGTCAAAAACCCAAGCTAACTCCAGCTCTACAAGTAAACGCGAACTCCGACACTTTTGCTCAAATCAGCCAACCAGTTACTTCACGTGTATCGTATGCTGATGCTGCTAAGACTAGTTAAATTCCCACGCAAAATGTTCCACCGCCAAATAATTCAACGAATTCAAACTCAAGCTTTAACTTTAGTCGCTTTGAAGCTACTATTGAGAATCTGGTACTAACTATAAACAACTTTACTACAAATATGACAAGTATGATGCAAGAAATGCTGCGAATGCAGAATACACTGCTTCAAGCATTGGCTAATAAACCATGAACACGTTAAAAATATGTTTCTGGAACGCAAACGGCATTCGCCAACATAAAAATGAACTTGAGCACTTTCTCATGGAAAAAAATATTGATATAATGTTGGTTTCTGAGACTCATTTGACCTCAAGAAGCTTATTTAAAATAAATGGTTACACTTTATATGATACAAAAGACCCGAGAGAGAGAACATGTGGTGGATCAGCAATTCTGATTAAGTCAAGACTCAAGCACTATGTCCTTGGCAACGTTAGTGAAGAATATTTGCAAGCAACGAATATTTTCGTAGAAAATTTTTGTGCGAATTTTGTGATATCATCAATTTACTCACCTCCCAGATTTTCAGTTACCGAAGATCAGTATGAGAAGTTCTACAAATAGCTTGGATCTTGTTTCGTGGCAGGTGGTGACTACAATGCAAAACATACCTACTGGGGATCGCGTCTTGTTACACCTGGAGGTCGAGCCTTGTTCAATATTTCAAAAATGGGCTTAGATGTCATTTCGAGTGGGGAGCATACTTACTGGCCTACTGGCGTAAGAAAAATTCCAGATATTATAGATTTTGCCGTCACGAAAAATATTCATAGGGACTTAATTCATGTAGAGGCCTCTCTAGATCTGTCCTCCGATCACTCTCCAACAACAGTTACAATTTTCAACCCACTAAGGAGTGATTTAACTAACTCATATGTGAAGATGATTAATGGAATCAACTGGCTGGCATTCAAAAAATATCTTAGTAGTCACTGCGTAGAAAACATTCAGCTTAGATCATGCGATGATATTGAATTTAACATTGCCAATCTTAACGAAAATATTAAACAGGCTGCTGAAAACGCCACTACCTCCTCTCCACAGACCGGCATTAACAGAATTTATTCTACGGAAATTGAACGTCTTATATGTGAAAAAAGGAGAGCTAGAAGAGAATAGCAACAACACAGATCACCCGTAAATAAAATCAGACTTAAAGAATGTACTAAACGACTCAAAGAGCTGCTATCGTCGGAAAAAACTGCACTACTGGAAAAGTATTTAGAAGGTCTTGATGTAACGTCCGCATCTAATTACTCTTTATGGCGCGCTACTAGAAATCTTAAACGACCCGTTGATCTTAAATCACCATTGCGTACTGCGACCGGAGGCTGGGAAAGAAGTGATAGTGAGAAAGGTAACTTATTTTCTGAGCATTTAAAATCTGTATTCACTCCCAATTCATGTACGGGTGCTGCTGATTTACCGAGTGTAGTTTCTCTACCCCCTCGTCCCTTAAGCTTTAAGATGCGTGAAGTACAAAAAATAATTGCTGAACTCAACCGGAAGAAAGCTCCAGGTATTGATGGCATTAGTAACAAAATGCTCATGAACTTGCCTCATATTGCAATAAGAATCCTGCTATTTACTTTTAATGCTATTTTAAGAATGCAGTATTTTCCACATAACTGGAAACTGGCCAAGATCAAAATGATTCCAAAGGCGGGCAAAGATCTTACCAAGACTGAGTCATATAGGCCTATAAGCTTACTATCTACAATCTCAAAGCTTTTCGAAAAGCTGCTCATGACTAAATTGTCCAAACTTTTAACTGATAATGGGTGCATCCCGGACCATCAATTTGGCTTTAGAAGTCAGCACAGCACGATTGAACAAACGCATAGACTGGTCGAAGTTGTAAGAAGAACATTTGAAGAAAAGAAGTATTGTTCTGCTCTCTTTATTGATGTTTCTCAGGCGTTTGATAAAGTATGGCACGAAGGCCTAGTTTTAAAATTGAAGACATATCTGCCAATAAACATTCAAAAGCTTTTGGAAACTTATATTATTGATAGGAAGTTCGCTGTTGTGGAAGGAGAGTTCACGAGTGTGCCCGAACCTATCTCTTCTGGTGTGCCCCAGGGTAGTATTCTGGGTCCTGTCTTGTATTTAATATATACTTGTGATATGCCTGTGAGCAATAATATCCATATTTCTACTTTTGCCGATGATAAAGCCTGTATGAGTGTGCACGAAAACCCTTATGAGGCATCCCGCAATCTCCAGGAACATGTCACTCAGCTGGAAATATGGTTGAACTTATGGAGAATTAAAGTCAATGAACAAAAGTGTGTCCATATAACGTTCACCCTAAGAGGAGATACTTGCTCCCCAATTCGAATCAACAATCAAAATATTCCTCATCATTCCCAAGTGAAATACCTTGGTATACACCTTGATCGAAGACTTACATGGAAACATCATATTGACTCTAAGTTAACTCAGATGAAACTTAAGTTAATTCAAATAAATTGGTTGATTGGCAGTAAATCAACACTCAGCCTAGACTGCAAACTTTTACTGTACAAGTCGCTTTTGAAGCCAATATGGAGCTACGGAATTCAGTTATGGGGCACTGCTTCAGCTTCCAATGTCGAGAGAATCCAACGAAGGCAAAACAAAATTTTACGGTTAATAACATCGGCTCCATGGTACATCCAATATTCTATTATACATCGTGATTTAAATATACCACTAGTGACTAAAGAAATTGCAAAATACGCAGCAAATAAATATTTGGATGTGATTCGAGTTTTGTTAAATAACAAAACTCGAATCACATCCTAATCCGCTTGCTCGTAATATTTTGAACTTTACTAGACACATCCGCTTAAAAAAGAAGAACACACAGGCTCTTATACCTAACACTCCAGATGGGTCTACTTGAAAATACTTTCCCCCCCCCCTCCCCCTTTTTTTTGATTATTACTACTAATGTATTATTTATAACTACCACTAAGTTTATGTCCGACACTGGTCGGGCCTAATAATTTTTTTTTTATAGATTTAAGATTTGAATACTTATTGTTAGTTCACATATGAAGATATGAAGATATGAAGATTTATTTATATAAATACATGCATTATAAAAAAAAAAAAAAAAGAAAAAAAAACATTTTACTTTGCCACAGAAGTAAGTTGTGTTTTCAATTACAAAAGTACTAAGCGTTAACAAATAGCGAAGTGGGCATATTTGAATAAAAAAAGTTATAAATTTTAATGTTTCAAACCAATTGAAGACATTTGATGCAATAAAAATGAGTTTTATCTAAAAGTTTTAACGAGTGCATCAATTGTGCGGATCGGGTCTTATGTCTCTAAAAATTTGTTTTTTTTTTTATAATTTTTAGTATTAGAAGTGCTTACCGATAATGCCATTTTGGCAGCGCTGGAACATTTGGACGCGTTGGATTTTAGCAGCGATAATGAAGAAGAGGACAGCGTTGTCACGACCAAAAAAATTTTGTAACCAAAATACAAAAAAAATATAACCAAATGCAAAAATAGTAACCAAAATTTTTATGTATTTAAAATACTGTTTTATTTGTACTTCAGTTGAAAAATATACATACATATATTAATATATCTGTATATATAAAATCGTAGTGTGAGTTTGTTCCTAAAGCATGATCTCTAGAACCATAAGAGCTGTGGGGACGAAATTTTCAACACAGGTTCGGGTTAATACCCGGCAGGTTTTTGTTTTGTTTTTGACCCAACTGTATGGAGTAATTTGTAGTTTGAAATATATAAAATAATTGAGGATAATACAATGTTTGCCCGGCTCAGCTAGTATTATTATAAAATCATATAACATAAATGAACCATTTAAATAAATATTTTGCAACCAAAAAAGTAACCAAAATGAAAAAAAAAGTACACAAGTACACATTGGAAAAAAAAGTAACCAATTTTGGTTACAAGTAACCAAAACGGCAACGCTGGAAAAGGACAAAAACTATAACCCTTGGGAAAGCACTGATAGTAAAGCTAAGGAAGGAGATATTAATCGATATATAGGTACAGTTTTTGCTGAGCTAGGTACCAATCACAATTTAGAGTTAGCGCCTACGGAGCTTTAATTTTTATTGTCGTAAATGCAATATATAAAGATTGCGATTTCGCAATATGTCAAAGCAGGCCATGCCCGTTCCGGATTCAAATATTGGACTTAGTGCCGAATTCGTTCTGCGCCTAGCACAAACATTATCTGAAGCGTCTAAAGTATTTTTTTACAGGTACTTTACAACATTGCCTACCATACGGCATAGGATTCTAACAAAAGGAATTTATGAGACGGAAACGATAAGGAAAAATGATTAAGGGCGTTAATTAACTGAGGATAAAACGATGAAATGAGGGGATATGGTGGAATTCTGTTCGCCTGATGATACAGTTGTCATTGTACAATGGAAAGACTCAAAGTCGGTTTTATTGGCGTCATCTGCATTTATCTCCAGTCCCGTTAATGATGTTCCTCATTGGTGCAAAAAAAGAGGAAATTTATCAAAGTCCAACGTCCATATATAGTCCAGCAGTACAATGAGTCAATGGGTGATGTGGACATTTGCGACTAACTAATGCAAGCACACCGGACCTTTTTCAAAACCCGAAAATGGCCATTGAAAGTAATCGTACATTTTATAGATTTGGCATGCTGCAACGCTTGGATGGAGTACCAAAAGGCTTGTCAGGAAGTCAGAAAATACCAAAAGATACGCGCGATTCGCTAAGTTTTCGACTTGCATTAGCTGAAGCATTGGTGGCCACACAAAAAACTACTAACGTGGAGTGGAGCTCCGAATCTAAAACACAAAAGGTTGAAACTACTCAACAATCAAAACGATATTGCACAGTACACAAGTCATGTTCCGAAAAACGGCTGGATAGCTTTAAACACTGCGCGGAAGAACTCCATTTGAAATCAGACCGTATGTGCCGTCGCAAGGACTGCAAGTCGCGCACACGCGCATGATGCACCAAATGGGATGTAGTTTTATGTTTAAGCAAAAAAATAATTGTTTTATGCAGTATCATACGAAAAAATAAATAAAGTTTGAAAAAAGATATCATATGGCGCTTTGCTTATTTCAAAATAAAATTTGACCGAGATGCATCAATTGTGCGTGACCTGAAAATCCTTGAAGGATATGAAAATGTTAAAACCCAAACATTGATTATATTTTCATATAACATAGAGACCATTATATTCATATATATATATATATATATTCATAAATTATGAAAAAAATTTCAGTAGTTTAGCGTCAGGTCTGAAAAGGCTAGGCGTAATAAGACGCGAACCCCAGAACGTATGCTTAGCATTGTAGTCTCCAGCTGCTACAAAACAAGGTCCAAGAGATTTGTAAAATTTCTCGTATTGATCCTCAGTGATTAAAAATCTGGGAGGGGAGTAAATTGAAGATATCACGAAATTTGTACAAAAATTTTCAATGCAGATATTTGTTGCTTGTAGATGTTCTTCACAAACGTTGTCAAGAATATAGTGCTTGAGTCTTGACTTTGTTAGAATTGATGATACACCGCATGCTCTATCTCTCGGGTCCTTTGTATCATATATATTATAGCCCCTCATTTTAAAGAAGCTTCTAGAAGTCAAATGAGTCTCAGAGACCAACATTATATCAATATTTTTTTCCTTAAGGAAGTTCATTTTTATGTTGGCGAATGCCGTTTGCGTTCTAGAAACACATTTTTAACGTGTTTATGGCTTGTTAATTAATGCTCGTTGCTTCAATAGTGGCTTGAAGGCGACTGAGATTAAAGCTTGTGTTATCATATGTTGAATTACTTGGTGGGGACACTTTCTGCGCAGCAATATAATTTGTCTTGGCAGCATCGGCATACGATACATGGGAAGTAACTGGTTGGCTCATTTGCGCAAAAGTGGCGGAGGAAGCGCTTGTTGTTTGAACTGGAGCTAAATTAGGATTTCGCACAATAGCATTCTTGACGAAAGAGTACACAGGACAACCTCTGTAGTTAGCGGTATGATTACCTCCACAATTACTGCATTTTTTTCCGCTTGATCTTTTGGTTTAGTACAACTAGCAGTGCCGTGTAAGTCGCCGCACACAACACAAACAGTAGGTAAATTGCAGTAAGCTTTTGTATAGCCATATTCTTGGCAATTATTGCACTGCACGGGACCTGAACGCTTATATGGCTATGCATAACGAATATTTTGTTTATGATTTTGTTTGTTTAGTATGAATGTAAGAAAAACTCCGCTAAGACGTCTGGTCACTATTAAGGTACAACGAATGTGTGAGTTAGGGATGCCAAACGGGATTTGGCAAATCCCGAATCCCGGGATATGTAAAATTCAATCCCGGGATTTCATTTTCGGGGTTTCTTAGCAATTTTTATATAAAAACTTTATAAATTCAAATTTTCGTTGATTTTTTATAATATTTAAAAGTCCCATACAATTTTATACGTACAGTTTTAACAATATAATGACTATTCGTGACATATTTCTTAACAACAAGAGCAAAATAAATAAACTACTTTCTTACGGTTATTTTCGTCAAAGGTGCTACAATATATGTACATTTTAGAATTATATGTGGTATCAATATATATACACATATATGTATATGCATGTGTGTTTTGAAAGGTTGTAAAACATATATGAAATAAAAGAACAATAATAAAAATTAATAAAAATATGTATGTACAGTAATTTTGACTTAGCTATACAATGAACTTTGCACGATTTTTTGTGCAGATAAGTCAAAAATGCTGTTATCTTAAATGCACTTACCTGCCTAAATGTGCAGGTATACAATTTTTGACTTCAGTTCTATACACATACATACTTATGTAGCAACATTTTTTTGAAATGTGTACAGCTAACTTACATTTTTTATATGAAAATAATTTAAAACTGCCAAAATGCGCAGGTATACAAAGTGCACTTAAAAAAGGATTTTGAACAATAATTACCGGAAAAATATATTTTGTGCAGTTAGGTAAATGTGCAGCTAACATTGATTTTTTGTACAAAAATCTTTTAAAATTACCAAAATTTTAGGGCGCTTATCTTAAATGTGCAGGTACAGAAAGTGCACTTAAAAAACGAATTTGTATGGGATTTTAAAGAATAGTGAAAGAAACTTATCAGTTTAGGCAGTTGTGTCCAAAGTGCACTTAAACAAAATCTGTATCTGTATGTCGACTCCTCAACGCTAAAAAAATTAGCACTTATCTACTTGTCGGTAACAATTGAGTATTATTGACACCTCCTTACAATTGGATTAGAATACAATACAAGGCAAGTGAAAACTTTTTGTTGTCGGGTTGACGTAAAAGCGAGAAATATTTACAGAATAATGAGGAGTATTTTGTCTAAAAAACTGCTCGAGTGTGTATGTATGTTTTTTAAATTGCAGTTCAAAATTATTTTGTTTTTTATTTAGATCGTTTAGGTCATTTTTGATACAAACCTAAGATCAAACCCATTTAAATTAGATAGATCTGATAAATAGTTTTAGTCAAAAACGACCGACTGAATGAGTTCGATTCAATTATAGTTGTATTTGATTTCCAGAGTAGAAGGCCAGGACACTAATAAACTATACTCCTCTTAGCGAACGTATGAATACATATGTATTTATGTATCTGTTGAACTTGTAGAAAAAAACTTACGTATGAATTTAAAATTATTCAGTAAAGCAAATATACTGTTCAAGTGCTCAGACAAACTTTTAATGTACTTATGTGCCTATAAAAATGTGATCTTTACACGTAGTTAATCAGTTTTGATTAATCTTTTAATTTTTCGACACGTTCAGCCTTAGTATCGTTGTCATAGTCGTAACGAAATCGATAAAAAATTAGATAATGCTTGGTATACATACATATGTAACAACCGTTATACTTGTTGTTGATCAATGAGGTAGTTTAGACGAGAACAATTTTTAATCCGCACAATTTTTGTTCTTTTCCAAATTACACGAGACTAATTCATCTGGCACAAAATGTACACGTATACAAAGCTTTGTGTGTGTTAGTGTTTTTCGTATTCATTTAATACTTGATGTTTTTTAATTTGTGTGTATTGGTTTTATGCTGCTAATGCGGGGTTGTAGCTGGTTCAAAAAATATGCCAACCGCAAAACCACTCTCTTTGCCTCTCTCACCGACAAACTGGCATGTTATGCCAGCACAATTATGCCCGTGTAAATCAGCGCAATCGCAATTAAAAAAACGTTAGTAGATATATTTTTAACAAAACAATATTGGTTTTGCAACTTATTTGTATGAAAGTGAATCTAAATATTTTCGTAAGTCAACTTAAGCGGTAGTGCTAAAAGTCCACCGAAATGTATATTCGTTTTGGTTTAGATAATATATTGAAAACGAAAACAATTTCATATTTAGTTATTGTTTTCACTATAAATTCTCTAACATCAAATGTGAATAATCAACTTAAAAATAGACGAGAAAAATTCTTTTGATTTTTAATTCATACTCGTATTAGAAAATTGTTCACTTGAAAGATAATTGTGCAATGATAAATTATGAAATTATTAAAATGCATTAAATTGTTATTAAAATAATATTTATTTAAAAAAATAATTTATTTTACGAAAAATATTTAGATCCCGAAATCTCGAAAATCCCGGGATCCCGAAAATATCGAGATTTTTGGGATCCCGATTGGTTATCAAATGAATTTGACTTTTGAAGTTTTTAATTTTTTACATTTATCAATGAATTATAATTATATAAATCGACGACTCCATTCAAAAACATGCTAAGTCAAAAAAGCCAGTTTTGAGATAAACGTCTTCAAAGTTTATTGATGATATCTCGGGAATGTTATGAGATAGAAACCTGAGACTTTTTGTAATCATATAATAGTTGCAATATAATTTTTTACGTTTATTTGAAGTTTTTAAATTTGTTTTTTCTATATCATAGTTAAAAATTCAAAGTGCAACTTTGGCCCGCACACGAAGGATTCCGTACGGACACTAGATATGTAATTTTTTTTTTTTTTGTAATGCATGTATTTATTTATTGTATCTTCATATATATGTGAACTAACAATAATTATTCAAATCCTAAATCTATAAAAAAAATTATAAATTATTAGGCCCGAACAGTGTCGGACATAAACTTAGTGGTAGTAATAAATAATACAGTAGTAGTGATATAGTAGTGATAAACAAAAAAAAGGGGGGGGGGAAGTATTTTCAAGTAGTCCCATCTGGAGTGTTAGGTATAAGAGCCCGTGTGTCTCTCTTTTTTAAGCGGATGTGTCCAGTAATGTTCAAAATATTACGAGCAAGCGGATCAGGGTGTGATTCGAGTTTTGTTAAATATTTGCCAGCGTATTTTGCAATATCTTCAGTCACTAGTGGCATATTTAAATCACGATGTATATATAATAGAATTTTGGATGTACCATGGAGCCGATGTTATTAACCGTAAAATTTTGTTTTGCCTTCGTTGGATTCTCTCGACATTGGAAGCTGAAGCAGTGCCCCATAACTGAATTTAGTAGCACCATATTGGCTTCAAAAGCGACTTGTACAGTAAAAGTTTGCAGTATAAGCTGAGTGTTGAGTTTCTGCCAATCAACCAATATATTTGAGTTAACTTAAGTTTCATCTGAGTTAACTTAGAGTCAATATGATGTTTCCAAGGTATTTCACTTGGGAATGTTGAGGAATATTTTAATTGTTGATTCGAATGGGGGAGCAAGTATCTCTTCTAAGGGTGAACGTTATATGGACACACTTTTGTTCATTGACTTTAATTCTCCATAAGTTCAACCATATTTCCAGCTGAGTGATATGTTCTTGGAGATTGCGGGATGCCTCATAAGGGTTTTCGTGCACACTCATACAGGCTGTATCATCGGCAAAAGTAAAAATATGGATATTATTGCTCACAGGCATATCACAAGTATATATTAAATACAAGACAGGACCCAGAATACTACCCTGGGGCACACCAGAAGATATAGGTTCGGGCACACTCGTGAACTCTCCTTCCACAGCAGCGAACTTCCTATCAATAATATAAGTTTCCAAAAGCTTTTGAATGTTTATTGGCAGATATGTCTTCAATTTTAAAACTAGGCCTTCGTGCCATACTTTATCAAACGCCTGAGAAACATCAATAAAGAGAGCAGAACAATACTTCTTTTCTTCAAATGTTCTTCTTACAACTTGGACCAGTCTATGCGTTTGTTCAATCGTGCTGTGCTGACTTGTAAAGCCAAATTGATGGTCCGGGATGCAACCATTATCAGTTAAAATTTTGGACAATTTAGTCATGAGCAGCTTTTCGAAAAGCTTTGAGATTGAAGATAGTAAGCTTATGGGCCTATATGACTCAGTCTTGGTAAGATCTTTGCCCGCCTTTGGAATCATTTTGATCTTGGCCAGTTTTCAGTTATGTGGAAAATACTGCATTCTTAAAATAGAATTAAAAGTAAATAGCAGGATTCTTATTGCAATATGAGGCAAGTTCATGAGCATTTTGTTACTAATGCCATCAATACCTGGAGCTTTCTTCAGGTTGAGTTCAGCAATTACTTTTTGTACTTCACGCATCTTAAACCTTAAGGGACGAGGGGGTAGAGAAACTACACTCGGTAAATCAGCAGCACCCGTACATGAATTGGGAGTGAATACAGATTTTAAATGCTCAGAAAATAAGTTACCTTTCTCACTATCACTTCTTGCCCAGCCTCCGGTCGCAGTACGCAATGGTGATTTAAGATCAACGGGTCGTTTAAGATTTCTAGTAGCGCGCCATAAAGAGTAATTAGATGCGGACGTTACATCAAGACCTTCTAAATACTTTTCCAGTAGTGCAGTTTTTTCCCCCGATAGCAGCTCTTTGAGTCGTTTAGTACATTCTTTAAGTCTGATTTTATTTACGGGTGATCTGTGTTGTTGCTATTCTCTTCTAGCTCTCCTTTTTTCACATACAAGACGTTCAATTTCCGTAGAATAAATTCTGTTAAAGCCGGTCTGCGGATAGGAGGTATGGCTGTTCAGCAGCCAGTTTAATATTTTCGTTAAGATTGGCAATGTTAAATTCAATATCATCGCATGATCTAAGCTGAATGTTTTCTACGCAGTGACTACTAAGATATTTTTTGAATGCCAGCCAGTTGATTCCATTAATCATCTTCACATATGAGTTAGTTAAATCACTCCTTAGTGGGTTGAAAATTGTAACTATTGTTGGAGAGTGATCGCAGGATAGATCTAGAGAGGCCTCTACATGAATTAAGTCCCTATGAATATTTTTCGTGACGGCAAAATCTATAACATCTGGAATTTTTCTTACGTCAGTAGGCCAGTTAGTAGGCTCCCCACTCGAAATTACATCTAAGCCCATTTTTGAAATTTATTGAACAAGGCTTGACCTCTAGGTGTAACAAGACGCGATCCCCAGTACGTATGTTTTGCATTGTAGTCACCAGCTGCCACGAAACAAGATCCAAGCGGTTTGTAGAACTTCTCATACTGATCTTCGGTAACTGAAAATCTGGGAGGTGAGTAAATTGATGATATCACGAAATTCGCACAAAAATTTTCTACGAAAATATTCGTTGCTTGCAAACGAACGTTGTCAAGAACATAGTGCTTGAGTCTTGACTTAATCAGAATTGCTGATCTACCACATGCTCTCTCTCTCGGGTCCTTTGTATCATATAAAGTGTAACCATTTATTTTAAATAAGCTTCTTGAGGTCAAATGAGTCTCAGAAACCAACATTATATCAATATTTTTTCCATGAGGAAGTGCTCAAGTTCATTTTTATGTTGGCGAATGCCGTTTGCGTTCCAGAAACATATTTTTAACGTGTTCATGGTTTATTAACTAATGCTTGAAGCAGTGTATTCTGCATTCGCAGCATTTCTTACATCATACTTGTCATATTTGTAGTAAAGTTGTTTATAGTTAGTACCAGATTCTCAATAGTAGCTTCAAGACGACTAAAGTTAAGGTTTGAGTTTGAATGCGTTGAATTATTTAGCGGTGGAACATTTCGCGTGGGAATTGAGCTAGTCTTAGCAGCATCAGCATACGATACACGTGAAGTAACTGATTGGCTGATTTGAGCAAAAGTGTCGGAGTTCGCGTTTACTTGTAGTGCTGGACTTAACTTGGGTTTTTGACCCATAGCCTGTTTAACGAAAGTAAATACAGGGCACCCTCTATAGTTAGCTGTGGGATTATCTCCACAATTACTACATTTTTTTTCTGCTTGATCTTTTGGCTTAGTGCAGCTAGCAGAACCATGCAATTCACCGCAGGTAACACACACTGTAGGTAACTTGCAGTAAGTTTTCGTATGGCCATATTCTTGGCAATTATGGCACTGTACGGGACCTGAACGCTTACGTGGCTTTTCAACTGTGATTTTTCGATGTAAAAGATACTTTACGTTATAAACTGGATGGGCTTCATTTATTTCAATTGGATGTCATTCGGCTCCAGTTCAACCCGAAATAGGGGTTGGGGAACCTTTTCTCTATTAAATATGTTGGTAACATTTTTTACCTTGAATCCTTGGTCGACAAGTGCACATTTTACTTCTTCGGGTTCAACATATGAATCTATGCCCTTTAATACTATCTGTAGGCATTTAGCACTCTTAAGTTGGTATGTGTAAAAATTTGTTTTATTTTTTTCGAATTCACTAACAATTTTTCGGAAATCTTTTTCATTATATATTTGGATTTTAGTTTCATCAATATTACCTCGTTTAATTGGAACGATGTGAAAAGTATTTTCACCAATGGTGGACAGTAGTTTTTTTATAAGCGCGTTAGAATTTTTTTCTCTCAGATAAATAGGTGGTGGCTTAAAAGACTTTTGCGATGATGTAGAGGGCTTGTCGT
Organism: Tachina grossa; assembly: GCA_949987645.1. NCBI lineage: Eukaryota > Metazoa > Arthropoda > Insecta > Diptera > Tachinidae > Tachina > Tachina grossa. Next base: position 388,609 of record CATLJX010000038.1, read on the forward strand.
CGGTGTCTTGCAATAATGAAAAACGATTTTGACGATTGGTATCCCTAGACATCTTTGGAGCAGATGAAAGTTTTGAAGAATTTGGGCTTCGCCCACGCTTTACCACTGTTATATATCTGTCCATTCCCACTTGTACCTTGGGTTTTGAGCTACTGTTATCTGTAGTAATAACTTGGTTTAGTGATGAAGGCGAGCCCGATGCGGATGATATCGCATACTTAAATGAAAAAGTACTAGGCAATGGTAATGTTAACGATTCACTAGTTGGCATTGGACAAAGCGAAGTTGATCGCTGACGAAAAATTGGCTTTGCCGTTAAAAAAAGATTTTCATCAGATTTATTATATATATTTTTTTCATTAAGAGTTTCAGAACTAACAGTAAAATAAGCATTTCTGCCGTTAGAACTCACTTCAAATTTTTTTTCCTTTGAGGTACTCATACAGACTATTATTCCTCAAGGGAACTTTGTTTGTGTTTACGGTTTTTTTTTGTTTTTGCTATGTAAAAAATATTAGTAAAGCCAATAAGCTTATTTATCAAGGTGAATATGTATTACGAATATTTTTTGTATGATTTTTGATTTTGTTGTTTTTTATATTTGTTTCGTATGTATGTATGTAAAAAAAATCCGCTTTAATGTCTCTTCACTATGAAGGTTCAACGAGAACTGAGATATGTAATTCAATACAAACTTTAGCATATATAAAAAATAGTTTTGGCTTTTTTCGTTTTTGGGGTTTTTCGGTTTTGAGCGCTTTTTAGTGTTGTAATTTTTCGGTTTTTGGAGCTTTTTTTACTTTTGGCACGTTTTTCCCCGTTTTTTCCATTTTTTCAGTGTTTGGTGTTTTTTCAATTCGGCGTTTTTTCATTTTTGGCGATTTTTTTCATTTTGGCGATTTTTTTCATTTTGGCGATTTTTTTTTTAGTTTTGGTGCATTTTTCGCGTTTTGGCAATTTTTTCGAGTTTTGGCGATTTTTTTCGGTTTTTGGCGTTTTATCAATTTGGCTATTTTTTTAGTTTGGCGATTTTTTTCATTTTGGCGATTTTTTTCATTTAAGCGATTTTTTTTAGTTTTGACGCCTTTTTCGCGTTTTGGCGATTTATTTCGATTTTGGGGTTTTTTTAATTTTGGCGATTTTTTCATTTTGTCGATTTTTTTGATTTTGCCAATTTATTTAAGTGTTAGAATTTTTTTTTAATTTGGTGCTTTTTTTGTTTTAGCGATTTTTTTATTGGCGATTTTATAATTTTCGAATTTTTTTAATTTTACCGTTTTTGAAAATTTGAAAGGTGCCTCTTTTAGTTTTGTGTTAAGCTTAGTACTCTGTTTAAAATTTCACGCGACGTTGACATAATCCATACAAAAAGAGTTTACGTGAAATTTACATGAAAAGTTGTACTCTGTTCAACTCGTGCAAAATGTATGAAATGTATCTGGCAACAGTTTCTTGCTATCTGTGAAATAGTTGTCGTTGTACCTTCATAGTGAATATGTATGAATATGAATGAAATGTATCTGGCAACATTTTCTTGCTATCTGTGAAATAGTTCTCGTTGTACCTTCATAGTGAATAGTCGATTAGCGGAATTTTTCTTTAATACCTACTAAACAAACAAAACATTATACAAAAAAATATTCGTAGTACATATTATTCATAATAGGTACTAGTGATGTAACGAATGTAAATTTTTGATATTCGTTACATCACTAATACCAATATTTTAAACGATATTCGCGAATACGAATACGAATATTTCATGAGAAATTTATAGACATTAAATTAAGGCTCTATTTACGCCTGCAATATGAACAATTAAAAAATTGTTATGAAAAAGAACTTCATACTCATGTTGGCATACTTAAAGTAAAGTTAATAAATCCTACCCAAAATTTTAATGATCGTCAGTAAACAATATATGAATATGATACAAAGCACAAATTTCTATAAAATATTTAATGGATTCGTAAAAACTAATATTTTTATCCATTTATTGAAATTTATTTTAGGATTTATGCATTTATTTATTTAATTTTTTTTTAAATATTCGTATTCGCCTGAATTTGACGAATACGAATGAATCGTATTTGCATTAAAAATGGCCGAATATTCGGCAATTCGAATTCGAATACGAATATTCGTGCATCAGTAATAAGTACATATTGACTTTAATAAATAAGTAGAAATAATATATAAATTTAATATAGTAGAAATAACTAAAACAAACAAAAACCGCAAAAAAAACACAAACAAGTGCCCTTGCGGAATACATACTCTATATAAGTACCTCAAATACAAAAAATTTTGAAGTAAGTTCTAACGGCAGAAATGCTTAACTTACTATGAGTTCTGAAACTCTTAATGAAATCAATAAAAATAAAAAATCTGATGATAGCAGTACTGTGAGTTCTGGAGATCTTAATGAAAACAATAAAAATAAAAAATCTGGTGATAGTATTTATCTAACGGCAAACCCAATTTTTCGTCAGCGTTCAACTTCGCTTTGCCCAATGCCAACTAGTGATTTGTTAACATTTGAGTTGCCTGGTACTTTCTCATTTAAGTCAGCGATATCATCCGCTCCTGCCTCGTGGTCATCACTTAATCAAATTATCACTTTAGATAACAGTAGTCAAAAATCTATAGTTCAAGTCGGAATGGAAAGATATATTACAGTTGTAAAGCGTGGGCGAATCCCAAATTCTTCAAAAATCTCATCGCTTCCCAATATATCCAGGGATAACGACGCTGCATCAATTAATCGTAGTAATCGTTTTTCAGTATTGCAGGCTAATAATGACCAACCCGCTGTATCTTCGACAAAAACATCGAAACCACCACCAATATATTTGAGAGAAAAAAAATTCTAACTCCCTTATTAAAAAATTAGTCTCGGAAATTGGTGAGAACGCATTTCACTTTATTCAAATAAAACGTGGTAACATTGACGAAACTAAAATTCAAATATACGAAGAAAAAGATTTCCGCAAAATAGTAACAGAATTCGAAAAAAATAAAACAAAGTTTTTATACGTACCAGCTTAAGGTATGCAAATCGTATTAAAGGGCATTGGTTCTTATTTTAATCCTGAAGAAGTAAAAGATGCATAGCATACAAGGATTAAAGTTAAAAATTGTTACTAATATGTTCAATGGGGAAAAAATCCTCCAGCCTCTATTTCGTGTTGAACTGGAGCCGAATGATATAAAGTTAAAAAAAAAAAACGAGACATATCCAATTTATAACCTAAAATACCTTTTATATCGAAAAATCACAGTTGAAGAGCCACATAAACGATCAGGTCCCGTACAGTGTCATAATTGCCAACAATGTGGTCACAGAAAAACTTACTGCAAATTACCTATAGTTTGTGTTATCTGCGGTGAATTGCACGGTACTGCTAGTTGTACTAAACCAAAAGATCAATCAGAAAAAAATGCAGTAATTGTGGAGGTAACCACACCGCTAACTACAAAGGTTGTCCTGTGTACTCTTTCGTCAAGTACGCTATGGTGCAAAAACCTAAATTAGTTCCAGTTCACACAGCAAACGCTTTCTCCGCCACTTCTGCGCAAATGAGCCAACCAGTTACTTCACGTGTATCGTATGCAGATGCTTCTAAGGCTAGTTCTATTCCCACACAAAATGTTGCAACGGCAAATAAGTCAACAAATACAAATTCAAGCTTTAATTTCAATCGCCTTGAAGCTACTATTGATAATTTGGTGCAAACTATAAACAATTTTTTCAACAAATATGACTAGCATGATGCAAAGAATGCTACAAATGCAGAATACACTGCTTCAAGCAATAATTAACAAGCCATGAATACGCTAAAAAAATGTTTTTTTAACGCAAACGGCACTCGCCAACATAAAAATGAACATAAGCACTTCCTTACGAAAAAAATATTGATGTAATGCTAGTCTCTGAGACTCGTTTGACTTCGAGAAGCCTTTTTAAATTTATGGCTACATCTTATATGATTCAAAGGACCCGAGAGGACGAGCATGCGGTGGATCAGCGATTCTAATAAAGTCAAACTACATTTGTGAACAACACCTACAAGCAACAAATATCGCCATGGAAAGTTTTGGTACAAACTTCGTGATATCATCAATTTACTCCCCTCCCAGATTTTTAATCACTGAAGATCAATACGAAAATTTCTACTAATCTATGGACTTCGTTTTGTAGCAGCTGGCGACTACAATGAAAACATTCGTTTGGGGTTCGCGTCTCATTACACCCATAGGTCGAGCATTGTCCAACACAATTTCAAAAATGGGCTTGGATGTCATTTCGAGTGGGGAGCCCACTTATTGGCCTACTAACATACAAAGAATTCTGGATGTTATAGATTTTCGCGTCATAAAAAATATCTCTAGGGATTTAATTCAAGTTCAAGCTTCTCTTGACCTCTTGTCCGATCACTCCCCGACGATCATTACAATTTGTAGCCCGTTAAGAAGTAACTTACCTGACCCATATGTGAAGATGATCAATCGTGTTAATTGGCTGGGGTTCAAAAAATATCTCAGTAGCCATTGTACGGAAAACATTACCTTAAAACACCTGATGATATTGAATCTAACATTGCCAATATCAACGAGAATATTAAACAGACTGCTGAACATGCCGCAGACTGGATTTAATAAAATTTATTCTACAGACATTGAACGTCTCGTACGTGGAAAAAGAAGAGCTAGAAGGGAGTGGCAACAGCACAGATCACCCCAAAATAAAATCAGATTTAAAGAAAGCACTAAACTACTCAAAGAGTTGCTTGCATCTGAAAAAACTGCATCTCTTAAAACCTTTCTGTATGGTCTTGATGTCACACCAGCAACTAATTAGTCTTTGTGGCGAGCTTCTAGAAAGCTTAACACACCCGTTGAGTATAAGCCACCTCTACGCACATCTACCTGAGGTTGGGCAAGAAGCGATACTGAAAAAGGTAACATATTTGCTGAGCACTTTAAATCCGGTTTTATGCTAAATATATGTACTGGTGTTGCTGATTTGCCGAGTGTAGTCGCTCTACCCCCTCAACACATGATGTTAAAGGCACGTGATTTACAAAAATTAATTGTCGAATTCAACCCGAAGAAAGCTCCGGGTATTGATGGAATTAGTAACCAAATGCTGATGAATTTCCCTCTAATTGCAGTGAGAATCCTTTTATTCATTTTTAATGAAATTGTACGAGTATTATCCACACAGCTGGAAGCTTGCCAAGGCTAAAATGATTCCAAAGCCGGGCAAAGATCTAACCAAGGCTGAGTCATATAGGGCAATAAGTCTACTATCAACAATGTCAAAGCTTTTCGAAAAACTGCTCAAAACAAAATTATCCCCAATTCTAATTAGTAGTGGGTGCATACCAGACCATCAAATTGGTTTAAGAAGTCAGCATAGCACCATTGAACAAACTCATAGATTGGTTCAATTTATAAGACTTTTAAAAAAAAAAAGTATTGTTCTGCGCTATTTATTGACATTTCCCAGGCATTTGATAAAGTGTGGCATGAAGGCCTAATTTTAAAATTGAAGACTTACTTACCAATAAACATTTTAAATCTTTTATAAAGTTCACTGTTGTGGAAGGAGTCTTTGCTAGTGTGCCTGAAACTATCTCATCCGGTGTGCCACAGGGGAGTATACTGAGGCCAGTTTTATATTTGATTTATACTTGTGATATGCCTGTGAGCAGTAGTATCCATACTTCCACATTTGCCGACTATACAGCCTGCATTAGTATGCACAAAAACCCTGATGAGGCATCCCGCAAACTCCAGGAACACATAAGCTAGATGGAGCTATGGTTAAACTTATGGAGAATTAAGGTAAATGAACAAAAGTGTGTTCAAGTAACATTTACCTTACCAAGAGCTATTTGTTCCCCCATAAGGATTAACAATCAAGTTGTTTCTCAACATTCACATGTGAATTGTCTTGGTATAAATCTTGGATGACGACTTACATGGAAACACCACTTTGATTTTAAGCTATCACAAATGAAACTTAAATTAACTCAGGTACATTGGCTGATTGGTAGAAATTCAACACTCAGCCTAGACTGCAAACTTTTAATATACAAGTCGCTTTTAAAGCCAATATGGTGCTACGGAATTCAGGTTCAGCTTCCAAAGTCGAGAGAATCCAACGAAGGCAAAACAAAATTTTACGAGTGATAACGTTGGCTCCATGGTACATCAAAAATTCAAATATACATCGTGATTTAAATATGACTTGAAAATATTTTTTATTTGTGCTTATCACTACGTATGTATGATTTATAATTAGCACTTAGTTTCTGTCCGACATTGGTTGGGCGTAATAATAATATTTTAGATTAAGATTTGAATACTTATTGTTAGTTCATATCCTCACAAAAACATATATGTGAAAAAAGGCCAAGTTCCTTCCAAAAATTTCGGCCATTAAAAGTAGTGAGATATAAATTTTGACCAACAACAACAACCTGGAACAACACCTTTCACTGACATATGCTATGCGTTATGTAAATTTGTAATCTTGAGGGTGTCATATAATTTCTAGATAGTCTGTTTACTTGACAACATTTTTTCCAATAGAAAGATATAAACAAATACGCATTATCCTCTACATTTTAGAAAGGTAAAAATATCTAAAAGCGTGGAATACCGGAAAAAACTTCTTGGTTTTAAGATTTTCTTATTGGCTTACTCTACACTTACTTATGTATAAAATTTCAGCTCTCTAGATAGAATTAAATTTTATGAGCACTATCCCTCCCACTATTTTCAACTCACAATTTTGTTGTGAGCAGCGATTACAACTCATGCTAATTTTCTATTAAAATGTGCTAGACTGAAGTAGATTAAACACAAGGCTAACATTTAATAGGAGTGATCAAGCCCACTTTTTAATTTGATAGTTTAAAGTACTGTATACGTGCGAGCTTTCACTAAATTAGGTTGAGTTAAAAGCTGTATATTATGGTTTTAGTACCAAAAAATATTAGCGTGGCCCCGCACATTCTGATAAAATTTTTTGGGTTTTCAGATTTTTGTAGTTGGTTTCTCACCTAGAAAATTCAAAATTCAGCTCCTTAGCTCAAATTTTAATTTTTAGTTTTTATGAGCGCAGCCCCGCCCCTTTAACTAAACTTTCCGTGTTTTCAGATTTATCTCGTTGGTTTCTCACCTAGACGTACTTGTATATCAAATTTCAGCTCCTTAGCGCAACTTTTAATTTTTAATATTTATGGGCGTAGCCCCACCCACTTTTCCAAACTTAAGATTTTTTGGACCAGTGCTTATTATTCGTGTCAAGTTTGGTTGCAAACGGATAATAATACCCACATAAATAGTATATCTAATATGCTGAACCCTAGTACACGAAAATGAGGTTTAAATTATATGGGCGTGTCACCGCCCAATTAAAAAAAAAAAATTATAGTCCTACATTATCGCAGTATACATGCAAAATTTCAATAAAACAGCTTCTTTTAATCGCCTTATATTAGCTTTTTTAATTCGGACTTTTATGGGCGTAGCCCCGCCCTCCTAGCCAAAATTTCCAGGTTTTCAGATTTTTTTTATTTTAGTGCTCACCTAGACCTACCTATGTATCAGCTCACTAGCACAAATTTTAATTTTTATGGGCGTAGCCCGGCCCCCTGGTTAAAATTTCCGTGTTTTCAGATTTTTCTGGTTCATTTCTCACCTAGATCTACTCGTGTACCAAATTTTAGCTGTCTAGCGATAGCGGAAGTGCTTCATCAATTTGATGAGTGTGTCAGTGGTCAGTGAGTATGTCTTAAAATATGCACTTTTTGCACCTCTATATCTCCGGAACCTTTTGTTGCACAACTTTCAAACTTTGCATGTGAGGTTATATGAATTATGGTTTAAATTCTATAATTTTAAGATTTGCGGGGAACAAAGTTATGAGGGGGGGGGGGGTAAAAACAGCTCGAATGGCTTAGTGTAAATATAGACACTGCGTGCATTGGCCAGAACTTGGCCTGGCGCACTACCGTGCGCGTAAATTTGGAGATACCATAAATAAAAAAACATGTGTTTTTTTTTGTTAATGCATGTATTTATTTATTGTATATTCAAATATGAACTAACAATAAGAAATATATTAGTATACTGCCAACCATGCTTATAATGTAAGTTTAAAATTTTTTAGCGCACTAATAATACCAAATTATTTTTATGCCTATTAAGTAAAATATTTTTGATGTGTAAACATCAATACGCTAGGGGGTAAAAATCTTTTTCACAATACAATCACAAATTTTGAGTAAGATGAGATCTCATCTCATCGATGCACACCGCGTTATGAAATCGGTGTGAGCTATGTATGAGTGTATTAGTGTTTATAAGAAGCAACAAAAATTTATTTAAAATATTGTAAATACATCGGAATATGCAGGTTTTTGTTTAACTTGGTAATTGCTTTATTTTAATTGCAATTCGTACACAACAACAAGAACAGCAACAACTAGACGATGAACGACAGGAATTAAAAAGTAAAAGTAAAGGCATTTACCATAGATGGGAACTTTGTAGTACTACTTAAATTTCAGTAAAAATAATTTTTTAACCAGTGAATTTTTGTCTGCAATTTTTATAAAGTGCCTAAATGATTTATTATATGATGAGGTGCATTCAATTTTCAGTAATCAGTAATTCCCATATTCATAATGAAATTCTACCAAGTTTTTTTTCAATACATGTATTTATTTATTGTATCTTCAAATGTGAACTAACAATAAGTATTCAAATCTTAAATCTATAAAAAAGAATTATTAGGCCCGACCATAGTAGGATATAAGCTTAGTGATAGTTATAAATAATACATAAGTAGTGATAATCAAAAAGAAAAATAAATATATAATCAAGCAGTCACATCTGGAGTGTTAGGTATAAGAGCCCATGTGTCCCTTTTTTTAAGGCTGATGTGTCCAGTAAAGTTCAAAATATTACGAGCCAGTGGATTAGGATGTGACTCGAGTTTTGTTAAATATTTGCCTGCGTATTTTCCAATTTCTTAAGTCACTAGTGGCATATTTAAACCACGATGTATATTTGAATTTTTTATGTACCAACCAGCGGATTAGAATGTGACTCGAGTTTTGTTAAATATTTGCCTGTGTATTTTGCAATTTCTTCAGTCACTAGTGGCATATTTAAATCACGATGTTTATTTGAATTTTTTATGTACCATGGAGCCGATGTTATTAACCGTAAAATTTTGTTTTTCTTTCGTTGGATTTTCTAGATATTGGAAGTTGAAGCAGTGCCCCATAGTTGAATTCCGTAACACCATATTGGTTTCAAAATCGACTTGTATATTAAAAGTTTACAATCTAGACTGAGTGTTGAGTTTCTACCGATCAGCCAATGTATTTGAGTTATTTTAAGTTTCATTTGTGTGATCTTTGAGTCAATATGGTGTTTCCATGTAAGCCGACGATCAAGGTGTATACCAAGGTATTTCACATGTGAATGTTGAGGAACAACTTGACTGTTTATTCTAATGGGGGACCAGTATCTTTTCGTAGGATAAAGGTTATATGTACGCACTTCTGTTCGTTTACTTTTATTTTCCATAAGTTTAACCATAGCTCAAGCTGTGTTATATATTCCTGAAGATATCGGGATGCCTCATGTGGGTTTCCTTGCATACTAAGGCAAGCTGTATCATCGGCAAATGTAGAAGTATGGATATTACTGTTCACAGGCATATCACAAGTATAAATCAAATACAAAACTGGCCCCAATATACGCCCTTGAGGTACACCGAATGAGATAGTTTCGGGCGAACTCATAAATTCTTCTTCCATAACAGAGAACTTCCGGCCCAAAATATAACTTTCCAAAAGTTTTAGAATGTTATTTGGTAGATATGTTTTCAATTTTAAAATTAGGCCATCATGCCAAACTTTATCAAATGCCTGAGAAACATCAATAAATAGGGCTGAACAATACTTCTTTTTTTTTGAATGTTTTCCTTATAAATTGAACCAATCTGTGCGTTTGTTCAATGGTGCTCTGCTGACTTCTAACACCAAATTGATGGTCCGGTATGCACATATTATCTGTTAGACAAAGGGACAATTTTGGCATGAGGAGCTATTCGAAGAGTTTTGACATAGTTGACAGCAAACTTATTAGCCTATATGACTCTGCTCTGGTAAGCTCTTTGCCCGGCTTTGGAATCATTTTGACCTTGGCATGCTTCCAGTGTTGGGGAAAATACTCCAGTCGTAATATGGCATTAAAAATAAACAGCAGGATTCTTATTGCAATATGCGGCAAGTTCATCAGCATCTTGTTACTAATTCCATCAATACCTAGAGCTTTCTTTGTGTTGAGTTCAGCAATTACTTTTTGTACCTCACGCATCTTAAACTTTAAGGGTCGAAGGGGTAGAGCAAATGCACTCGGCAAATCAGAAACACCAGTACATGTGTTTGGCGTAAAAACGGATTATAAGTGCTCAGCAAATAGTTTACATTTTTCCGTATCGCTTCTTGCCCAATTTCCGGTAGATATGTGAAGAGGTGGGTTAAACTCAACTGGTGTTTTAAGCTTTCTATCGGCGCGAAACAAAGAGTAATTTGATGCTTGTGTGACATCAAAACCTTCCAGATAATTTTTAAGTTTTTTCAGATGCAAGCAACTCTTGGAGTCGTTTATTACACTTTTTAAATAAGATTTTATTTTGGGGGGATCTGTGCTGTTGCCATTCCCTTCTAGCTCTTCTTTTTCATACACGAGACGTTCAATATCCCTAGAATAAATTTTGTTAAACCCAGTTTGCGGATGGGAGGTAGTGGGTGTTTAATATTTTCATTAATATAGGCAATGCTAGATTCAATATCATTGGGTGTTCTTACCGTAATATTTTTCGTGCAATGACTACTTAATATTTTTTGAATCCCAGCCAATTAACACGATTAATTATCTTCATATATGGTTGAGGTAAGTCACTTCTTAGTGGGTTACAGACTGAAACGATAGTCGGAGAGTGATCGGAGGAGAGATCTAGAGAAGCTTCAACATGAATTAAATCCCTAGAAATGTTTTTCATGACGCCAAAATCTATAACATCCGGAATTTTTCGTACGTCAGTAGGCCAATAAGTGGGCTCCCCACTCGAAATAACATCTAATCCCATTTTTGAAATTGCATTAAACAAACCTCGAGCTCTAGGTGTTACAAGGCGCGAACCCCAGCACGTATGTTTTGCATTGTAGTCTCCAGCTGCCACTAAACAAGATCCAAGCGATTTGTAGAACTTTTCATACTGATCTTCGGTAACTGAAAATCTGGGAGGTGAATAAATTGATGATATCACGAAATTCGAACAAAAATTTTCTACAAAAATATTCGTAGCTTTCATATATTCTTCACTAACGTTGTCAAGGACATAGTGCTTGAGTCTTGACTTAATTAGAATTGCAGATCCACCGCATGCTCTCCCTCTAGGGTCCTTTGTGTCATATATAGTGTAGCCATTAATTTTGAAAAAGCTTCTCGAAGTCAAATGAGTCTCAGAGACCAACATTCTGTCAATATTTTTTTCCATAAGGAAGTGCTCAAGTTCATTTTTATGTTGGCGAATGCCGTTTGAGTTCCAAAAACATATTGTTAATGTGTTCATGACTTATTAATTAATGCTTGAAGCAGAGTATTCTGCATTCGCAGCATTTCTTGCATCATGCTAGTCATATTTGTTGTAAAATTGTTGATAGTTTGCACAAGATTGTGAATAGTGGCTTCAAGGCGATTAAAATTAAAGTTTGAGTTTGTATTTGTTGAATTATTTTGCGGTGAAACATTTTGTGTCTGAATAGAACTAGCCTTAGCAGTATCGGCATACGATACACGTGAAGTAACTGGTTGGCTCATTTGAGCAAGATTGGTGGAGTAAGCGTTTACTGATTGGACTGGAGCTAATTTTGGTTTTTGTCCCATAGTTTGTTTAACGAAAAAATATACAGGACATCCTCTCTAGTTAGCGGTGTGATTACCTCCACAGTTACTACACTTTTTATCTCTTTGATTTTTTGGCTTATTGCAACTAGCAGTGCCGTGTAATTCTGCCAAGTGACTATATTTTTTTCATACAAAAATTTCAAAATTTGAATGAAAAAAACATTGGCACTTGCAACCATTTTGTTATGAATACGGCCCTACGATTTTACTGGCAATGCAAATTAAATTTCATTATCAGTAAAAATTTACTGAATTTTTTCACTAATCAGTAAATTTACTGCTTATTACAATTTTTAATGCAGTACATATATACTGCAGAATGCTCATTTACTATATTGAAAGTTTTGATACGCATATTAATTAATTAAAAAAATATGCTGAAAGCATAAGTACTTCCAACTTAAAAAAAATTTTCATTGCTAGATGTTTACACATCTCCCCTGTGAAATTGATTATTGTGGGGTTTAGCTAGATCCTATGCGTATTTAACTGTTGCCAATGCAGATCATAAGGAAACCTTTACCAAAGTTTCTTCGAACAACTAGAGTTATTATGTTATAAACTTTCATTTAAACAAATGAGAAGCTCAACAACAAATAACAAAGTTGAAACAAGAACTCAATAATCAACATGTTTTGTAGTTTCTTACTTTACTATTACTATATTGGCTGACTTTTTTCAGCTTTTAGCATTTAATTCTACATTATTTAGCCAATGTTTTGATAAATATGTGCTCTGTATAACGAACGGCAATTAAAATGAAAAAAAAATGTGATATCGTTAATTTGTATTTGGTTGCTTACTTGAAAAAAATTGCCCTCATTCTTTTAATTGAATTGTATCTTGTCTACAATAATAAAAGTTAAAATAAGACATGAAAAAAACTTTGCGATATAAAAAAATTTTCTGTATAACGAATGGGCCTGACAATATATCGTTCTTTATACCGGGATTTGCCTGTATAACTTTTTCATCTGTTCAACTTTTCGCTCTTGAACAATTTTTCAATGTTACTTGTAAAACAAGTTTAGTTTCTCCTTGATTTTAATTTTATTGATTGATATTTAGAGTTTAAAAATTAATTGTTTTTTGATCAAATTGTTTAATATATGTATTGTTTTCTCATAAAATTATTCTTAACACTTTATGTATGTATTCGGGCCGTAAGTATTCGTGAAATAAATTTGACGAATGCAAATTTAAATGTCATAAAATTTGCAAATTTTTTCATATACAGAAGTCTTTTACGTCTCTACCATGAAAGTATATAACCAACATAAAATTTAATTTCAGAAGCCAATCGTTTAAGGAAGATGATGGTACTTGGAAGGGAAATGATGATGGCAAGGTCGTTAATAACCAACCGCAGAGAGTAATGGATGACCGAAATGGAATGATGGCGCAAGCTGGATATATTGGAAGGTTAGAAATTCTATAAATTAAAGTTGTTCGATTTTTTATTGTTTCCATTTAGTTGTTTAAATTATATGTATAGCACACAAATTTAACTATTTCTAGCGATTATAAGTAGAAGGGAACTGTTCATCCGACCGCAATACAAATTTGTAATTAAAATTAGAAATTCTTTAAAATTCTTGGAAATAAACAGGAAAATCATGAAAATGATTTTTCCTAATGCCGACGGCAATACATGATTATATTTTTCATAATGCCGACGGCAATACATGATTATTATTTATTTTCAAATGCTAATATAGATGTTGCTATACTGTGGGAATGTAAGGCTGACCATGATTTGGGTGGGTGGGGTTTTTGGCGTAATATGTAACCGTGGAAAATTGTGGGTGTATCTGTCTGTGAGACTTTAACTGAGGTTTCGATTGGCGGGGACGCGGTGTAGTTGAGGTAGATCGATTGCGTGTATATATGTATGCATGTATGTATGTATGTATGTATGACCATGGGGTTTGTGAATGTATATCTGAGCGGAGAATTTGAGGCTGGCCGTGATTTGTGAGGGGTGTGGTGTTCTTGAAATATTCTTGGATTTTTCTTAGATAAATTCTGCTATGTTTGTGTGTGTTTATGTATATGATTTTCTTGCGCTGGTATTTACATGTAGGTAGAAATAAATTGTTTTCAATATCAACATTTGGTACTATAAAATACTATCATATATCTGAACTTGGAGTTCTCGTTGTACCTTCATAGTCTTATCGGAGTTTTTCTTACATATATAAACAAACAAACAAAATAAAAAAAAAATATTTGTAATACATATTTACAGGTGTTTGATAAAGAAAGGCACGAAGTCCTAGTTATAATTTGAAGACATATCTGCCAATAAGCATACAAAAGCTTCTGGAAAGGCAAAACAACATTTTACGTTTGATAACATCGGCTCCGTGGTTCGTCAAAAATTCAAATATACATCGTGATTTAAATATGCCACTAGTGACTGAAGAAATTGCAAAATACGCAGGCAAATATTAAAAAAAACTCGAGTCACATCCTAATGCGCTTGCTCGTAATATCTTGAGCTTTACTTGAAACATCCGCTTAAAAAGTGAAGGACACAAGGGCTCTAATACTTACCAATCCATATTATACTTCTTGAAAACAATGTTTGTGTTTAATACAACATTTATGTATTTTTAATTACTGTCACCAAGCTTATGTCCGATACTGGTCGGGCCTCATTATTATATTTAGATTTAAGATTTGAATACTTATTTTCAGTTTATTTTTGAAGATACAATAAATAAATATTTTTTTTAGACGTTTTTTTTATTTAATGTATCTTCAAATATGAACTAACAATAAGTATTTAAATCTTAATCTTAATTATAATTATTAGGCCCAACCAATGCCGGACATAAACTAAGTGATAGTTATTAATAATACATAAGTAGTGATAACCACACAAAAAAAAATATGTTCAGGCAGCTGCATCTGGAGTGTTGTTTATTAGAGACCTTGTATCTCTCTTTATTAAGCGGATGTGTCCAGTAAAGTTCAATATATTACGAGTAAGCATATTAGGATGTGACTCGAGTTTTGTTACGTATTTGCCTGAGTATTTTGCAATTTCTTCAGTCACTAGTGTCATATTTCAATCACGATGTATATTTGAATTTTTGATGTACCATGGAGCCGACGTTATCAAGCGTAAAATTTTGTTTTGCCTTCGTTGGATTTTCTCAACATTTGAAGCTGAAGCGGTGCCCCATAGCTGAATTTCGTAGCACCATATTGGCTTCAAAAGAGACTTGTGTATTAAAAATTTGCAGTCTAGGCTGAGTGTTGAATTTCTGCCAATCAGCCAATGTAACTGAGTTAATTTAAGTTTCATTTGTGATAGCTAAGACTCAATGAGCTGTTTCCATGTAAGTCGTCGATCAAGATGTATACCAAGATATTTCACATGTGAATGTTGAGGAACAACTTGATTGTTAATCCTAGCTCTTCGTAAGGTAAATGTTACTTGAACACACTTTTGTTCATTTACCTTAATTCTCCATAAGTTTAACCATAGATCCATCTGGCTATTGTGTTCCTGGAGTTTGCGGGATGCCTCATCAGGGTTTTTGTGCATACTAAGGCAGGCTGTATCGTCAGCAAATGTGGTAGTATGGATACTACTGCTCACAGGCATATCAAAAGTATAAATCAAATATAAAACTGGCCCCAGTATATTCCCCTGTGGCACACCGGATGAGGAAGTTTCAGGCATACTCGTAAAGTCTCCTTCCATAACTGTAAATTTTCGGGCAAGAATGTAACTTTGCAAAAGATTTAGAATGCTTATTGGCAAGTATGTCTTAAATTTTAAAATAAGGACTTCGTGCCACACTGTATTAAATGCAGAAATATCAATAGAGAGGGCAGAACAATACTTCTTTTAAGTTATTTATATGACCAATTGTAAAATAATTAAACTTGTGACAGGGGTTACCTTTGGGGTAAATATGGTCAATCCAAAACGTAAATAAAACAAATTTATTTTATTTTAAAACACCCAACGTTTCGCTTATTTATTTCAAGCTTCTTCAGGTCATAAAAACAACTTAAATTAATATACTCGGAGGGCCAGCCGAAAAATGAGGAGAGAAGAAAGTTCAGGATCTAGCTATGGAAAAAGCTTTTTCCAAAACATAAGAGAAACCTTTAACAGAACAACATATAGTTTATTAAAACAATATAGCAGAGAGGTGGAGAGATTAGCAAAGGTTATTGAAAGAACAACATATTTACAAAAATGCAGACAATGAGAAATACACCAACACGTGTAAGCGACAGTACACGTAGACTGAATCTCTTATTTAAAACAAAAGCAGCACAGACTAATTGTTTAAAATAGAAACAAACTTACGTATAAAATTATTGAACATAGAAATTAAGGAGACACACATAAACACGGCTCATATCAAAGAGAAAATTAAGAAGATAGAAACCAAAATCAAGACTACACAAAGAAACAGAACTGGTAAGATATAAAAGGGAACACCGGAAAAAATTCTATAACATAATATCGAAAATTAAAGAAACACACTTGTTGAAAATTGACAAATTAAAGAAAGAGAAATTTGAAGAATATAATATTACCTTCAATGAAGAATGGTTTGTCAATTTAACAAATATACAATTTGATTTTGAAAAAAAAGTGGAAAAGAAGAATTTCGCGCCAATCCCACTGATTGCGGACATCGAACAATGGGTGCAATATATAAAAGATGAAACAAAAAAAGAAATAACACGGTCAAAAATGGCTCAAAGAATTGCCAATTATAAAATAGCTCAAAGAAACAGCTGAAAGGAGAAACTCATTCTTAATATACAGGGTGGGCCAAAAGAAACACAGGGGTGTAAAAGTTTAATAACTTTTTTGTTTATTAATTTTTATTTATTTTTTCTTTCAGATTATATAGACAACACTTGGAGAATTTATAATGAATGAAAATAATAAATGAAAATCAGAAAATAGAAATGAATAAATGAAATCAACTTTATTGAAAATTTGATTATGAGTGATGAAGCTCATTTTCATTTGAATGGCTTTGTTAATAAGCAGAACTGTAGGTTCTGGGGTTCTCAAAATCCAAGAGCCATTCAACAACGCCAATTGCACCCCATCAGGTGTACAGTATGGTGTGGGATCACATCTGAAAATGTCATTGGGCCCTACTTCTTCGAGAATGAAGATGGAAGTGCTATAACCGTAAATGGAGAGCGGTATCGGTTTATGATAGAAAATTTTTTACATCCTGCTCTTGAAAACAGACCTGATATGTGGTTTCAGCAGGACGGAACCACTGCCCATACTGCCCGAGACACAATGGCACTTTTAAGTCAAATTTTTGGAGAGCGAATAATTTCTCGAAATTCGGAAATTATTTGGCCAGCGCGATCGCCAGATTTGACAGCACCCGACTATTTTCTTTGGGGTTTTTTGAAGGAGCGAGTGTATGTGAACAAGGAAGAGACAATCCTTGAACTCAAGGCAAACATTGTTGTAGAAATTCGAACGTTACAGCCACAAGTTTTGAAAGATGTTATGGAAAATGCTCTAAGAAGAGCCCATCAGTGCGAAGCTGAAAACGGTGGTCATTTAAGAGACATCATTTTTCATACTTAGTGTAAAAAAATTTCCATTTTGTATATTATATAATCTGAAAGAAAAAATAAAAAAAAGTTAATAAACAAAAAAGTTATTAAACTTTTACACCCCTTGGTTTCTTTTGGCCCACCCTGTATATGAAGAAACAAGAAAATACATAAAACAATATGAAAACGAAATAACAATAACTACAGCAGATGAAGGGAATAAAACGGTAGTGATGTATAAGAATGATTACAAAAACAAGATAAACAGTATGGTAAATGATAAGAAAATATATAAGCCACTAAAAACAGATCCAACTGAAAAACTTCAAAAACGGAACAAGAACATAATTACAGAACTATATAAAAATAATATCATTACCAAATTTGAAAACTATAGAATGACTACACATGCTGGAACTGCTTCCCAGTTATATGGTTTACCAAAAATACACAAGGAACATATCCCACTTAGACCTATATCATCATCTGTGAATTTTCCATGTTATAATCTGTCAAAGTACGTAGGAAATATCTTAAAAAATATCATAGCACCGACATATAACATAAAGAACTCTTTGGAACTAAAACAAAAATTACAAAACTTAATAATAGAAGAAAACGAAATCATGGTTTCTTTCGACGTGGTATCATTATTCACCAATATTTCATCTAGCAATTAAAAACATACTGGACAAATGGCAACGGCTAAAGGAACATACGGTGATGGAGAAAATGTTATTTCTCAAGATTTTGCAATTCTGCCTAAATCAAAACAATTATTTCAATTTTGTCAATAAATTCTACCATCAAACGTATGGTATGCCTATGGGAAATCCCTTATCCCCCACCATAGCAGATATTGTACTTGACACACTTTTGGACGATGCAATCAATGAACTAGGATCAATAGGTATTATGATTAAATTTGATGACATTTTTGCTGTTATAAAAAAAGAGGACGAATTAATTATATTAAAAACACTTAACGCGTACAACAATAAAATACAGTTTACGATAGAAAAAGAAAAAAACAGTGCAATACCTTACCTGGACATACATATAATTAAGGATAATAGAAAAATTATTACAAATTGGTACAAAAAGCCTACTTCTTCAGGAAGAATAATCAATTTTCACTCTACACAGCCGTTACAAATGAAACTGAATACGGCTACTAATTTCATAAAAAAAGTTTTGTACTTAAGCGACAAAAGGTACAAAAGAAATAATATAGACACAATATTGAAAATACTGGGTAAAAATAATTATTCATCGTACCTAATAAATAATTTAATTAATAAAGTTCTTAAAAACGAAAATAAAAACTCCACGGACAGGGGGAAACCGGAGAAAACAAATTTTACAGTGTACCAAACATACCCAAGCTTACAGAAACAAAATCCCTAAATAATATAATTGAAGACAAAAAGCAATAACAATTGCACATAGATCAAACAAAACTTTAAGAGACTTGTTCAAAACAATAAAACAAAAATTGACAAATTAAAAACAATGTTGTTTACGAAATAAAATGCAATGGAAATGAGAGAGAAAGCTGTGATTTGGTTTATATAGGAACAACAAAAAGAATGCTAGGGACGAGAATAAATGAACACAAGGCAAACATAAGGAAGGGAAAGCATTATCACTACATGTAAAAGAGTGCGGCCATGTAGCGGACTTGGAAAATATAAAAATATTGGACAAAGAAAAGAAAGAGAATAAACGTTACACTATTGAAAGTCTGCGGATACAACAAAAAATACAAACGACAATGCACAAAGGAAGATAAAGATAACACTAAACTGCAATATTCTGCTGCAATATTTTGATTTAGTTGAAGTTCTGTGATATTAGCGTTAAGATTGATGGATAAAATTTGTGTTGTATTGTTTTTATTTATTTATTTATTTATTTATACAAATTCTGTGTCGTGAAGTCACGTTTTTCTATTTTTAATTAATAAGTGATAATTTTGACAATATGTAACGCAAATATTTGTAAGTCAAAAATAATTTGCTATTTAATTATTGAACTCAAAAATCTAATTAACTATTGTTGCTAGATTTTATGAACAAAAAATATACCCCTGAAGAAGCTTGAAATAAACAAGCGAAACGTTGAAAGTTTGAAAATAAAATAAATTTGTTTTATTTACGTTTTGGATTGACCATATTTAGCCCGAAGGTAACCCCTGTCACAACAAGTTTAATACTTCTTTTCTTCAAATGGTTTCCTCTAAATTGAACCAATCTATGCGTTTGCCGAATGGTGCTATGCTGGCTTCTAAAACCAAATTGATGGTCCAGGATGCACCCGGACAATTGAAGACAATTTTGTCATGAGTAGCTTTTCAAAGAGCTTTACCATTGTTGACAGTAAACTTATTGGCCTATATAACTCAGTCTTGGTAAGATCTTTTCCTGGCTTTGGAATCATTTTAACCTTGGCAAGCTTCCAGCTGTATGGATAATACTGCAGTCGTAAAATGGAATCAAAAATTAATAACAGGATTCTGGTTACTAATTCCATCAATACCGGGAGCTTTTTTCGGGTTGAGTTCGGCAATTAGTTTTTGTACATCACACATCTTAAATTTTAAGAGTTGAGGGGGTAGAGCAACTACACTCGGCAAATCAGCAACACCGGTACATGTGTTTGAAGTAAATATGCTTAGTAAATATGTTACTTTTTTTAGTATTGCTTCTTGCCCAACCTCCGGTAGATGCGTAGAGGTGGCTTATACTCAACGGGTTTTATAAGCTTTCTAGCAGCGCGCCACAAAGAGTAATTAGATACTGGTTTGACTTCAAGACCATACAGATAGTTTTTAAAAGATGCAGTTTTTTCAGATGCAAGCAACTCTTTGAGTCGTTTAGTGCACTCTTTAAATCTAATTTTATTTTGGGGTGATCTGTACTGTTGCCATTCCCTTCTAGCTCTTCTTTTTGCACGTACGAGACGTTCAATGCCAGTAGAATAAATTTTATTAAAGCCAGTCTGCGAATGGGAGGTAGTGGCATGTTTAGCAGCCTGTTTAATATTCTCGTTGAGATTGGCTATGTTAGATTCAATATCATTTGGTGTTCTTAGCTTAATATTTTCCGTACAATGACTACTAAGGTATTTTTTGAAACCCAGCCAATTAACACGATTTATCATCTTCATATATGGATGAGGTCAGTCACTTCTTAGTGGGCTACAGATTGTAACGATCGTAGGAGAGTGATCGGATGAGAGATCTAGGGAAACTTCAACGTGATTTAATTCCCTAGAAAAACTTTATATGACGCCAAAGTCTATAACATCCGGAATTTTTCGACCGTCAGCAGGCCAGTAAGTGGGCTCCCCACTCGAAATAATACCCAAGCCCATTTTTGAAATTGTGTTGAACAACGCCCTACATCCAGGCGTAATAAAACGCGAACCACAGGACGTATGCTTAGCATTGTCGTCGCCAGCTGCTACGAAACAAGGTCCAAGAGATTTGTAGAATTTCTCGCATTTTTTTTTTTTTAAAATGCATGTTTCTTATTTATTGTATCTTCAAATATGAACTAACAATAAGTATTCAAATCTTAAATCTATAAAAAAAAATTATTAGGCCCGACCAATGTCGGACATAAGCTTAGTGATAGTTATTAATAATACATAAGTAGTGATAAGCAACAAAAAGAAAAAGGTGTTTTCAAGCAGCTTCATCATCTAGAGTGTTGAATATTAGAGCCCGTGTATCTCTCTTTTTTAAGCGGATGTGTCCAGTAAAGTTCAAAATATTACGAGCAAGCGGATTAGGATGTGACTCCAGTTTTGTTAGGTATTTGCCTGCGTATTTTGCAATTTCTTCAGTCACTAGTGGCATATTCAAATCGCGATGTATATTTGAATTTTTGATGTACCATGGAGCCGATGTTATCATGCGTAAAATTTTATTTTGCCTTCGTTGAATTTTCTCTACATTTGAAGCTGAAGCAGTGCCCCATAGTTGAATTCCGTAACACCATATTGGCTTTAAAAACGACTTGTATATTAAAAGTTTGCAGTCTAGGCTAAGTGTTGAATTTCTACCAATCAGCCAATGTACCTGAGTTAATTTAAGTTTCATTTGAGTTAACTTAGAGTCAATGTGTTGTTTCCATGTAAGTCGTCGATCAAGATGTATGCCAAGATATTTCACATGTGAATGTTGAGGAACAACTTGATTGTTAATCCGAATGGTGGAGCAAGTATCTCTTCTTAGGGTGAACGTTATATGGACACACTTTTGTTCATTGACTTTAATTCTCCATAGGTTTTACCAAAGCTCCATCTGGCTAATGTGTTCCTGGAGTTTTCGGGATGCCTCATCAGGGTTTTCGTGCATACTAAGGCAGGCTGTATCGTCGGCAAATGTGGAAGTATGGATACTACTGCTCACAGGCATATCACAAGTATAAATCAAATATAAAACTGGTCCCAGTATGCTCCCCTGTGGCACACCGGATGAAATAGTTTCAGGCCTACTCGTAAAGTCTCCTTCCACAACAGTGAACTTACGGGAAATAATGTAACTTTCCAAAAGATTTAAAATGTTTATTGGTAAGTAAGTCTTCAATTTTAAAATTAGGCCTTCATGCCACACTTTATCAAATGCCTGGGAAACGTCAATAAAGAGCGCAGAGCAATACTTTTTTTCCTCAAAAGTTCTTCTTATAAATTGAACCAGTCTGTGAGTTTGTTCAATGGTGCTATGCTGACTTCTAAAACCAAATTGATGGTCTGGTATGCACCCACTACTAATTAGAATTTGGGACAATTTTGTTTTGAGCAGTTTTTCGAAAAGCTTTGACATAGTTGATAGTAGACTTATTGGCCTATATGACTCAGCCTTGGTTAGATCTTTGCCCGGCTTTGTAATCATTTTAACCTTGGCAAGCTTCCAGCTGTGTGGATAATACTCCAGTCGTAAAATGGCATTAAATATGAACAATAGGATTCTCATTGCAATACGAGGCAAGTTCATAAGCATCTGGTTACTAATTCCATCAATACCCGGAGCTTTCTTCGGGTTGAGTTCGGCAATTAATTTTTGTAAATCACGCGTCTTAAACTTTATGTGTTGAGGGGGTAGAGCGACTACATTCGGCAAATCAGCAACACCAGTACATATGTTTGGCGTAAAAACGGATTTTAAGTGCTCAGCAAATATTTTACCTTTTTCAGTATCGCTTCTTGCCCAACTTCCGGTAGATGTGCGTAGAGGTGGCTTATACTCAACGGGTGTTTTAAGCTTTCTAGCAGCGCGCCACAAAGAGTAATTAGACGCTGGTGTGACATCAAGACCTTCCAGATAATTTTTAAGAGATGCAGTTTTTTCAGATGCAAGCAACTCTTGGAGTCGTTTAGTGCACTCTATAAATCTGATTTTATTTTGTGGTGATCTGTGCTGTTGCCATTCCCTTCTAGCTCTTCTTTTTTCACGTACGAGACGTTCAATGTCTGTAGAATAAATTTTATTAAACCCAGTCTGCGGATGGGAGTTAGTGGCATGTTCAGCAGCCTGTTTAATATTCTCGCTGAGATTGGCAATGTTAGATTCAATATCATCGGATGTTCTAAGCGTAATGTTTTCCGTACAATGACTACTGAGATATTTTTTGAACCCCAGCCAATTAACACGATTGATCATCTTCACATATGGGTCAGGTAAGTTACTTCTTAATGGACTACAAATTGTAATGATCGTCGGAGAGTGATCGGACGAAAGATCAATAGAAGCTTGAACTTGAATTAAATCCCTAGAGATATTTTTTATGACGCCAAAATCTATAACATCCGGAATTTTTTGTATGTCAGTAGGCCAATAAGTGGGCTCCCCACTCGAAATGACTTCCAAGCCCATTTTTGAAATAGTGTTGAACAATGCTCGACCTCTGGGGGTAATAAGACGCGTACCCCAGAACGTATGCTTAGCATTGTAGTCGCCAGCTGCTACAAAACAAGGTCCAAGAGATTTGTAGAAATCCTCATATTGATTCTCAGTGATTGAAAATCTGGGAGGGGAGTAAATTGATGATATAACAAAATTTGTACAAAAACTTTCAATGCCAATATTTGTTGCTTGTAGGTGTTCTTCACAAATGTTATCAAGAACATGGTGCTTGAGTCTTGACTTTATTAGAATTGCTGATCCACCGCAAGCCCTTCCTCTAGGGTCCTTTGTATCATATATAGTGTAGCCATAAATTTTAAAAAGACTTCTCGAAGTCAAATGAGTCTCAGATACTAACATTACATCAATATTTTTTTCCATGAGGAAGTGCTCAAGTTCATATTTATGTTGGCGAATGCCGTTTGCGTTCCAGAAACATATTGTTAACGTGTTCATGGCTTATTAATTAATGCTTGAAGCAGAGTATTCTGCATTCGCAGCATTTCTTGCATCATGCTAGTCATATTTGTTGTAAAATTGTTTATAGTTTGCACCAGATTTTCAATAGTAGCTTCAAGGCGATTAAAATTAAAGCTTGCGTCAGTATTTTTTGAATTATTTGGCGAGGAAACATTTTGTGTGGGAATTGAATTTGTCTTAGCAGCATCTGCATACGATACACGGGAAGTAACTGGTTGGCTCATTTGCGCAAAAGTGGCAGAGTAAGCGTTTGCTGATTGAGCTGGAGCTAATTTAGGTTT
The DNA here is from genome assembly GCA_949987645.1 of Tachina grossa. NCBI lineage: Eukaryota > Metazoa > Arthropoda > Insecta > Diptera > Tachinidae > Tachina > Tachina grossa. The sequence continues at coordinate 412,849 of CATLJX010000038.1, forward strand.
TTGCACTATAGTCTTCTTTACGAAAGAGTACACAGGACAACCTCTGTAGTTAGCGGTGTGATTACCTCCACAATTACTGCATTTTTTATCACTTTGATCTTTTGGCTTATCGCAACTAGCAGTGCCGTGTAATTCGCCGCACACAACACAAACAGAGGGTAAATTGCAGTATGTTTTTGTATGGCCATATTCTTGGCAATTATGGCACTGTACAGGACCTGAACGCTTATGTGGCTCTTCAACTGTGATTTTTCGGTACAAGAGGTATTTCAAATTATAAATTGGATGCGTCTCGTTTTTTTTCAATTTTATATCATTAGGCTCAAGTTCAACACGAAATAGGGGTTGAGGAATCTTCTCTCTATTTATTATATTGGACACATTTTTTACCTTAAACCCCTGGAGGACGAGTGCATCTTTTATTTCTTCGGGAACAACATAAGAATCTATGCCCTTCAATACGATCTGCATGCCTTTAGCGCTCTTAAGCTGGTATGTGTAGAAGCTTGTTTTATTTTTTTCAAATTCAGCAACCATTTTGCGGAAATCTTTTTCGTCATAAATTTGGACTTTAGTTTCATCGATGTTGCCACGTTTTATTGGAACAACGTGAAATTTATTCTCACCAATGACCGAAATTAATTTTTTAATAAGGGCATTTGAATTTTTTTGTCTCAAATATATTGGTGGCGGCTTGGATATTTTATTCGAGGCTACCTCGGGTTTGTCGTTGTCATCTTGCAAAATTTCGAAGCGGTTTTGGCGATTAGTTGAGGCTGCGCTGTTATCCCTAGACATTTTTGGAGCAGATGAAATTTTTGAAGAATTCGGGCTTCGCCCACGCTTTACCACGGTTATATATCTGTCCATTCCGACTTGTACCTTGAGTTTCGAGCCGCTGTTATCTGTAGTGATAACTTTGTTAAGTGATGAACACGAGCCTGAAGGGGATGATATTACTGGCTTATATGAAGAAGTACTGGGCAACTGTAATGTTAATGCATCATTACTATTTGGCATTGGACAAAGCGAAGTTGATCGCTGACGAAAAATTGGCTTTGACGTTAAAAAAAGACTTTCATCAGAATTATTATTTATATTTTTTTCATTAAGAGTTTCAGAACTCACAGTAAAATAAGCATTTCTGCCGTTAGAACTCACTTCAATTTTTTTTGTATTTGAGGCACTCATACAAAGAATTCCTCAAGGGATATTCGTTTGTGTTGTTTTTTGTTTGCGGTCTTTTTTTGTTTTTGTTATTTATGATTGTTTATTTGTTTAGAGGTACACATATATAGCATTCCTCAATATCACTTTGTTTAATTTTTTTTTGTTTGCGGTTTTTTTTTTGTTTTTGTTATTTTTACTATGTAAAAATATTAGCAAAGCATAAAGCTTATTTATTAAAGACAGTATGTACCTATTACGAATAATATGTACTACGAATATTTTTTGTTTGTTTAATTTTTTGTAAGAAAAATTCCGCTAATCGACTGTTCGCTATGAAGGTACCACGAGAACTCATTTCTCGCATTGATCCTCACTGATTTATAATCTAGGAGGGGAGTAAATTAAAGATATCACGAAATTTGAACAAATATTTTCAATGCCATTATTTGTTGCTTGTAGGTGTTGTTCACAAATGTTGTCAAGAACATAACGCTTGAGTCTTGACTTTATTAGAATCGCTGATCTACCGCATGCTCCTCCTATCGGGTGCTTTGAATCATATAAGGTGTAGCCATAAATTTTAAAAAGGCTTCTCGAAGTCAAATGAGTCTCAGAGACTAGCATTACCTCAATATTTTTTTCGTAAGGAAGTGCTTAAGTTCATTTTTATGTTGGCGAATGCCGTTTGCGTTCCAGAAATATATTCATGGCTTGTTAATTATTGCTTGAAGCAGTGTATTCTGCATTTGTAGCATTTCTTGCATCATGCTAGTCATATTTGTTGAAAAAATCGTTTATAGTTTGCACCAGATTATCAATAGTAGCTTCAAGGCGATTGAAATTAAAGCTTGAATTTGTATTTGTTGACTTATTTGCCGGTGAAACATTTTCTGTAGGAATAGAACTAGCCTTAGCAGCATCTGCATACAATAAACGGAAAGTAATTGGTTGGCTCATTTGCGCAGAAGTGGCGGAGGAAGCGTTTGCTGTTTGAACTGGAACTAATTTACGTTTTTGCACCATAGCGTACTTGACGAAAGAGTACACAGGACAACCTTTGTAGTTAGCGGTGTGGTTACCTCCACAATTACTGCATTTTTTTCTGATTGATCTTTTGGTTTAGTACAACTAGCAGTACCGTGCAATTCACTGCAGATAACACAAACTTTAGGTAAGACCATATTCTTGGCAATTATGGCATTGTACGGGACCTGATCTCTTCAGCTGTGATTTTGTGATATAAGAGGTATTTTGGGTTATAAATTGGATGTGTCTCGTTTTTGTTTAACTTTATATCATTCGGCTCCAGTTCATCACGAAATAGACGCTGGGGCATTTTCTCCCTATTGAATATATTAGTAACATTTTTTTGACCTTTAATCCTTGTGTGATGAGTGCATCTTTTACTTCTTCGGGATTAACATAAGAATCAATGCCCTTCAATACGTTTTGCATACCTTTAGCACTCTAAAGCTGGTACGTATAAAAACTTGTCTTATTTTTTTTCGAATTCTGTTACTATTTTGGGGAAATCTTTTTCTTCGTATATATGAATTTTAGTTTCGTCAATTTTACCACGTTTTATTGGAATAACGTGAAATGCGTTCTCACCAATTTCCGAGACTAATTTTTTAATAAGGGAGTTAGAATTTTTGTTCTCTCAAATATATTGGTGGTTTGGATGTTTTTGTGGAAGATACAGCGGGTTGGTCATTATACAATACTGAAAAACGATTACTACGATTAATTGATGCAGCGTCGATATCCCTGGATATCTTGGGAAGTGATGAGATTTTTGAAGAATTTGGGCTTTGCCCACGCTTTACAACTGTAATATATCTTTCCATTTCGACTTGAACTGTAGATTTTTGACTACTGTTATCTTAAGTGATAACTTGATTAAGTGATGAACACGAGGCAGGAGCGGAGGATATCGCTAACTTAAATGATGAAGTACCAGGTAACTCAAATGCTAACAAATCACTAGTTGGCATTGGGAAAAGCGAAGTTGAACGCTGACGAAAAATTGGATATGCCGTTAGAAAAATACTATCACCAGATTTTTTATTTATATTGTTTTCATTAAGATCTCCAGAACTCACAGTACTACTATCATCAGATTCTTTATTTTTATTGGTTTCATTAAGAGTGTCAGAACTCACAGTAAAATAAGCATTTCTGCCGTTGGAACTCACTTCAAAATTTTTTGTATTTGAGGTACTCATATAGAGAATGTATTCCTCAAGGGCACTTTATTTGTGCTTTTTTTATTTGTTTGCTGTTTTTTTTTTGTTTTTGTTATTTCTACTATGTAAAAATATTACCAAAGAAGTAAACCGTATTTATTAAGCTGGTTCTAGACACATCAATATTCAGCTTCAAAATGTGTATTTGTTTTCGTTTTTCTATAAAAAAATTCACACCAATAGTATATGTGTGACTATTTTTGGTAAACAAACGCATACAACCGCATAAATTAAAGATGAATATTGATGTGTCTGGCACTGGCTTTAAAGTAAGTACTAAGAATATTTTTCTCTATAATGTTTTGTTTTTTTAGTAAGTATTTAAAAAAATTCCGCTAATGACTATGAAGGTACAACGAGAAGTGCATAAATTAATAAATATATTTAAAAAAAATATACATCTGAACTTCCCTAATCCTAGTATGTTTTTATACTTACGATTGCTTAATATTTTTTCATTCTTAAATTTGTCTCGCGTTAAAGTCCTTTGACTGGACGACTTTTCTACACCGAGAGAAAACCCAACTTAAAATCAGTTCAAACCATGTTGAATTAATAAGAAACATTAACGAAGGTTTAGTCATATTAAAATTTATTATTTCAATATGAAAAAATATTAAGTTACAGTATTCATTTATTTAACTTATTAGGTTGTAAGTATCTCAATATACATTTTCTATTATATTGAAAATTATTGAATTAATGTGACGCATTCTTATTTTTAAGCTGCAGATTTTTCCTGAGTGTATGAAGTTTTTCTGTCCATAAAAAGTTTGTTTATCTTTGCATTGTGCTTTGACTAAACGACTCTTCATATATTTTCATGATGTAGATATCTAAGTGTGATTGTTAAGATCTAATAAATACTTGAGCATTGATTCGAAATTTGATATGTATACACACATTCTACAAATTGATTTTATACATGTACATACATATGTATATACATACAAATAAGTATTTAACTCAATCTTTGATTACATTTCTTTTGTCATGTGATGTCTTTTGTTGTTGTTGTTGTTGTAAATATTCGCTAGGTCTTTTGTGTATAGATGTGAAATATCTTCATAGTTTTTTTAGTTGAAGTTAAAAACGTTGTTTTAATTTTTATCTGCATTAATTAAAAGTTTGTGAGGATTGTCTGTTGTATGAATTCCTGAAGATACATACGTACTCTATAGTAATAGTAACTATAATAGAAATATTTCTTATACTTTATTTGGCAACGTGGTTTTGTCGTCGGCTGAGGTAGATTAGTCACGTCCAGGATCTACTTACTGATCCACGAACCTTAAAAAATAAAAGACCTTTATTTATTCCTCTATGGGGTTTTATACTAAGATCATACTTTATTGAATAAAAATATAAATAATATGAATAATGAAAATAGCTCAAAATAACTTCGTTGTGTATCATTGATGCTGGTTCCTTGCTGGTAGGTTTGGCTTGATGACTTTAGTCGCCGGCTCATCGCTGGTTAATTCGGCTCGACGGCTTCGTTCGTTTATAGTCGTTGATGCAGGTTCATAGCTTGTAGACTCGTCTCGATGACTTCGTTCGTTTATAGTCGTTGATGCAGGTTCATCGCTTGCAGATTCGGCTTGAAGACTTTTTTCGTTTATTATCGTTGATGCAGGTTCGTTGTTGATAGACTTGGTTTGATTACTTCGTTCGTTGTAGATGCAGGTTTGGGTGTGAGGTTCGGTATGGTTATCAGGTTAGTAAGTTACCTAATTTCTACAAAACTTACAATACTTGCTTAGCTTAAGTAAATAGTCAGCCGAAGCCGCTGTGAGAACAGTCAGTCGAAACCGCTGCGAGAACAGTCAAACGAATTTGCTGTGAGAACAGTCAGCCGAAGTTGCTGTGAGAATACGCAGTCGAAACCATTGTGAGAACAGTCAGTCGAAACCATTGTGAGAACAGTCAACCGAAGTAGCTGTGAGAACAGTCAACCGAAGTTGCTGTGAGAACAGTCAGCCGAAGCCGCGGCGAGAACATTGAGCCGAAGCCGCTGTGAGGACAGATGTGCAATAGGTTTCCGTGAGCACCTGCCGTTACGGCCTTATCTCACGGGTGCCAAAGCACCGGGTGCAGGTAAGACGCCAGACCATCGACCCCCATGCACCCTTTTAGAACGAACCTAAGGCCCACTCATCAAGGCACATAGGTTGCAATCTTTGATATAGTTATCCCTGTATTATATTCAATTATCTTGCTGAGATAATTTGAGCTATCTAAACTCTGCTGCTATGTCCGTGCCCATAGCAGCTTCTGTTGAATGGCAACAGCACCTAGAATAGTGTCTGTCTGACAGCGTCAGACCAACCACTAGCATTGATTTCACACTGGGAAGCCAAGACTATTCTCCCAGCGATTTTGGTAGCAACCAGAGCCACAACGTTTATTCTCCCGGTTCTCACGCTAGGGTGTTGTGCATACACCCATAGCGAGGTTCCCAAGAGAATTCCTCAACCATTGCCGGCACAGCTCAACCACTCATCCAAGCTGAACGCATGCCTGTGTCGCCAAAAATTCAGTGCCTACTCCACACTTACCAAAATCGTCCCTTTAACCCCGTGGGGTAAGCCCCGAGAGGTAGGACGAACTCGGCATTTCAGCAAAGGAAACTGACGACCGCTACATGCACTCAAAACTTCAGAGCAGCGAGGACCAGTCACGAGAGAAGAACGCAAGCTCGCCACCAAAATTTCTGTGCCTACTTAGTAGGCACAGTAGGTCTTCACCCGACACTAAAAAGTGAAAGAGTACTAGGGTCGTATCCAGGACAAAAGCCATTTTGGACCAGAAATTTTGACAATCGCAATGCATTTATCTCTAAGCAGCCCAGCTGTCGGGCAACCGGCACCCGTGGTACCAGAAGTAGCCTCTGGTTAGACCTCGAAATTCCACCACAAGGGCTTCACCTCTATCGTCTTTTGAACTCAGGGGCAGTTCTAGGTGACACTGCACCTAACTGACAACAACGGGCGTACAATATTTGTTTTCCTTTTATAAATATGTGCACATCCTTTGCTCTGTTTATGTACAGAGATTCGGTAGTAACACATAAGTTTTACGGGTAATGAGCCAAAGGTCCGTCAGCGGAAAAAGCTACATTAACCTAGCTGGGGCCCCGGAATTGCCACACCCGTAGTCTATAGAATCGACTCCCCTGGGGAGCTGCTGTGAGGACAGTTAGTCGAAACCGCTGTGAGAACAGTCAACCGAAGCTGTTGTGAGAACGGTCAACCGAAGTTGCTAAGAGAACAGTCAGCCGAGGCCGCTGTAAAAATTTATCTACAAAGGCACTTTCGTACTTTGCTGCTAACGAAATATACGCGTATGTATATGTATATGTATATGTATATGTATATGTATATGTATATGTATATGTATATGTATATGTATATGTATATGTATATGTATATGTATATGTATATGTATATGTATATGTATATGTATATGTATATGTATATGTATATGTATATGTATATGTATATGTATATGTATATGTATATGTATATGTATATGTATATGTATATGTATATGTATATGTATATGTATATGTATATGTATATGTATATGTATATGTATATGTATATGTATATGTATATGTATATGTATATGTATATGTATATGTATATGTATATGTATATGTATATGTATATGTATATGTATATGTATATGTATATGTATATGTATATGTATATGTATATGTATATGTATATGTATATGTATATGTATATGTATATGTATATGTATATGTATATGTATATGTATATGTATATGTATATGTATATGTATATGTATATGTATATGTATATGTATATGTATATGTATATGTATATGTATATGTATATGTATATGTATATGTATATGTATATGTATATGTATATGTATATGTATATGTATATGTATATGTATATGTATATGTATATGTATATGTATATGTATATGTATATGTATATGTATATGTATATGTATATGTATATGTATATGTATATGTATATGTATATGTATATGTATATGTATATGTATATGTATATGTATATGTATATGTATATGTATATGTATATGTATATGTATATGTATATGTATATGTATATGTATATGTATATGTATATGTATATGTATATGTATATGTATATGTATATGTATATGTATATGTATATGTATATGTATATGTATATGTATATGTATATGTATATGTATATGTATATGTATATGTATATGTATATGTATATGTATATGTATATGTATATGTATATGTATATGTATATGTATATGTATATGTATATGTATATGTATATGTATATGTATATGTATATGTATATGTATATGTATATGTATATGTATATGTATATGTATATGTATATGTATATGTATATGTATATGTATATGTATATGTATATGTATATGTATATGTATATGTATATGTATATGTATATGTATATGTATATGTATATGTATATGTATATGTATATGTATATGTATATGTATATGTATATGTATATGTATATGTATATGTATATGTATATGTATATGTATATGTATATGTATATGTATATGTATATGTATATGTATATGTATATGTATATGTATATGTATATGTATATGTATATGTATATGTATATGTATATGTATATGTATATGTATATGTATATGTATATGTATATGTATATGTATATGTATATGTATATGTATATGTATATGTATATGTATATGTATATGTATATGTATATGTATATGTATATGTATATGTATATGTATATGTATATGTATATGTATATGTATATGTATATGTATATGTATATGTATATGTATATGTATATGTATATGTATATGTATATGTATATGTATATGTATATGTATATGTATATGTATATGTATATGTATATGTATATGTATATGTATATGTATATGTATATGTATATGTATATGTATATGTATATGTATATGTATATGTATATGTATATGTATATGTATATGTATATGTATATGTATATGTATATGTATATGTATATGTATATGTATATGTATATGTATATGTATATGTATATGTATATGTATATGTATATGTATATGTATATGTATATGTATATGTATATGTATATGTATATGTATATGTATATGTATATGTATATGTATATGTATATGTATATGTATATGTATATGTATATGTATATGTATATGTATATGTATATGTATATGTATATGTATATGTATATGTATATGTATATGTATATGTATATGTATATGTATATGTATATGTATATGTATATGTATATGTATATGTATATGTATATGTATATGTATATGTATATGTATATGTATATGTATATGTATATGTATATGTATATGTATATGTATATGTATATGTATATGTATATGTATATGTATATGTATATGTATATGTATATGTATATGTATATGTATATGTATATGTATATGTATATGTATATGTATATGTATATGTATATGTATATGTATATGTATATGTATATGTATATGTATATGTATATGTATATGTATATGTATATGTATATGTATATGTATATGTATATGTATATGTATATGTATATGTATATGTATATGTATATGTATATGTATATGTATATGTATATGTATATGTATATGTATATGTATATGTATATGTATATGTATATGTATATGTATATGTATATGTATATGTATATGTATATGTATATGTATATGTATATGTATATGTATATGTATATGTATATGTATATGTATATGTATATGTATATGTATATGTATATGTATATGTATATGTATATGTATATGTATATGTATATGTATATGTATATGTATATGTATATGTATATGTATATGTATATGTATATGTATATGTATATGTATATGTATATGTATATGTATATGTATATGTATATGTATATGTATATGTATATGTATATGTATATGTATATGTATATGTATATGTATATGTATATGTATATGTATATGTATATGTATATGTATATGTATATGTATATGTATATGTATATGTATATGTATATGTATATGTATATGTATATGTATATGTATATGTATATGTATATGTATATGTATATGTATATGTATATGTATATGTATATGTATATGTATATGTATATGTATATGTATATGTATATGTATATGTATATGTATATGTATATGTATATGTATATGTATATGTATATGTATATGTATATGTATATGTATATGTATATGTATATGTATATGTATATGTATATGTATATGTATATGTATATGTATATGTATATGTATATGTATATGTATATGTATATGTATATGTATATGTATATGTATATGTATATGTATATGTATATGTATATGTATATGTATATGTATATGTATATGTATATGTATATGTATATGTATATGTATATGTATATGTATATGTATATGTATATGTATATGTATATGTATATGTATATGTATATGTATATGTATATGTATATGTATATGTATATGTATATGTATATGTATATGTATATGTATATGTATATGTATATGTATATGTATATGTATATGTATATGTATATGTATATGTATATGTATATGTATATGTATATGTATATGTATATGTATATGTATATGTATATGTATATGTATATGTATATGTATATGTATATGTATATGTATATGTATATGTATATGTATATGTATATGTATATGTATATGTATATGTATATGTATATGTATATGTATATGTATATGTATATGTATATGTATATGTATATGTATATGTATATGTATATGTATATGTATATGTATATGTATATGTATATGTATATGTATATGTATATGTATATGTATATGTATATGTATATGTATATGTATATGTATATGTATATGTATATGTATATGTATATGTATATGTATATGTATATGTATATGTATATGTATATGTATATGTATATGTATATGTATATGTATATGTATATGTATATGTATATGTATATGTATATGTATATGTATATGTATATGTATATGTATATGTATATGTATATGTATATGTATATGTATATGTATATGTATATGTATATGTATATGTATATGTATATGTATATGTATATGTATATGTATATGTATATGTATATGTATATGTATATGTATATGTATATGTATATGTATATGTATATGTATATGTATATGTATATGTATATGTATATGTATATGTATATGTATATGTATATGTATATGTATATGTATATGTATATGTATATGTATATGTATATGTATATGTATATGTATATGTATATGTATATGTATATGTATATGTATATGTATATGTATATGTATATGTATATGTATATGTATATGTATATGTATATGTATATGTATATGTATATGTATATGTATATGTATATGTATATGTATATGTATATGTATATGTATATGTATATGTATATGTATATGTATATGTATATGTATATGTATATGTATATGTATATGTATATGTATATGTATATGTATATGTATATGTATATGTATATGTATATGTATATGTATATGTATATGTATATGTATATGTATATGTATATGTATATGTATATGTATATGTATATGTATATGTATATGTATATGTATATGTATATGTATATGTATATGTATATGTATATGTATATGTATATGTATATGTATATGTATATGTATATGTATATGTATATGTATATGTATATGTATATGTATATGTATATGTATATGTATATGTATATGTATATGTATATGTATATGTATATGTATATGTATATGTATATGTATATGTATATGTATATGTATATGTATATGTATATGTATATGTATATGTATATGTATATGTATATGTATATGTATATGTATATGTATATGTATATGTATATGTATATGTATATGTATATGTATATGTATATGTATATGTATATGTATATGTATATGTATATGTATATGTATATGTATATGTATATGTATATGTATATGTATATGTATATGTATATGTATATGTATATGTATATGTATATGTATATGTATATGTATATGTATATGTATATGTATATGTATATGTATATGTATATGTATATGTATATGTATATGTATATGTATATGTATATGTATATGTATATGTATATGTATATGTATATGTATATGTATATGTATATGTATATGTATATGTATATGTATATGTATATGTATATGTATATGTATATGTATATGTATATGTATATGTATATGTATATGTATATGTATATGTATATGTATATGTATATGTATATGTATATGTATATGTATATGTATATGTATATGTATATGTATATGTATATGTATATGTATATGTATATGTATATGTATATGTATATGTATATGTATATGTATATGTATATGTATATGTATATGTATATGTATATGTATATGTATATGTATATGTATATGTATATGTATATGTATATGTATATGTATATGTATATGTATATGTATATGTATATGTATATGTATATGTATATGTATATGTATATGTATATGTATATGTATATGTATATGTATATGTATATGTATATGTATATGTATATGTATATGTATATGTATATGTATATGTATATGTATATGTATATGTATATGTATATGTATATGTATATGTATATGTATATGTATATGTATATGTATATGTATATGTATATGTATATGTATATGTATATGTATATGTATATGTATATGTATATGTATATGTATATGTATATGTATATGTATATGTATATGTATATGTATATGTATATGTATATGTATATGTATATGTATATGTATATGTATATGTATATGTATATGTATATGTATATGTATATGTATATGTATATGTATATGTATATGTATATGTATATGTATATGTATATGTATATGTATATGTATATGTATATGTATATGTATATGTATATGTATATGTATATGTATATGTATATGTATATGTATATGTATATGTATATGTATATGTATATGTATATGTATATGTATATGTATATGTATATGTATATGTATATGTATATGTATATGTATATGTATATGTATATGTATATGTATATGTATATGTATATGTATATGTATATGTATATGTATATGTATATGTATATGTATATGTATATGTATATGTATATGTATATGTATATGTATATGTATATGTATATGTATATGTATATGTATATGTATATGTATATGTATATGTATATGTATATGTATATGTATATGTATATGTATATGTATATGTATATGTATATGTATATGTATATGTATATGTATATGTATATGTATATGTATATGTATATGTATATGTATATGTATATGTATATGTATATGTATATGTATATGTATATGTATATGTATATGTATATGTATATGTATATGTATATGTATATGTATATGTATATGTATATGTATATGTATATGTATATGTATATGTATATGTATATGTATATGTATATGTATATGTATATGTATATGTATATGTATATGTATATGTATATGTATATGTATATGTATATGTATATGTATATGTATATGTATATGTATATGTATATGTATATGTATATGTATATGTATATGTATATGTATATGTATATGTATATGTATATGTATATGTATATGTATATGTATATGTATATGTATATGTATATGTATATGTATATGTATATGTATATGTATATGTATATGTATATGTATATGTATATGTATATGTATATGTATATGTATATGTATATGTATATGTATATGTATATGTATATGTATATGTATATGTATATGTATATGTATATGTATATGTATATGTATATGTATATGTATATGTATATGTATATGTATATGTATATGTATATGTATATGTATATGTATATGTATATGTATATGTATATGTATATGTATATGTATATGTATATGTATATGTATATGTATATGTATATGTATATGTATATGTATATGTATATGTATATGTATATGTATATGTATATGTATATGTATATGTATATGTATATGTATATGTATATGTATATGTATATGTATATGTATATGTATATGTATATGTATATGTATATGTATATGTATATGTATATGTATATGTATATGTATATGTATATGTATATGTATATGTATATGTATATGTATATGTATATGTATATGTATATGTATATGTATATGTATATGTATATGTATATGTATATGTATATGTATATGTATATGTATATGTATATGTATATGTATATGTATATGTATATGTATATGTATATGTATATGTATATGTATATGTATATGTATATGTATATGTATATGTATATGTATATGTATATGTATATGTATATGTATATGTATATGTATATGTATATGTATATGTATATGTATATGTATATGTATATGTATATGTATATGTATATGTATATGTATATGTATATGTATATGTATATGTATATGTATATGTATATGTATATGTATATGTATATGTATATGTATATGTATATGTATATGTATATGTATATGTATATGTATATGTATATGTATATGTATATGTATATGTATATGTATATGTATATGTATATGTATATGTATATGTATATGTATATGTATATGTATATGTATATGTATATGTATATGTATATGTATATGTATATGTATATGTATATGTATATGTATATGTATATGTATATGTATATGTATATGTATATGTATATGTATATGTATATGTATATGTATATGTATATGTATATGTATATGTATATGTATATGTATATGTATATGTATATGTATATGTATATGTATATGTATATGTATATGTATATGTATATGTATATGTATATGTATATGTATATGTATATGTATATGTATATGTATATGTATATGTATATGTATATGTATATGTATATGTATATGTATATGTATATGTATATGTATATGTATATGTATATGTATATGTATATGTATATGTATATGTATATGTATATGTATATGTATATGTATATGTATATGTATATGTATATGTATATGTATATGTATATGTATATGTATATGTATATGTATATGTATATGTATATGTATATGTATATGTATATGTATATGTATATGTATATGTATATGTATATGTATATGTATATGTATATGTATATGTATATGTATATGTATATGTATATGTATATGTATATGTATATGTATATGTATATGTATATGTATATGTATATGTATATGTATATGTATATGTATA